>NC_069447.1:7076523-7113334 GCF_026875155.1 Cherax quadricarinatus | reverse complement strand
AAAAAGAGCTCTTCCCACGCCAAGGAGCCCCCCTTGAAGAGGACAGAATAGAGGAAATCAGCTCTAATATACATTATTTAAGTATGAATACTGGTTAGAAAGCCCATCGTAAGTCCGAGGCGTAGGTAAACGAGTACATCGCTAAGTGAGGAGAGGCTGTATAGAAAAGAGCAAGGTGATGAGGATAAACAAAAATCTTAGATAATGAAAGATTGGATATCAGATTGGAGGGAGGATGTAGGTAGGAAGTGAATGTATTCAGATATTTGGGAGTGGACTTGCCAGCAGATGGGTCTATGAAAGACGAGGTGAATCATATTATTATTATAATCATGGGGAAGCGCTAAACCCGGAGGATTATACAGCGCCTGGGGGGGGGATGTGGAAGGCATTCAGGCTTAATTCGGGGAACTGGAGCACAGATCCAATTCCCTAAATCAAGAGCCCCTCACCAACATCAAGGAACCTTCCTTGAGGGGAGGTGAATCATAAAACCAACAAGGGGGAAAAAGGCGAGTGGGGAAATGAGGAATCTGTGGAAACAAAAAAAACATTATCCATGGAAGCAAAGAGGGAAATGTATGAGAGTAAAGTGGTACGAACGCTTTTATATAAGTACGAAGCATGGGTGGTGAACGTTACAACAAGAAGGCTGGAGACAGTGTTGTTGTCTGAGGGCAATGTGTGGTGTGAATACATGTATTATACATGTACAGAGAATCTGTAGCTTGGAGATTAGGAGGTGCAGGGTTTCTTAAAGTAATATCCAGAGGGCTGAAGAGGGGTTGTCGAGTTAGTTCGGACATTTAGAAAGGGTGGAAGGAAACAAAAAGACTGAGGGCGTAGATCATGGTAATGAATATGATATTGTGTATATGGACTTCAGTAAGGCTTTCAATAGAGTTCCACATCAGAGGCTACTGCGGAAACTTAAGGCACACGGAATAGGAGGAGAAATTTTTTCCTGGGTAGAGGCATGGCTGACAAATAGGCAGCAGAGAGTTTGCATAAATTGGGAGAAATCAGAATGGGGGCACGTCACAAGAGGTGTTCCGCAGGGGGTCAAAGTTTTTGGGCCCGTCGTTGTTCAAAATTTACATAAATGATATAAGTGAGGGAATAAATAGTGATGAGCAAATTTGCTGACGACACAAAATAGGCCGGGCCAGTTCATTTAATGAGGACACTAGAGCACTCAGGATGATTTGAATAGACTGATGCAATGGTCGGAGAAGTGGCAGATGCAGTTTAATATCGACAAATACAAAGTTCTAATGTTGGACAGGAAAATAACCATGCCTCATAAAAACTAAAATAATGTAGATCTTAATACTACTGATTGTGAAAAGGGTTTTTGGAGTTTGGTTAGCAGTCTAAAACCAAGACAAAAAGTGCGTAAGTGTTCACATAAAGCTAACAGAATCCTTGACTTCATATCAAGAACTATAAAAAATAGAAGTCCTCAGGTTGTTCTTCAATTTCTAAAATCCTTGGTTAGGCTTTTTGATTATGCTGCACAGTTCTGGTCACCGTATTACAGAATGGATATAAATGCACTGGAAAATGTACAGAGGAGGTTGACAAAGTTGACCTCATGTATTAGAAATCTTTTTCCATGAGGATAGACTGAGGGCCCTGAATCTGCACTCTCTCGAAGGTGTAGAATTAGGGGGGTATGATTGAGGTGTATAAATGGAAAACAGGAATAAATAAAGGGGATATAAATAGCGTGCTGAAAATTTGCAGCCAAAAAAAGGGGCTCGCAGCAATGGTTTCAAGTTGGAAAAATTCAGATTCAGGAAGGACATAGGAAAGCACTGGTTTGGTAAAAGGTTGTAGGTGAGTGGCTAAAACATTGTGTAGTTTTAAAAATAGGTTAGATAAATACGTGAGTGGGTGTGGATGGGTATGAGGTTGGACCTGACTAGCTTGTGCTACTAGGTCTGATGCTTTGCTCCTTCCTTAAGTGGGGAAATGACCTAACTAGTTGGGTCATCGGGGTAATCCAGGGGGGGGGGGGGGATGGACCTGCTTTGCATGGGACAGTAGGCCTGCTGCAGTGTTCCTTATGTTCTTAAATCTGTAGTGGAAGGAAGGTGGGGGTATGGGTTGTCCTAGGAAAGGTTGGAGGGAGGGGGGTTAAAGGAGGTTTTGCGTGCAAGGGGCGAGTGTATTAGATAGGAGAGAGTGGAGGCCATAGTTTTCATGACTATGTACTTTTGGGAGTGTGAGCAAAGTAAATTTATAAAGAGATTCAGGGAAACTGGTCAACTGGCCTTGAATCCTGGAAGTAGGAAGTACCTGGTTAGGTGGAAAATAGCTGATGTGTTAATAAAAACAATCAAAACTAAACATTTAAACCCCACAAGGGTTAATACAGTGCTGCAGGGTGGGATGTGCTATGTGCTAGAGAAGGAATATGCAAAGATCAAAGACCAGTGAGGGGAAGAAGTGTGTGAAGGTAGAGGGTAGTGGGGAGTGCTAAATGAAAAATATAATCAAAGTTGGTGTAATAAAGGCAGTTTGACAAAAAAAAAAAAAAAAAAAAAAAAAAAAAAAAAAAAAAAAAAAAAAGGAAATCTGTGTTAAAGGAGGGCTGTCAGTGAGGTCAGATAAAGTGTTAAGGTGGTGGTGATGTCAGAAGTAAATTCTGCATGCATACCGCTACACAGGAGAATCTGTTAAATGGTGAACTGACAATCGAACTTTGCAATTCTCAAGAGTGGTGCCGAGGGTTTTCTCCATGAGATACCCATATGATGTGTGTGTGATTTAAATAGGCAGGTGAGAAGTCTCTCTCTCCCAAACATGACAATAAGATGACCAGAAACCCAAACATGGTTTGATAATGCAATTTATTGTAGAAAAAACTCAGACCACCATTGTTACCAACAGTTGCAAAGTCATCTAGAGATAACTGCAAAATAGTCAGAAAAGGAATATTCCTATATGAAAAAGAGATCATGAACTGCTGACTGAGCAGTGGTGTCTGCCTGCTCACTTCTCCAAACATCCATGTATCCAGGGTCCCAGCTGAAAATGTCTTTGTGTTTACTAGAAATGTGGAGTAACTAAAGTGTATGAACAATGATGGGATGAGGAGAATCATATTTCTGGATAGCCTGTAATGCACTGTAGGAGTCCTACTACAAATGTTGAGGTAGGCAGCAACGTGATACATCTAACAGTCATGAGAATTCCATATGACTGCTATGAAAAGGCTAGAAAAAGTAATAAATGACCTTGTATAACTGTAAAAATTGCTGCAAATCCAACGCCTTCAGAGGATTTAAAAATCATCAGTGTAAACCTGCAGTGGCATGTGAATGAGATCAAAAGTGGGTAAGAAAAAGTGAGTGAGAAGCTATAGTAGGTAATTGACCTTCCACATATGGGAGTGGGGAAGAACAGTTATAAATCATCATAACTTCCCAAGAGAAGATAAATGCAAGATGGTGGATGGACATACAGAGGGGGTTATGTCCATTCAAAGCTGAACTCCAAAAGGCTGAGCAGCACATCCTAGAGGATGCAGATTCCCCAGCAAACACCACCACCACCACTGAGGGCCTCAACAGAATGGGAAAGGACAATGATCCCTTTTCCTCTGCCTAGGAGCTATAATTTTCAAGGGGGATATCTTTAAAGGCCGAATGTAGAGAAGGGGCAGAGAAGAGGGGAGGGGTGGAGAAAGGTGGGACAATTAGGTTTGGTCTGAGGCAGTAGACAAAGAGTCCAAATTCCTTATATCAAGAGCCTTTCACATCAAGAAATCCCCCTACGATAAGATACGATACTACGTACCGCAAACTGCCCCTTTTCACACTATACCATTCACTTATATATCCATACCTCATCTATGCTATCTGTGCTTGGGGTTCAACTGCAGCAACACACCTAAAGCCAATAATTACCCAACAAAAAGCCGCAGTAAGAATAATCACTAAATCCCATCCCTGGCAACACCCCCCCCCTCTCTTCATAGATCTAAACTTATTCCCTGTTCAGAACATCCACACTTACTACTGTGCAATCTATATCTACAGGACCTTAAATTCCAATATTAACCTTGACCTAAAATGCTTTCTTGATAGTTGTGACAGGATCCACAGGCATAACACCAGACACAAACATCTCTATGACATTCCCCGTGTTCGACTAAACCTTTACAAAAATTCAATGATTTTCAAAGGACCTAAAATCTGGAACACCCTACCTGAAAACTCTAGAACTGCAGACACATTCATCACTTTCAAAACTACAGTTAGAAAACATCTTATCTCACTGATCCACCCCGACAACTAACTACATGATAACCACCTGGTGGTTCAAAATTACACTCACTCACCCACTGACTATAAACCCAGAAATACTAACCTTAATCTTAAAAATTAATAAATCCTAACTAGTCATAAGTTTGCCTATGATACTCAAATATAGACACCTTTTATTGTGCCAAAACAAAAGCATTCACATTGCTAAACTCACAAATTATGATGTAGTCACTTAGCCTTAATACTATAATCTGTAAGGATTTAATTTTAAGAATTAATCTAAGTCTGCTCAAAATGCCTAGCCATGCTAGGTGTCCTAGTGGCCCCTCTGTAATTAGTATTTTATAACATGTAAACCACAAAATACCCAAAACCTATAAACCCCACATTGTAACCATTATAGAGAATAAACTTGAAGTGAATTGAATTGTAGAGTGAAACAAAGGCATTATTTAAAATGTCAACAAAGCTTCACAGGCCAATTTAATATGCTACTGATACCTTGTAATTCAGGTGGATAACCCAAATACAATTATTTTACAAGCCTTAAACTGCATACATATAGTCTTCACACTGGACATAATTCTTAATACTGTAATCCATTTATTGCATAAACTGCTTTTCCTTGTTATATTTATACTATCCACCATTTATATATTAACAAAACATATTTAGTTCGTCTTCATTATTTACTAAATTCTTAGACAATCTTCATAAAGAAGACACGTCAAATAATGTAAAACATGGAACACAGTCATAGTGTGACACCAAGAGCAAAGAGCAGATGATACAGCAATTAAGTATTATTTTTGAGAAGGTATTATTCTGTACTAAAACAAATGCTTACACCAATGTTCATCCTTTGGTCTGCATCTTGTGAATCAAGAAAATTTATAAAGCATTACTTGTACTTTGCTTCATCTACCTGTTATGACTATGAGGCCCCCTTTATTTTATTCGATTACCAATGCAGTCAGTGCTTAAAAAAAAAAAAAAAAAGCCTGCAAAATTCCAAACATGTTTCTTAGCTACAAAAATAATATATCAAATGGTATAACTTGTCAAAACAAAATGTGAAACATGTCTGACAAAATATATTTAGCCTAGAATATATATGATAATTTAAAGCATTATCTTGTATTTTCAAAGACAAAAAATGCATACACATTCTGCATATTCATTAACTCCCATTATATATTAAATACTACATGCAGTAGTTGTATTAATAAATTGGTGTCACTTACAACCATGTAGAAGAACCAAGCTTGTTTCCAGTCACATTGAAAGAGTAAGAAAATTTGTAAAAACTATACATTTCAATTTCATCAATATAAAAGGAATGTGAATATTAAACTCGGTGACAAATACTTCCTTTACCAAGCAGAACTTTTACTTCTTTGCACTACACACTACTGTAGTGGTTGACAACCTTTTCTCTATGATGATCTCTCTCAACTTCTTAAGTTCCTCCCTCCCACTTGAAAATAATAATGAATAAAAAAGGAACAATACCATGGCTGGAACAATATACAAATAACTCATACATAGCAGACAAACTTATAATGATGTTTTGATCTCACTTGAACCATTAACTAGTCACAGAGAAGAACAAAGGAAATGGAGCCAGAATATACATGAGAGGAGGTGGGGGCGGGGAATGTGAGAGGTAGTCTAAGGAACAGAGGAGCACTGCAAGAAAGCTAATAGTACACAGAGGGTAGGACAAAATCCCTGTGGGAGAAAACTCCCATAGGACAGAACCCATCTAGGCAGAAGACGGGAGAGGCAATGAAAATATAGGAAAGGTGAAGCGGTAAGGTGAGAAGATAAAGATCGGGTCAAGTCATGAGTGTTCTGAAGTTTGGAGCATTTTACAATGTAATGAGAAGGGAAGGGATCTTACAGAGACAAAGCCAGGACTAAGATTCATATTAGAAATGCTGTGTCTGAGGGATGCATCTGTGAAGACTAGAAGAGAAGGGTAGACTGTTTTGGCAAAGAACCAGTTTGAAATCACAGCCATCCTATTAACTGGTCCTTTGCCAAAACTGTCTACCTTTTTTCTAGCCTTCACAAATGCCATCTTGTTGAAGGGATCCTTGAACACAGCAATCCTAATATAAATCTTAGTCCTGGCTCTGTCTCTGTTGATACCTTTCTCATTAGTGTAAAATGCCCCAAACTTCAGAATACTCATGACTTGATCTTTATCTCCTCTCCTCACCACTTTCCTGTCTTCTGCTTGGTTTCTGTCCTGTAGGGGGCTTTGTCCCACAGGGATTGTCCTACTCCTTGTATTATTATTATAATCAAAAAGAAGCGCTAAGCCACAAGGGCTATACAGTGCTGCAGGGCAGGAAGGAAGCGAGGGTATCAGGTGGCAAAAGGGAGATGGATGAGTAATAGGTTACGGAGAACAGTGGGGCAGTGGATGGTGAAAGGGTATATAGGGCAGCAAGGGATTGAGGTAGAAAGGGCTGAGGGAGTGCATAAGGTATCATCATCAGAGTTTGTGGAGTAAATCAGTTGTCAAGAAGTCAATGAGAGAGTCAGGATTAAAGGCGGGTCCATCAGCAAGAACGGAAGGTAAAGAGAGAGTAGTAGAGTGGAGACGACGTTGGAGGTAAATTCTGCGTGCTCGTTGATAGAGAGGGCAGTCTAACAGAATGTGGCTAATCGATACTGGAACTTGACACTGCTCACAGAGAGGAACAGGGTGCCTCTCCATGAGATACCCATGAGTAAGACGTGTGTGGCCAATGCGAAGGCGGGAGAGAGTAGTCTCCCAACCTCGGCACTGATGACAAGAAGACGGCCAGTAACCTATGCTCAGTTTAATAGAATGAAGCTTGTTACCGAGCAAAGTTGACCAATGTTGTTGCCAACGGGTGTGAAGGTGGGTAGCTATTACAGCAAAATAGTCCAGAAATGGACACCTCTATATGAAATTGGTAGGTCATGTACTGCTGACCGCGCAGCAGTGTCTGCCTGTTCATTGCCCTGTACTTCGACATGACCAGGGACCCAACAAAAAACAATATCCTTATGCTTGGTAGAGATACGGCGTAGCCAAAGTTGGATACGGAGAACTAGAGGGTGAGGTGTATCAAATTTTCGTATAGCCTGTAGAACACTAAGGGAGTCTGAGACAACCACAAATGATGACAGGCATAGATGTGATACGAATAAGTGCTGCAAGAATGGCATACAATTTGGCAGTAAAAATGCTAGCCGAAGATAGTAAATGCCCTCGCACGATGCTGTCTGGAAATACTGCTGTGAATCCGATGCCGTCTGAAGACTTAGAGCCATCTGTGTACACTGCGATGGCATGAGAATGAGAGTGGAAGTGGTCAAGAAAAAGAGAGCGGGAAGCCATCGTAGGCAGTTGGGCTTTCGAGCAAGGGAGTGAGAAAGAAACAGACCCGAACAGCTGGAACTTCCCAGGGAGGTAGGGAAAAGTGAGATGCTACATGAACATATAGAGGTGGTAACTGAAGGGAAGACAAGAGCGAATGTAGGCGAAGAGAATAGGGACGGAGCAAATGGGCGGCGAACAAATAAAGAATGTCTACTAATATCGGTGACCATTCTATAAATGGAAGGATTGCGGAGATCGTGAGAGCATACATAGTAGCGAAGGCAATGGGCATCACAGTGATCAGACAAGGATGGAACATTCGCTTCTGCATAGAGGCTTTCAACAGGGGAAGAGCGAAAAGCACCAAGGCATAAACGTAATACTTGGTGATGGATGGGGTTTAAGGCTAGAGAGAGTAGCAGGAGAGGCCGCTGAATAAATCTGGTCACCATAATCGAGTTTCGATAAAATGAGGGCTGAATGTAGGCAAAGCAGAGTTCGACGATCAGTCTCCCAGGAAAGATGAGCAAGTGTTTTAAGAAGGTTCAGCCGGCTGTGACAAGTTGCCTTCAGAGAGGTAATGTGAGATTTCCAGGATAAACCTACAGTCAAAGAGAAGGCCTAGAAACCTGACTATCACGTTCAGGGATACGGGAGCCATAGAGGTACAAAGGATGATCGGAGATGACAGAGCGTCTAGTGAAAGTAATTTGGTGAGTTTTGGTACTGGAAAATTGAAACCCATACGTGGTGGCCCAATTGGAAACATGGTCGACCGCATGCTGGAGAGAAACTGTAATGAGTTGACAGTCAGCGCCTGCACAAGCAATAGCGAAGTCATCAACATAGTGAGATGACCAAATATTGAGTGGAAGAACAGAGGCCAAATCATTTATAGCAAGGAGAAAAAGTGTTGTGCTCAGAACACATCCCTGAGGGACACCTTCAGCTTGGATGAAGTCCGGGGGAAAGCACATTATTGACTCGAACACGGAAATGTCTGTCAGTTAAAAAGTTCTTAAGGAAGAATGGTAGATTGCCTCGGAGGCCTAAGGAGTGGGCTTGGGCCAAAATATTATACCTCCAAGTTGTGTCATATGCCTTCTCAAGGTCAAAAAATATGGCAATAACAGAGTGATTATTCGCATAGGCATTACGAACATACGTATCCAAGCGTAGTAAGGGGTCTATGGTAGATCGGCCCTTACAAAAGCCATATTGACTAGTGGAGAGACTGTTGTGTGTCTCTAAATACCACATTAAACGGCGATTTACCAGACGTTCCATCACTTTGCAAACTGCACTTGTAAGAGCGATGGGACGATAGTGGGAGGCATCATGTCCGTAGTACCTGGCTTGCGGAAAAGGGAGAAAAATGGCAGATTTCCATAGCTGGGGAAGAACTCCTTGTGACCAAATAAGATTGAAGAGGTGTAAGAGGACTACAAGGGCTGACTGATGTAAATGTTGTAACATACGAATATGAATGTTGTCAGGCCCAGCTGCCGATGATCAGTAAGCTGAGAGTGTTGCCTCCAGTTCCTGAAGTGTAAAAGGCACATTATACTGTTCTTCTCTGAGAGAAGAAAAGAAGGGTACTAACTCTCTGGCAGACTTTGAGGAAAGAAACGAGGGACATAGATGGAGCCCCCCGGGAAATACGGGACCAGATGAGTGCCAATTTCAATGGCAACGTCAAGAGGGTTTGCTACATCAACACCGGCGACCCGTAGAACAGGAGCCGGGTCAGGAGAGTATTTACCACTCAATTTCCTCACTTTTTTTCCAAACTGCACTCGTAGAGGAAGCAGAGGTGATGGTGGAAACAATCTCGCCAGCAAGTGCGTTTAGCGTCACGGATGACACGGCGAGCGATCGCACGCTTCTGCTTAAAATCAAGAAGTCTCTCATCGGTTCTATTGTACTGGTACCTGCCCCATGCAGCGCATTTCAAACGTACTGCACGAGCACAAGCAGCAGACCACCAAGGCATGCACTTCTGAGAATGCCTGCCTGAGGTTTGGGGTATAGAACGAGAAGCTGCAGTGAAAACTGACGTCAAGAAGAGGTGTAGGAGCTCATCAATGGAGGATGAACAAGGAATCTTACTAAAAGCAGTGAGTTGTGAGTAAAGGTCCCAATTTGCCCGATCAAATTGCCAGCGAGGGCTACGGAAAAGTGCTGAATATGAAGGAGAAGTAAGAATGATTGGAAAATGATCGCTGTCATGCAAGTCTGGTAGAACAGACCAGGTGAAGTCTAGTGCAGTGGAGGAAGAGCAGACTGATAGATCGATGCAAGAGAGAGTATGAGTACGAGGATCAAAATGGGTGGGAGTACCTGTATTTAAAACATGGAGGGGGCGAGAGGCGAGAAAAGCCTCCAACTGGATGCCACGTGAGTCACAATGAGACCCTCCCCAGAGGAAATGGTGGGCATTAAAATCACCAAGTAACAGAAGTGGTGGTGGTAAGGATGAAACAAGAAAGGCAAAATCTGGGATAGAAAATGCTCGAGAAGGAGAGAGATATAAAGAACATATTGTAAACCACTTATTCAAGTGGATACGGGCTGCAGTGTAATGCAGCGAGGTATGGACAAATAGTTGACAGTACGGATATTATTGCGTAGAAGAAGGGCACTTTCATTAAAGGTCCCATCTGAGAAATGATCTGAAGAATACAATAAATTATAGCCTGAGATAGGTTGGGAAAACAGCTGAGTGTAATTTTGGTTCTTGTAAGCAAGCACCAACAGGGGAAAACCTGGAAAGCAACATCTGAAGCTCACCCCGATTACCCCCGAGGCCGCGGATATTCCACTGTAAATAGGCCATGATTGGCAATGAAGAAAATACCAGGAATCCGTAGGGAAGGGCACCTACGGACTAGAGGGGTTAGAAAAGTCAATGTGCGGTGGCATCAGAAGACGTTCAAGTAGCGAAGGAACGGAGCGTTGTGAAGAATGGAGTTGTGGGGATGGAGGAGAGGGAAGAGAAGGAACAGGATGTGGATCAGTGTCCATTGAAGGTTTATTTCTCTGCAAATATATTCTGAAATGGCTTCAAGTGTTTCTGAATTCAAAGATGTATGGGAGACAATATTGGAGGTAGGAGGAGGAGGGTGAGTAAAGATTGGGACAGTAATGAACTGTACCAAAGTAGAGGGGAACGAAAGAGTGTAGGGGACTGGAGTAGTGTGGGAGGGGACAGAAGAGGCAGAAACCTGGGAGGTGGCAGAAGAGAAACTTGGGAGGGGACGGGGGTGGAAGGCATAGTACGAGGAGGAGGGTGAACCTCCAAACTTGTAATAGAGCCAGAGAGAGGGGAAGAACTAGGCACAGAGACTGGAAAGGTAAAATGCAGAGGTGGAAGAAGGGAAGGAGGGGTAAAGAAGATTTGAGCAATGGGGTGTTTTTGGACTTCTGAGAAGTAGAGGGGCGATTGGTATGAGGTGTCGGACGAGGTCTTGTCGATACCGGGGCTTGCGAGGAAGGACACGAAGATGTGAGAACAGACTGAGTTGTAGTCGGGACGTCAGAGCCCAGGACAGCAAAAGGATTAGATACTGGAGTGGCTATTGGAGGGGTAACAACAAAGGAGGCTGCAGAAGATGGGACCCCAGAAGTGGTGGGACGTTTTGAAACACAAGAATAACAAACACGGGGTAGTCTCCCTTGGAGGCGGAGATGAGGAACTGCCACAGCATAAGGGAGACCTTCTGCCTCTTTGAGGCAAACGGATTTCACGCTCAGTTAAGTAGACCTGGCAACGGTGAGAGTACGAATGGTGAGCCTCATTACAATTAAGGCAAGATGGAGGATGACTGCAAGACGTATTAGAATGGTCGTCGGCACCACAGACTGGGCATTCGGCTACAGATCTGCAATATTTCGCTGGGTGACCAAAACGCCAGCAATTTCTACATAGTTGCGGTGTAGGGATCACCTTTTGAACTTATAACCAATGTCCCGTGACATAAACAGAGGACGGGAGTTCACGGCTGTCGAAAGTTAATCGAGCCACATTGCAAGGGTATCGTCTCTGCCCGCGGGCAGGAAGGACATAAGTGTCTACTTTGAGGATTAGGAGATCCTGGAGTTCCAGCTGTTCAAGAATGTCACTGCCACATGACTGGAAATTCTGTTGGACTATGGTATGAGGCAGAATGACAGTACCACTACAAGAATTGAGAGAAAGATGCTTTTCAATAGTGATAGGAGTAGTATCGATATGCGAAAGGAGAGAAAGATCATGAGCTTGGGTAGCATTCTGGATAGTGACGATGCACGTACCGCTCTTGAGAGCACAAAATGAAATATCTCTACCAACATGGCGCAGGAGCGTTTTGCCAATACTATGGTCAGAAAGATAAGCAGAAGTCGGTCTTAAAGTAAAAAATTTAGTCCATTGTGTGGTCTGAAACTGAGCGTGGAGAGGGAGTGCATGACGTGTCAATCTTTTCCGAGTAGAATGGGAAGGTAACGAAGTAACATCAGGAGACTGTTGTTGGCATTTAGGAGTAGGACCGGAGTTGGTCCGACGTGAAACGGGCTGGCGATTCGAAAATTGCCGTACTGTAAGGGAGGGGCCGGAAGCATAGTCAAAGGAGAGCAGAAGTCAGACAAATCAAAGGAGTCGGGGGAAGCCCTGGTACCTGAAGCGGGTGAGGAAACAGCACCAGCAAGAGGTACAGGGCATCAGGAGTGTCCAAAGAGTGGTCAAAAAACAAGGCAGGGTCAGAATGGGGTGCGGTATCAAGAAGGGGCCCGGGGGAGTAGGTTCATGGACTGGTTCTCCATGGTTAGGTTACTTCTTTGCTTTTTGTTTTTAAAGAAAAAAAAAAGAAAATAAAAAAAAAAAAAAAAAAAAAAAAAAAGGGGGAGCGGGGAGGAATAGTTTCCAGGAGGAATGAAAGGGCCGGAAATCTCCCTCC
Source organism: Cherax quadricarinatus (assembly GCF_026875155.1). Classification (NCBI taxonomy): domain Eukaryota; kingdom Metazoa; phylum Arthropoda; class Malacostraca; order Decapoda; family Parastacidae; genus Cherax; species Cherax quadricarinatus. Next base: position 7,100,765 of record NC_069447.1, on the reverse strand, counting down.
TCGCCCAAGAGGACCTCAGCACCGCTAGTAGCGCAGATGCAGCATGGAACCCGTGCCAAAACCCTACCCTTCATGCCAGTAAACCAGCAATCCGGGATAGCAACCTCACATCTACCGAGCTACCTCAGTGGACAAAAGAGAGGGCGGCCAGATATCCGCCACAAAGCATATCTCCTTCAGCCACCACCACTGGAATCCAAAAGGTGGCTTCCAGAGATACACCCGTCGCCCGAAAGACACCCAAAGCCACACTCCGGGATACCGGAGAGAGATCAGGACATCCCTAGGTGATCCAGATTCCACGGCAAACTACGCCACTGCCAAGAACCTCAACGGAATGGGATGGACCCCGGTACCCTTTCCCCTACCTAGGAACTAGCGCGCCTGTGGGAAAAATCCCAAAGGCCAAAAAGAGGAAGGGCAAAAAGGAGGGGTGGGAGGAGGAGGAGGAAAGGAAAAGGGAGGATGGGATAGGGAAGGGGGGGGGGTAATTAGGTTCGGTCTGAGGAATGAGACCAACAGGTCTAATTCCTCAGACTAAGAGCCTCTTCACCACGACAAGGAGTTCCCCTTGAAGAGGCCTACCCTTGTAGACCATCAGCTTTCCTACAGTGCTGCTTCTCTGTTCTCTTGTTTCTTTGTCTACCTCCACTATTACTATTTTTGCCACTAATAGTGCCTTTTTCCATTACCACTACTACTTTCTTACCGTTACCTCCATCGTTGTTGCAGTTCTACTACCACAAGTATAATACAATTCCCTCCTCACATTCTACTGCTCCCAACCCTTGCCCACTCATATATATTCTGGCTCTCTTCCCTTCCACTTCTCTCTGATTAGCTAATGGTCCAAACTGGACCAAAATGTTGTCATAAGGTTGTCTCTAATGTGCAGGTTAATAGTACACATACTGAAAATAAAATGTCTGATTCATAATCAAGTATTTATTAAGACTGGAAAATAATGCAACACTAGTTATTGTAATGTAGAAAATATCAGCACGATTTAAGAAAGCAATATTAAAAACCAAGGATTACTAGCTATACAGTGGACCCCCGAGTTTCGTGATTAATCCGTTCCAGAGAGCCTGCCGAAAGTCGAAATTCGCGAAACTAAAACCACTCTTCCCCCATAAGAAATAATGGAAATAAAATTAATCTGTTCCAGACACCCAAAAATATTAAAATAAATATTCTTTTTTCAAATTAAATAAAGATTTACATACTGAAAACAATCAGAAATCAAGTACATGCATATAAAAAATAATAATAACATTACACTTACCTTTACTAAAGACTTCTGGTGGATGGAAGATGGGGAGGGGGATAGGAGGAAGGTGTACACTACTGTTTGGAAGAGAATCTCCTTCCATTAGGACTTAAGGTAGCAAGTCCTTTTCTGGGGTTACTTCCCTTCTTTCCAATGCCACTGGGAAACAACTTGAGAGTCGCTGGACCCCTGTCGCACAAAATCTGTGTCCAGAGAGGTCTGTTTCTGGCATTTCTTTATGATTTGCCTAAGTGGGACAACGTTTTGTCACTGAACATGTTTGCAGATATGGCTTGTTTCAGCTTTGTCAGGTGATACTTGCAACTCATTCCACTTTGAACACATGTCCTTAATCATCGAAGAAGGCACCTCCTTCGCTCTTTTCCTCCTCCTCTGAAGCAAGTTCCTCAGCTGTGGTTTTGATGCTGTTCCAGTTGAAGCTCTTGCAGTTCGTCAGTGGTTAGCTCTTCCCTGTGGTCCTCCACCAACTCTTCCACATCCCCATCACTCACCTCCAACCCCATGGACTTGCCCAATGCCAAACACACTTTCACAACAGGCAGAGGTTGGCAGGGTCAGGTCTACCTCAAACCCTTGAAAATCCCTCTGGATCGTGTTCTTCGCTTTCTTTACCAAAGGGCTTGCACTAGCTTTCCTTGGGCCCATGGTGACTTATTTAGCAGTTGCAATCACAAAAAACAATGGATTATTACGTATGAACCCGCAGGGTGATGGTCACATGTTGGTAAACAATGGCACACTGAGCGTGAATGGCGTGGGAGACTGGCTTTGTGTGCGCGGTGACGGGCGGACGGGTACCGGACGGTCGCCGAATCACGAGTCTAATCACAAAACTCAAGGCCAAATTTTGCCAAAAAAAACTTGCCGAAAGTCGAATTTCACGAAAGTCGATGCTGCCGAAACTTGGGGGTCCACTGTATATGATAAGTTTATTAAGTCCAGTGCCTACTGACTTAGTAATTTTTTTTTTTTACTTTAATAGGGAAAAGTGATAAACTTGTAGGGAATACAGTATACAAGTTAATCTTAATTTTTTTTTTTCGCACTAGTAAAGAAATTTTGATGGGTTTGGGATATTGCAGTTTGGAGGGATATGTTGTGTATCTTTATATGTTTATGCTTCTAGACTGTTGTATTCTGAGCACCTCTGCAAAACAGTGATAATGTGCGAGTGTGGTGAAAGTGTTGAATGATGATGAAAGTATTTTCTTTTTTGGGGATTTCTTTCTTTTTTGGGTCACCCTGCCTCGGTGGGAGACGGCCGACTTGTTGAAAAAAAAAAAAAAAAAAAAAAAAAAAAAAAAAATTTTTACTATTATAATAAAGCACTAAACCCAAAAGGGGTCATGAATGCTGTTCACAAACCCTCAAAAAATAGGCTTAGCAATCTCAATACTGGGGTCATGACCCCAGTACTGAGAAAACTCCTGACTATAGTGACATAAATTGGCCATACCATTCTGCCACAATAACTGCAAATTAAACCCATTGTCCATGAGGCAAGCTTATTTAATAGAAAATGTTTATGGTACAATACATGTATACTGTATGAGAGAAAAAAAAATGAATGATGCCCTGTTATCACAAATGGCTTTTTACATGTGGCAAAATAGCTCAATTTAAATACTGTACATAACTTACTTAAAAAAGATTATCACAATTTATATACAGTACGTATATTTAAAATTACAATGAGAAAAAAAAAATTAACATTTTTACAGCAATTTCTTCATTTGTACAGGTAATTTTTATATGTGTAATTTTTTCAAATTATGTATATTAAATTTTGAACAAGCAATGACTTAAGAAATTCAGAAAATATTTAATTTCTGAAACCTCTGAATTTTAGAAAAAAAAAAAAAAAAAAAAAAAAAAAAAAAAAAAAAAAAAAAAAAAAAAACTCATAATTTTCTCCAATAGGGCCCCAAAATATTTTCAAAGATTTTTGATTTGAACGCATGAAAACCCAAATATTATAAATTTAATTTTTTGAAAAATCTCTAACATTAAACTTTTTTGAAAGGTTCCTAAAAATCGTTTTGGGTTTACATTCCGGGAAAATTATGTTAGGAGGGGTAGAACCCGGGGGCATATTATCCTAATATGTACAAAGTAGTCTATAGTCCACGGGAAATGGACATAATGCATTTGACTTTTTTTTGCGCAAAAGCAAGAAATAATTTACATTAGGAATATGCACCAAAGTTACAGCAAATGGAAAACCTACCGTACTTTACTGTGCATTCCCCCAGGGAAAGGGTGTTAACATTTTGGTAATATGGTGAGAACAGAATACTTACCCCTTTAGGTTGTACTCAAATTGATAGGTTTTTTTGGCCTACTTTTAGCCTTTTTTAAGACTAATCAAAGATCGGGAAAAAAGTTAACATTGCCCCGAACCAACAGCGAGTCTTTGTATCAAATAGATATTAGCCTTAACTCTTTCCCAAGGGTGGATGTAGAGATGTGAAGCATGTGTTTCACCTGGGAAAAGTGTTTGCCAAATCATTCACAATGCTCGAAATACAAATAATACTGGGCTTGTTCAAAATTTTGTAAAACTAACAAAATACAGCAAAAGTCATAAAAGTAAAATGGGCTTAAAAAATGGGGAAAATTTTATGCAAAACTGCCTAAAGCCTTCAAATCCCCCCAATATTTCAATGAAAATAATTAAATTTTGGATTTCATAAAATTTGGTGCCTGTTTTTGGAAATTCACAAGTGCTGGCAAACCAAATCATAAAATTTGTAAAAACTGATTTAAAAAAAAAAAAAAAAAAATACTGTACTAAAGTTATATATTGTGAGTGACATTATGATTAAGATCATAAGCTCTAATTATTATTATTAATTATTATAATAAAAAAGAAGCACTAAACCACAAGGGATGATTATAGGTTTGGGAACGTCAGAGCAATGGATAGTGCAGGGTATAGGGTAGCAAGAGATTGAGGATAGAAGGGCTGAGGGGAGTGCTAATGGTATCATCAGAGTTTGTGGAGTAAATCAGTTGTCAAAAGTTATAATAATCTTTAAAAACAGCTATGACTCTTTCAGTGAAAACCTAAAGCCTTAACAGATTTCTGACTCTCATGAGATTGCTGTTAACCTGTTAGGCAGTCCTGGAAATATTGCATTTTTAACATAAAAATCAGTATCCAGACAGCAGTGACAGTCATACCAGTGATACACCATTATGGTTTTAATAAAACATCATATAAAACGTGAAGCAAGCAATAAGCACTTTAGACTCTCAGGTTAACATACCAGTAATGCATGTCAGGGCAAGACAAGATGGTTTATGGGTACAGAAGAGGGTTGTTACTGGATAAAATTAACCCAAACGAATGAAGGTGTCAACTGGGGATGATAATCCAAGTGTTATGGTCTGATGAAGACTAAATACATCTATGTATATATTATATATACAGGCACAAAAAGTTAAACCATTCCCAGTGGCCCATAAAAAGTGGACAAAGGCAAATCGATAATTGGTAGTACTGGCATAGGTGAAACACAAACATGGTTCAATCCACAACTACGTAAAAGGACACCTGATTTGTTGTAATTACAACTGCAAGGGCTTATTTTCAGTACGTCATAGTTTCAAAGGAGCATCACATACTGAAATGTAAATTGAAAATCAGCCTATGTTGTATTGTGTAAGTAATAACTAAAACCCCAATTAACCAGATGTGTTTACCACCTGGGTTCATGCCCAGCATGGACCCAGTGGTAACACAACTGCCCTGCGAGTTTTAGGAACTTGCCTGCTATGGGTTCGAACATCCATCCATTCTGCAATTTGTTTGCAACTGTTATTGATAGATTTTATGAGTCAAGATATTTAATTTGTGGAAGAAACAAATACCCACAGGATATGTGGCAATGTCCCTGACAGGTGACAAATTAAAAGTCAAATTTTATTTTTTTTAACCATAAATGCCATTTCCCATCAAGGTAGGGTGAATGGAGGAAGGAAACACTTTCCAAACAATCTTCATGCAACAGTCCAATCTTGCTACATCCCCAACATATATTTCAGTATTATAAATATAGATATAAAAATATATACAGTAAGTAATACAAAGTGTGGGTGTGTGTGTGTGTTAGTTACCATTTTGTCCCCCTAGGCACATGTCGATTAGACACTAGGCCTGTTGTATAAGAGCGAGTGTGTGTTGTGAGTGGTGTTGTGTGTGTGTGTGGGTGTGTGTGTGTGTGTGGTGTGTGTGTGTGGTGTGTGGTGTGTGTGTGTGTGGTGTGTTGTGTGTGGTGTGTGGTGGTGTGTGTGTGGTGTGTGTGTGTGGGTGTGTTGAGTTGTGTGGTGTGTTGTGGTTGTGTGTGGGTGTGTGTGTGTGTGTGTGTGTGTGGTGTGTGTGTGGTGTGGTGTGTGTGTGTGTGTGGTGGTGGTGTGTGTGTGGTGTGTGTGTGGTGTGTGGTGTGGTGTGTGTGTGGTGTGTGTGTGGTGTGTGTGTGTGGTGTGTGTGTGTGTGGTGTGTGTGTGTGTGTGGTGTGTGTGTGGGTGTGGTTTGTGGGTGTGTGTTGTGTGTGTGGTGTGTGTGTGGTGTGTGTGGTGTGTGTGTAGTGGTGTGTGTGTGTGGTGTGGTGTCTGATGTGTGTGTGGGGTGTGTGGTGTGTGTTGGTGGTGTGTGTGGTGTGTGTTGTGTGTGTGTGTGTGTGTGTGTGTGGGTGTGTGTGGTGTGGTGTGGTGTGTGTGGTGTGTGTGTTGTGTGTGTGTGTGTGTGTGTGGTGTGTGTGTGGTGTTTGTGTGGTGTGTGTGTGGTGTGTGGTGTGTGTGTGGTGTGTGTGTGGTGTGTGTGTGGGTGTGTGTGTGGTGAGTGTGTGTGGTGTGTGTGGTGTTGTGTGGTGTGTGTGGTGTGTGTGGTGTGTGTGTTGTGTGTGGTTTGTGTGTGTGTGTGTGTGGTGTGGGTGTGTGCTGGTGTGTGGTGTGGTTGGTGTGTGGTGGTGTGTTGGTTGTTTGGTTGTGTGTGGTGTGTGTGTGGTGTGTGGTGTGTGTGTGGTGTGTGTGTGGTGTGGTGTGTGGTGTGTGTGTGGTGTGTGTGTGGTGTGTGTGTGGTGTGTGTGTGGGTGTGTGTGGTGTGTGTGTGGGGTGTGTGTGTGGTGTGTGTTTGGTTGTGTGGTTGGTGTGTGTGGTGTGTGGTGTGTGTGTGGTGTGTGTGGTGTGTGTGGTGTGTGGTGGTGGTGTGTGTGTGGGTGTTGGTGTGTGGTGTGTGTGTGTGTGGTGTGTGTGGTGGTGTGTGTGTGTGGTGTGGTGTGTGTGTGTGTGTTGTGGTGTGATGGTGGGTGTGGTGTGTGGTGTGGTGTGTGTGGTGTGTGTGGCGTGTGTGGTGTTGTGGTGTGTGGTGTGTGTGTGGTGTGTGTGTGGGTGTGTGTGGTGTGTGTGTGTGGTTTGAGTGTGTGTGTGTGGTGTGTGGTGTGTGAGTGTGTGGATGTGTGTGTGTGTGTGTGCGGTGTTATGTGTGTGCGGTGTATGTGTGTGTGTGTGTGTGTTGTGGTGTGTGTGTGTTGGTGTGTGTGTGTGGTGTGTGGTGTGTTTGGTGAGTGTGTGTGTGGTGTGTGTGTGTGTGGTGTGTGTGTGTGTGGTGTGTGTGTGTGGTGTGTGTGGAGTGTGGGGTGTTGTGTGTGTGGTTGTGTGGGTGTGTTGGTGTGTGTTGTGTGTGGTGTGTGTGTTGTGGTGTGTGTGTGTGTGGTGTGTGTGTGTGTGGTGTGGTGGTGTGTGTGGTGTGTGGTGTTACCTGTGTGTGTGGTTTGTGTGGTGTGTGGTTGTGGTGTGTGTGTGGGTGTGTTGGTGTGTGGGTGTGTGTGGTGTGGTGTGTGTGTGGTGAGGTGTGTGTGTGTGGTGGTGTGGGTGTGTGTGTTGGTGTGTGTGTGTGTGTGGTGTTGTGTGTGTGATGTGTGGTCTGTTGTGTGTGTGTGTGTTGATGTGTGTGTGTGTGTGGTGTGGTGTGTGTGTGTGGTGTGGTGTGTGTGTGGTGTTGTGTGTGTGTGGTGTGTGTGTGGTGTGGTGTGTGGTGTGTGTTGGTGTGTGTGGTGTGTGTGGTGTGTGTGTGGAGTTGTGTGTGGTGTGTGTGGTTGTGTGTGTGGGTGGGGTGTGTGTGTGTGGTGTGTTGGTGGTGTGTGTGTGTGTGTGGTGTGTGTGTGTTGGTGTGGTGTGTGTGTGTGTGTGTGTGGTGTGTGTGGTGTGTGTGGTGTGTGGTGTGTGTGGTGTGTGGTGGTGTGTGGTGTGTGGTGGTGTGGTTGTGGTGTGTGGTGTTGTGTGTGTGTGGTGTGTGTGTGGTGTGTGTGTGGTGGTGTAGGTGTAGTGTGTGTGGGTGTTGTGTGTGGTGTGTGTGGGTGTGTGTGTGGTGGTGTGTTGTGTTGTGTGTGTGTGGTGTGTGTGTGTGGTGTGTGTGTGTTAGTTACCATTTTGGTCCCAGGCACAAGTCGATTAGACACTAGGCCTGTTGTATAAGCGTGTGTGTGTGTGTGTGTGTGTGTATGTGTCGTGGTGTGTGTGGTGTTTGTGTGTGTGTGTGTGTGGTGTTTGTGTGTGTGGTGGTGGTGTGTTGTGTAGTGTGTGTGGTGTGTGTGTGTTAGTTACCATTTTTGTTCCCAGGCACATGTCGATTAGAGACCACGAGCCTGTTGTTATAAGCGAGAGTGTGTGTGTGTGTTGTGTGTGTGTGTGTGTGTGTGTGTGTGTGTGTGGTGTGTGTGTGTGTGTGAGTGTGTGTGTGTGTGTGGTGTGTGTGTGTGTCACTTGCCTGCATGGAAATGTGTGTTCCATATGAGTCCCCTTCGTACACCTTTTGTGTGTGTGTGTTAGTTCCCCATTTTGTTACCATTTTGTGTGTGTGTGTATGTGTGTTTGTGGTGTGTGCATTGCGTGCTCTCACGTTTCACATCTACGAACTGCATACTAATTAGGACTTAAGCATATATACTGTACTTTTGTATAACCGTGACTATCGAAATACTTGTCTTATTATCAAGGGAAAACCTCAAACGCGCATGCGTCTACGTGCTCTCAATTTTGTGCACATCTACGAACTGGCACACTAATGCGTATTTAATACTGTACTTTTGTATAAAAATGACTAGTCGTAATCCTGTCCTTATTATCAGGGGACCTCCATGAGTAATATGTCCCCATCCACTTAAATTATGTATGTTATTATATTTACTGTATAAAAACAAGACACCATATGAACAGACTTATTATATTTATAAATAAAGTTTATTATTGTTAGCAAGTGCAATGTTAAAACGTACCCCATCTTATGATGATAAATACCACGCATTTATTTACCACATAAAGGGGAAAATACAAATATCGTGCAATGTCACCCACAACCGCGCACATGATGACATCTTACACAGAGCAACACAGGGCTTCATGTCGTTAGAGCCGAAATGATTTGTTCAGCTTTGCCCAGGAGGAGGCAGAACGACAGTGTATGCCGAACACTAATCTCCATGTAGCTCATCACTCTCTCTAAGACCTAACAAGGAGAAAAACATAATTAGAGTAATGTGGAAGTACTTATAGTTAGATGTATTAACAACTTTCAGAGCTGCTTATTACCTGCTTTTAAATGTGAATACGGTAACTGTATAGCCAATTGGAAATAAGGAAAGTGTGCTAGATAAAAAAAGGTGAAAAAGCTGAACAGAACTTGGCATTGATTTTTTGCAGTTGAAAAACACCCTTTTTACCTTCCTGTTAAAAGAGTGAATTATCACTAGTCCATGCAGATCAAAAAACCAAAAACCCAGGAAAGTTAAAATAAGAATGACACCATTATCACTTGGGTTAACCCTCCTCAAGGGTCAAGACCCTGAAAGAAGATAGACAACTTTTTTCTAAAAGTAATGAATCCATAAGCACACAAAATTAATAAAACCTACCAGAATATGCTATTGCAAAGTTAGCAGTCTTGGCGATATATATGCATTGGTGACTTCCACACCCATTTGTGCCCCTATTTTTGGCCCAATTCCATTGTTTTCAAGTCAACTAAACTCATAGCTATTTCCATTAGTATTACAACTATTACAATCGATTAGTGCAAGAAACTGGCCCCCACTTTTACTATTATAATTTGCTAATTTTAACACCAAATTAAATAATTGCCCATTTTTAAAATAGGGTCCAGAATAACCAATTAGACATTCCTGGAACTTAAAAAAAACCATTTCTCGTTCCTTAGTCATGTTTTCCAGCCCTCTTATATTATGCTTGTTTTCCCCCTTTTTTGAATTTTTTATTCACACCAGGCAGACATCAACCAACATCTTAAATGGGCTGCAGAAAACTAAGAAGTTCAATGATGAGAAATTCAATTCCTCCTCGACACACCGGAAACATGAGAAATTAAAACTATCAGATTTATAAACAAATTCCAGTGATCCAATAGCATCTGCTAGAAAAAATGACAGGATGGATAATTAGAACCTCAAAACTAGGATGCCAAGCCAATGATGACACTCTTCAGTCACTTGTTCTATCTAGGCTGGAATATTGCTGCAAATTCAACCAGCACCTTTCAGGGCAGTGAAATTGCTGACCTAGAAAATGTACAGAGAACCTTCACAGCACATACAACTGATAAAACACATAAATTACGAGAACGCTTGAAGTTCCTCAACCCTGTACTCTTCCGTAGAATGCAAGGCGGGAGAGGATACACGATTATATACACTTGGAAAATCCAAGAGGTATTATACCAAGGTTGACACACAAATATCACTCCTTATTAAAGCAAGACTCGAGAATTATTATTATAATCAAAAAGAAGCGCTAAGCCACAAGGACCATAACAGCGCTGCAGGGCAGAAGGCAGTCGAGGGCAAACAGGTGGCAAAAGGGAGATGGATGAGTAATAGGTTACGGATAACAGCCGGGGTAGTGGATGGTGAAAGGTTAAAGGGCATCAAGAGAATGAACTATAAAAGGGCTGAGGGGAGTGCAAAAAAGTATCATCAGTAGTTTGGGAGTAAATCAGATCGTTGTCAAGAAGTCATGAGGAGTCAGGATTAAAGGAAGGTCCAGCAAGCAAGAAGAAAGTAAAGAGAGAGTAGTAGAACGAAGGACACGTTGGAGGTAAAATTCTGCGTGCTCGTTGATAGAGAGGGCAGGGCTTCTAACAGATGTGGCTAATCGATAATGGAACTTGACACTGCTCACAGAGAGGAACAGGGTGCTCTCCATGAGAATACCCATGAGTAAACGAGTGTGGCCAATGCGAAGGCGGAGAGAGTGTCCCCAACCTCGACACTGATGACAAAGAAAGACGCCAGTAACCTATGCTCGGTTTTAATAAATGAAGTTTGTTACCAAGCAGAGTTGACCAACGTTGTTGCCAACGGGTGCGAAGGTGGGGTAGCTATTGCAGCAAATAGTCCCAGAAATGGAACACCACGATAGGAATAATCCGGAAGGTTCATGTACTGCTAGACCGCGTCAGCAGTGTCTGCCGTTCCATTGCCCTGTACGTCGACATGACCAGGGACCCAACAAAAACAATATCTTTAATGTTTGGTAGAGATAACGGCGTACCAAAGTTTTGGATACGAGACTAGGGGATGAAAGATGTACAAATAATTTCGTATAGCCTGGCTAGAGCATTAAGGGAGTGTTCTGAGCCTACTACAAATGATGAACACAGGCATAGATGCGATACAATAAGTGCTGTAAGAATGGCATACAGTTCAGCAGTAAAAATGCTAGCTGAAGATAGTAAATGCCCCCGCACGAACGCTGTCCAAACCCCACTGCTGCGAATCCGACGCCGTCTGAAGACGTGAGCCATCTGTGTACACAGCGTGGCCTAGATTGGGGAGAGGAAAGTGATCCAAGAAAAAGAGAGCGGGAAGCCCACCGGAGGCAGTTGAGCTTTCGAGCAAGGGAGTGAGAAAGACAGACCCGAACGCGGAACTTTCCCAGGGGGGTAGGAAAAGTGAATGCTAACATGAACATATAAAGGTGGAAACTGAAGGAAGACGAGTGAATGTAGGAGAAAGAAAAGGGATGGAGCAAACAGGGCGGCGAACGAATAAAAGAATACTACTAATATCGGTGACCATTCTTTAAATGAAGGATTGTGTATCGTAGGAGCGTACATAGTAGCCGAAGGCAATGGCATCACGGCGATCATACAAGGATGGGAACATTCGCTTCTGCATAGAGAGGCTCTCAACATGTAAAGAGCGAAAAGCTACCAAGGCACAAACGTAATCCTTGGGTGATGGATAAGTAAGGCTAGAGAGAGTAGAAGGAAGGCCCGCGAATAAATCTGGTCCCATAATCGAGTTTTGATAAAACGAGGGCTGAATGTAGCGAAGCAGGAGTTTGACGACAGCTCCCCAGGAAGATGAGCTTGTCACCCATAATCAGTTTTGATAAAACGAGGGCTGATGTAGGCTCGAAGCAGAGTTTGACCGATCGCTCCCCCATGGAAAATGAGCAAGGTTTAAGAATGTTTTAAGCCTGCTGTGACAAAGTTGCCTTCAGAGATGTAATGTGAGGTTTTCCAGGATAACCCAGACGGTCCAAAGAGAAAGGCCTAGAAACCTGACTACACGTTCAGGGATACGGGAGCCATAGAGATACAAAGATGATCGGAGATACAGAGCGTCTAGAGGAAAGTAATTTGGTGGAGTTTTGGTAGCTTGACAATTTAAACCCATGCGTGGTGCCCAAGTGGAAAAATGGTCGACCGCATGCTGGAGAGAAACCTGCAATAAGGGACTAGTCAAGCGCCTGCACAAAGCAATAGCGAAGTCATCAAATAAATGATGACCAATATTGGGTGGAAGAACAGAGGCCCAATCATTTATATAGCAAGGAGAAAAAGTGTTTGTGGGCTTAGAACACACCCTGAGGGACACCTTCAGCTTGGACGAAGTCCCGGGGAAAAGAACATTATTGACACGAAACACGGGAAAATGTCTGTCCGTTAAAAAGGTTCTTAAGAAGATGGTAGATTCCTCAGAAGCCTAAGGAATGGCCTGGCCAAAATATTATACCTCCAAGTTGTGTCATATCCTTGCCACAAGGTCAAAAAATATGGTAATAACTGAGTGATTATTCGCAAAGCATTACGAACATACGTATCCAAGTATAGTAAAGGGGTCTATGGTAGAATGACCCTTACGAAAGCCAAATCGACTAGCGGAAGACTTGTTGTGTGTCTCTAAAAACCACATTAAACATTGATTTTACTAGAGGTTCCACACTTTGCCAACTGCACTAGTAAGAGCGATGGGGCGATATTGGGATCCATCATGTCCTGTAGTACCCCCCCCCCCGTTTTCGGGAAAGGGAGAACAATGGCAGATTTTCCACAGGCTGGGGAAGAACACCTTGTGCTCCAAATAAGATTGAAGAGGTGTAAGAGGACTACAAAGGGCTTGACCGATGTAAATGTTGTAACATCGAATTATGAATGTCGTCAGGCACAAGCTGGCCGATGATTTCGGCAAGCTGAGAGCGTTGCACCTCCATTCTTGAGTGTAAAAGGCAAATTATACTGTTCTTTCTCTGAAAGAAGAACAGTCCAAGGGTACTAACACTCTGGCAGACTTTGAGGAAAGAAACGAGGGGGCATAGATGGAGCCCTCGGGAAAATACGGACCAGATGTGGTGCCGCAAGTTTCAATGCAACGTCGAGAGGGTTTGCTACATCACCACCAGCGACCTGTAGAACAGGAGCAGGTCCAGGAGAGTATTTACCCACTCAAATTTTCCTCATTTTTTTTCCAGACCAGCACTCATAAAAAGCAGAGGTTGATGGTGGAAAACAGTCTCGCCAACAAGTGCGTTTAGCTTCACGATGACCGGCGAGCGAATCGCACGCTTCTGCTTAAAATCAAGAAGTCTCTCAGCGGTCTATTGTACCTGTACCTGCCCCATGCAGCACGTTTCAAACGTACTGCACGAGCACAAGCAGGAGACCACCAAGGCACGCACTTCTGAAGAATGCCTGCCTGAGGTTTGGGGCAATAGAATGAGAAGCTGCAGTAAAAAAATAAACCTGACGTCGAAAGAATGTGTAGGAGGCTCATCAATGAGGATGAAGGGAAACCTCACTAAAAGCAGTGAGGTGTGAGTAAAGATCCCAATTTGCCCGATCAAATTGGCCAGCGGGGCTACGGAAAGGGTGGTGAATAGGATGAGAAGTAAGAATGAATCGGAAAAATGATCGCTGTCATGTAAGTGCTGGTAAGAACCAGACCAGTGAAGTCCTAGTGCAGTGGAAAAAGGAAGAGTCAGACTGATGATCGATGCCAAAGAAGAGAATAAGGATTACGAGGATCAAATTGGGTGGGAGTACCCTATTTAAAACATGGAGGGGTGAGGAGGCGAGAAAGCCTCCAACTGGATGCCACGTGAGTCACAATGAGTGACCCCCCCCAGAGGAAATGTGGCATTAAAAATCACACACAAGTAACAGAAGTGGTGGCGGTAAGGAATGACACAAGAAGGCAAAGCCTGGATAGAAATATGCCCCGAGAAGGAGAGAGATATAAAGAAACATATTGTAAACCACTTTATTCAAGTGATACGGGCTGCAGTTGTAATGCAGCGAGGTATGACAAATAGTTTACAGTACGGAATAACATGCGTAGAAGAGGGCACTCCCATTAAAGTCCCATCTGAGAAAGGATCCTGAAGAATACAATAAATTATAGCCAGAGATAGGTTGGAAAACAGCCGAGAGTAATTTTGGTTCTTGTAAGCAAGCACCAACAGGGGAAAACCTGGAAAGCAACATCTGAAGCTCGACCCCGATTACCCCTGAGGCCGCGGATATTCCACAGTAAAAAGGCCATGATTGGCGATAAAGAAAATACCAGGATCTGTAGGTAAAGGCACCTACGGACTAGAAGTGGGTTAGAAAAGTCAACGTGTGGTGGCATTGGAAGACTTCGAGTAGCGAAGGAACGGAGCCGTTGCGAAGAATGGGGTTGTGAAGATGGAGGAGAGGGAAGTTGAAGGAACAGGAAGTGAATCAGTGTCCATGGAAGTTTAGTCTCTGTAATATATTCTGAAATGGCTTCAAGTGTTTCTGAATTCAAAGATGTATGGGAGACCATATTGAGATAGGAGGAGGGGTGAGTAAAGAATTGGGGACAGTAATGGACTGTAACCAAGAGTAGAGGGGGAGAATAGTGTAAGGGACTGGAGATGAAGTGTGGGGGGGACTGAAGAGGGCAGAAACCTGGGAGGTGGCAGAAGAGGGAGAATCTTGGGAGGGTAACGGGGTGGAAGGCATAGTACGAGGAGGAGGGTGAATCTCCCACACTTGTAATAGAGCCAGAGAGGAGGGAAAACTTAGTACAGAGACTGGAAAGGTAAAGTGTGGAGGTGGAAGAAGGAAGGAAGGGGCAAAAGAAGAATTGAGCAATGTGGATTATTTTGGACTTCCTGAGTAGAGGGGCGATTGGTATTAGTGTTTGTTACAGGTCTTGTTCATACTTGGGGCTTGTGAGGAAAGGACCGCGGAAGATTTGAGAACAGACTGAGTTGTAGTCCGGGACGTCAGAGCAAAGACAGCAAAAGGATTAGATGCGTAGTGGCTAGGGAGTGGGTAATAACAGGAGGAGGCTGCAAAGATGAGACCCCAGAAGTGGGGGGATGTTTTGAAACACAAAATAATTATTTATTATTATTATTATAATCAAAAAGAAGCGCTAAGCCACAAGGACTATACAGCGCTGGCCAGGGCCAGGAAAGGAAAAAGCGAGGGCATCAGGTGGCAAAAGGGAGATGGATGAGCAACAGGTTACGGATAACAGCGGGCAGGGAATTGGTGAAAGGGGTAAAGGGCAGCAAGAGACTGAATCCAGAAAGGCTGAGGGGAGTGCAAAAAGTATCAATCAAGTTTGTGGATAAATCAAGTCGTTGTCAAGAAGTCAATGAGAGATGTCAGGATTAAAGGAGGGTCCATTCAGCAAGAAGGGAAGGTAAAGAGAGAGTAAGAGAGACGAAGACGACGTTTGAGGTATAATTCTGCGAGCTCGCTGGATAGAGATGGGCAGGAAGGATATAAGTGTCTACTTGAGGTTTGGGGAGGTCTTAAAGTTCCAGCAGTTCTAGGATGTCATCGCCACATGTCTGGAAATTCTTTTGGGGACAATGGTATGGGGCAGAATGACAGTGCCACTACAAAAATTTGAGGGAATGATGTTTTTCGTTTAGTGACGAAATAGTATCGATATTTGAAAGAAGAGAAAGGTCATGAGCTTGGTTAGCATTCTGGACAGTGATAATTCATGTACTGCTCTTGAGTGTGAAAGAATATATCTCTACCAGCATGGCTAGGGGGCGCCTTGACAATACTATGGTCGGAAAGATAGGCAGTAGAAGTAGGTCATAAAGAATTTAGTCCATTGTGCTTTCCGAAACTGAGTGCGGAAAGGGAGTGTGTGACGTGTCAGTCTTTTCTGAGTAGAATGAGAAGGAAGCGAAGAAGTATCATCAGGCAAATGTCGTGGGTGTTTAGGAGTGGAGCCAGAGTTGGTCCGACGGGGGACGGGATGGCGATTCGAAAATTTGCCACACCATAGGGGGAGAGGCCGGAAGCATAGTCAAGAAGAGTGGGAGGTCAGACGTATTGAAGGAGTCAGTCGAAACGCCGGTACTTGAAGGGGTTATGAAACAGCACCAGCAAGGGGAAACAGGGGA
Organism: Cherax quadricarinatus; assembly: GCF_026875155.1. Lineage (NCBI taxonomy): Eukaryota > Metazoa > Arthropoda > Malacostraca > Decapoda > Parastacidae > Cherax > Cherax quadricarinatus. The sequence continues at coordinate 7,084,780 of NC_069447.1, read as the reverse complement.
ATTAGAAGTGTCCGAAGAGTGGTCAAAAAATGAGGCAGGGTCAGAACAGGGTGCAATATCAAGAAAGGGCCCAGGGGAAGCAGGATCATGGATTGGGGACTGCATGGGTAGATCACTCCTTTCTGTTTGTTTTTTTAGAAAAGAAGAAGGAAAAAAAAAGGGGGGGGAACAGGGGAGTAATTACGCCTAGGAGGTGTTAAAAGGGCCGTAATCCCCCTCCGCATCCAAGAGGACCTCAGCACCGCAAGTAGTGCAGATGCGGCATGAAACCTGTGCCATACCCTACTCTTCATGCCAGTAAACCAGAAAATCCATGATAGAAACCCTCACATCCCCGAGCCAAACTTCGGTGGACAAAAGAGAGGGCGGCTGGATACCCACCACAAAGCATACCTCCTTTAGCCCCACCCCTGGAATCTGACAGGCAGCCTCCAGAGATACACTCTCACCCAAAAGACACTCAAAGCCACCCCCAGGGAGACCGTAGAGGAATCAGGACATCCCAGGTGATCCAGATTCCAGGGCAAACTACACCACTCCCAAGGACCTAAAATGGAATGGGATGACCCCGGTACCCTTCCCCTACCTGGAACAAGATTGCCTGTGGGAAGAACCCCCAAGGCCGAAAAGAGGAAGGGAATAGGAAGGGGATGGGGAGGGAGGAGGAAAGGGCAAAAGGGAGGAGGGGGGTAATTAAGTTCAGTCTGGGGGAAGGAGATCGAAAGGTCCAATTCCCAGACCAAAAGTCTTTCACCATGCCAAGGAACCCCCCTTGAAGAGGTTCACCTCAAGATGATGGCAAACCTGACACCCCTTCACCTCAAGACATGTATATGCGTTTTGGTTGTAAATTTCAGCCATTCACTTTGGAAAGCGGCAGTGATGAACTTTTCTTGTTTAACCCTTCATCGCGCAAGGGGTCCGAAAATTTGAAATTCGAATGAACTCCCTATGGTGGATAGAGAAAACTCAATACAAGGTCACTAAATCCCATATAAATTGATTTCTGATGGTTAGTTTTCGAGCAATTCCCAAATCTCCGAAGACGAAAATATTAGGCCGCCCCGACAAAGTGATTAAAAAATTCTATGTTGCAAACTTGCAATTGTTAATAAAACACACCAAAACAATTTTTTAAATTTAATATACAAACAGACAATATAAAAAACATAAATGGAACTTGTATCAAAACATTTCTTAATTGTTATAAAAATATAAAAAGGAAGCAAATATCAACAATGCCAAATTGCAAAGTGATGCAAGTTTCAATCCCTATTTTCCCTGAGATTCTTTTGGGAAGACCAATGATTCTATATTGCAAATTTGGCAAGATGGAAGTCTGTGAAACAATTTCTATCAGTCTTTATGCACAGATTTACTTTGCATACACTACAGACGAATGACGATGTTACCGTTTTTTTCGAGGTGCTGCAATACTTGCAAGTAAACGGCCTTTGCCCTGCCATTGGGAAGTGCATTAGAGTAATGTCTTTCCTAACACTGTCATCAGGCATTTCTGTACGTTTTTCCCCTCCAGGTTTTCACTATGCCAACCCCATTGGAAGTAAAATGGTGAATTAGTTGGTGAAGGTTGGATTTTGTTCTTAGGCTGCTCCCTCTAAGGTTTTGTCCTTTAGACCTTGCAATTTCAGAGATAGAATTCCTGAAATACTTCAGTTGCATGCACTTTTGCTTTATTGCTCGAGAATCAGGGCAATAAAGCACCCATGCATTCACAACAGCAAGATCAATAATATAGGCAAATAGCCGCATGTACCAACGTTTTGTTTTTCATTGGTGTTTGTACAGATGCACCAACATGTTGCTTTTGTCAATACCCCCCATTTTGGGCATTATAGTTCTTGATAAATGCAGGGCACGATATTTTCTTCTTCCTTTTTTGTACCCTTGTTTTTATCTCTCAAAAAGGACTCATGGGCTCGACCCAATATCAGTTGTCACTAAAGTCACAACTTTGGTGTCCTTCCATCGTACAACAAGGACACCATCATTGTTGTTGAAGAAAAAAAATTGCCCCTGCCCACACTGTTTTTTTCCATTTGTTTGATAGGCCCAGATGTGGCTTACCACATCTTTGTCACGTACTGTTCCAGTGTATCTGCAGTTATACTTATCTCTTAGTAGCTTGCCCAAAAGGCATACTTGAAAAGAAATTGTCAGCATAGATTGCTGATGTGTTGTCTTGTTAAATATTTTGTGCAAGTACCAAAACAATCTTTGTACTTATTGGAATTTTGATTCTTCCTGTGGCAGCTGTATGGGATGTGTGTCAAAGTTGTTGTGCCTTGATACATGAGTATATAATGTATGAGTCCATCTTGACTTGCACGACAAAAGTTTGAAACCCCACTTATCTGGTTTTGTTTTGATGTACTGCCTTAGGTTTCCAGCAGTTTTACCCTTGAAACCACCATGACTTCATCAATAGATTGCTTGGGTGTAGCTGGAATTTTCAAGCAAGCATTAGTTAGTTCAGTGTAAAGAGGCCTTACTTTGTTTGAATCTGTCATTATCCTTTTTTGTGTTGTCATTGAAATGAATATGACTTCTAAGGTACTAAACCTCTTAGACGCCATGCTATCTGCAACCTGTTGGCTCCTTAAAAGCAGATTTCCAATAGTCTTCGAGGGATGGTAGTGAATTAATACCCATGAACAACAAAATACCTATGAACCTCATGATCTCTTCAGAATCTGTTTAAAAAGTACTATTTACGTCTTGTTGCCTTGTATACAAATTTGTTTGATATGCTATGTTATCTTCATGGCTGGAGTAACGAACATACGAAAAAACTCAATGGAGACCTAATTGCAAGAGGCTTTTCATGTTCTATGCCGGCAAAGGATCATTTTCAATGTCATCTACGGTCCCTCAGATGAAACCTGAAGAGCAATATTCTCATGGATCTCTTCCTCATCCGGGTATTCCTCAATCCCAAAAGTTTTCTTTTTCCTCATTACTTTCTGCTTTTTGGCTGGCCTTTCTTCCCCTTTCTTCCTCCTTTATCATCAGTTGACATCTCTGCATCCCCGTGCATCGTGGCCAGTATTCATCACCCCCTATCCAGCATTCTGGTCGTCTACCTCTGGTTCCGAGTCCTGTCTTCAGAACGCAGATATACCTCGACCTGCTGGCGACTGCTCCCCATAAACACCTTTTCATGGAATGGAAGGGCAATAGAAACCTCCTTATAATCCCGACCCCTCGAGTTCATATATGATTGAAAATTTTTTATAAATATTTATTTGACTAAAAGGGACATTCCCGAAACCGCCAATACCGAATTTAAATTTGGACTAAAATCTTGCACTTTTTTCAATGCATGCTACACTATATTTGCTTCACATGGATTTGGTTTATCAAAATATGCCTAAACTATTCATGGGAAGCACTAAACACAAAAAATCCGACTTACCGACCTTGTAAGAATGTAAACCAAGAGTAGATTAGCAAAGGTGGAGGGAAAAAATGTGCGTGTGTTCGAAGCCAAACGTAGTGTTTATATTTTGATCTCTCAACCAATGGGAAGGCGGCAGAAGCGAACTGTACTTAGCTGAAGAGACTCAGGGAAGGCTTGTGATTGGTTGGAACTAAAGAACGGGAAGCTGGCCGCGCGGGGCGCGAAGTATGACACGCGCCAAAAACACGTAATCAATACCGAATTTTTTCGGCCCAACACGATAAAGGGTTAAGTCAAGGTAGTTAACTTTATTAAGTGTATTCTAACCTAACCATCTGTAATCTGGCAAAATCACTAATCCGGCACCCTACAGGTCCCAATGATGGCAGACCTGTACTGTATAAATTTTTTAGTACATACCAAAGAAAATGGGGTTGCATTAATTACAGTACATATGGGGATATTAAAATTTTTTAAACAAGGGAGTGCTAAACCCATAGGACCTATGTAGCACATATGGGGGTAACATCAGTATTTTACATTCTAGCACTGCAGGAGACATAGCAGTACAGTACAGTGGAACCTGTACAGATCTGTTTGTGACTTGAAAAAGCCCACTGTGTGGGCAAAACGTTGTCATTATACTGCATATGTGTTTATATTTCCATTGTGTCGGTATTTTATTACCATTATGCATTTCCACATTCAAAGGGGTATTTTGTCCTGTCCAGACAAACTTGTCGGCTGCCGCAGCCACCACATATGATATATTTTATTCATTCTGTAGTATATCAGGTTTCTATGTTTTTAATTGTTTGTTATGTCATATTAAAGAAATGTGATAGATAAATAAACCGTATAGATATTAGCGAAATTATTCATGAAGTATTTGTCGGTCTCCAGACACACCGTCCACTGCGATGCTGCCCATACCCTTACATGAATTACATATTTTATTTAATTTTAGAGGCTATATCAGGTTTCTATGTATTTTATTGTTTATTATGTCATATTAGGGAAGTAGGGAGATTTGATAAATAAGCCGTTAGAGTTGATATTAGTGAAATTATTGAAGTACAGAATTCCACTGGAAAGGATTAATTGCATTTCAGTTAATTTAATTGAGGAAAATTGACTCTGCAAAAGAGAAAATCCCGTTGTGAGGAAGATCATGGAATGGCTTAAACTCGCAAGTATTTTTATTATAATCAAAAAAAGCGCTAAACCACAAGGGCTATACAGCTCTGAAGGGCAGGAAGGAAGCGAGAGTATCAGGTGGCAAAAGGGAGATGGATGAGTAATAGGTTACGGAGAACAGTGGGGCAGTGGATGGTGAAAGGGTAGAGGGCAGCAAGAGATTGAGGTAGAAAGGGCTGAAGGGAGTGCGAAAGGGATCATCATCAGAGTTTGTGGAGTAAATCAGTCGTTGCCAAAGAAGTCAATGAGAGAGTCAGGATTAAAGGAGGGTCCATCAGCAAGAAGGGAAGGTAAAGAGGAGTAGTAGAGCGGAGACGACGTTGGAGGTAAATTCTGTGTGCTCGTTGATAGGGGGGGCCAGTCTAACAGAAGGTGGCTACTCGATACTGCTCACAGAGAGGAAACGGGGTGCCTCTCCATGAGATCCCATGAGTAAGACGAGTGTTGGCCAATGCGAAGGCAGGAGAGAGTAATCTCACAACCTCAAGCACTGTTTCAAATTCAAATTCAAAATTTATTCTCTATAAGGATTACAATGCGAGTTTACAGAATTTGGTTATTGTGTGGTTTACATGTATTTAAATAATAATTACAGTGTACCACTAGAAACACCTAGCATGGCTAGGCATTTCGGGCAGACTTAAATTAAATCTTAAGTTTAAAATATTACAAAATTATGAGGTTAGTTGGTATTATGGCTAAGTGACTAAATACTAGTTTGTGAGTTTAACAATGTGAATGCCTTTTTTTTGGCACTATACTACATAGTTTCAGTATTGGAATTTATCACGGGCCCAACTTATGACTAGTTAAGATTCATTATTTGAGATTGAGATTGATATTTCTGTTTATGGTCAAATGGGTGAGTGAGTGTAAGTGTTCACCCCAGGTGGTATTCGTGTAATTAGGGTTGACAGGGTGTATCAGGGAGATAAGATGTTTTCTGTGGTTTGTTTTGAAGGTGATGAATGTGCTGCAGTTTTAGAATTTTCAGATAGGGTGTTCCAGATTTTTTGGGCCTTTGACATACATTGAATTTTTGTTAAAGGTTTGTCGGACACGGGGAATGTCATAGAGATGTTTGTGTCTGGTGTTGTGCCTGTGGGTTTCTGTCGCAACTATCAAGAAAGCGTTTTAGGTCAAGGTTAATATTGGAATTTAAGGCCTGTATTATTATTATTATAATCAAAAAGAAATGCTAAGCCACAAGGGCTATACAGCTTAAGGTCCTGTAGATGTAGATTGCACAGTAGTAAGTGTGGATGTACTGAACAGGGAGTAAGTTTAGATCTATGAAGAGTGGGGGGGGTGTGTTGCCAAGGATGGGATTTAGTGATTATTCTTACTGCGGCTTTTTGTTGGGTTATTATTGGCTTTAGGTGTGTTGCTGCAGTTGAACCCCAAGCACAGATAGCATAGGTGAGGTATGGATTTTTTAAGTGAATGGTATAGTGTGAGAAGGGCAGTTTGCGGCACGTAGTATCGTATCTTGGAGATGACAAGAAACGGCCAGTAACCTATGCTCGGTTTAATAGAGTGAAGTTCGTTACCGAGTAGAGTTGACCAACCTTGTTGCCAACGGGTGTGAAGGTGGGTAGCTATTACAGCAAAATAGTCTGGAAATGGAACACCTATTTATAAAATTGGTAGGTCATGTACTGCTGACCTCGCGGGCAGTGTCTGTGTGAGGGAAAAGTTCAATAGATAGGAGTAGAGATATAGTAACGATAGTTTCATTACCGGCTACTAGTTAAGGTAGGGTAAGTCACGCTCCCGTTTTTCCCTCCTTTTTCCCCACCCCTAAAGTGATGTTTGATTGCCAGCTGCTTGTTAACGTAGGGTCAGTCTAGCTCCCGCTATCCCTTCCCCCCCCCTCCCCCCCCCCCCCCCCCGAAAAAGGTGACGTGTGGGGCTCTGGTCATACAGTAAATCACTCGACTCACAGCTCCAACTTACTGTAAGTACATGCCTGCCTTGTATTCTAGTGGATTTATTGGTTGAAAGCTTCACTTTTTGATCAATAATAAACTTAGTCTTTTCAGTCTTACTCTAGGTTGACTGTTGTAATAATCACCATCTTTTGAGTAATGTACACTGCCAGGGGAGAGTGATTATTTAAGCAGTGGGTAACCTGTCTATCTTTTCAACTTGGATGACAGTGAGGGTCACCTGTCAATCAACGAGCAAGAACAGGAGAAGGACTAATGTCCAGAGACTTCTCCATTTTGGATTTAAGTACCTGTGCACCTGTATGAAATTGCAGGACGTAACTCCACAGCATTGCAGCGGTAAAAAACCCTGCTTTCCTGTCATCGGGAGAGATTACCCCACTGGTATACTGTGAAGAACTAGCAGTGGATGGTCACCAACACCTGCGACCCCCCCCCTTATCATCAGCAATGGCTATGATTTCAACAACAGTGTCACCAACACCAGACACCCTTGTAGATATTAGCGTTGAGTTCAAATGTTATTTATTCATTTCATTTTTCATTCAAATAGGATATACCTTTCATGTTTTATTGTTTTTGTTTGATTTAATGAATAGTGTTTTCTTTGTGGATTATTATTTCTTTTTCTATTCATTAATTTTCCTGAGGACCCAGCCAGCCGAGTAATACTGTCTGAAGTTGTTACAGGACTGAGTAAGCCTTCACAGTTTTCCCTTTGTTCATTGCCCTGTACGTCAACATGACCAGGGACCCAACAAAAACATATCTTTATGTTGGTAGAGATACAGTGTAGCCAAAGTTGGATACAGAGTACCAGGGGGGGGAGGTGTATCAAATTTCTGTATAGCCTGTAGAGCACTAAGGGGGTTGAGACAACCACAAATGATGACACAGGAAAAGATGCGATACGAATAAGTGGCTGCAAGAATGGCATACAATTCAGCAGGAAAAATGCTAGCCGAAGATAGTAAATGCCCCCGCACGCGCTGTCCGGAAACATGCTGTGAATCCGACGCCGTCAGAAGACTTAGAGCCATCTGTGTACACTGCGATGGCATGAGAATGAGAGTGGAAGTGGTCAACAAAAAGAGAGCAGGAAGCCACCCTAGGCAGTTGGGCTTTCGAGCAAGGGAGTGAGAAAGAACAGACCCAAACAGCTGGAACTTCCCAGGGGGGTAGGGGAAAGTGAGATGCTACATGAACATATAAAGGTGGGGAACTGAAGGGAGACAATTATTATTATTATTATAATCAAAAGAAGCGCTAAGCCACAAGGGCTAAAACAGCGAAGGGAAGACAAGAGCGAATGTTGGCAAAGAGAGAAGGGACGGAGCAAACGGGCGGTGAACAAATTAAGAATGTCTACTAATATCGGTGACCCTTCTATAAATGGAAGGATTTCGCAGATTGTGAGAGCGTACATAGTAGCGAGCAAAAGGGCTCACGGCGATCAGACATGGATGGAACATTCGCTTCTGCATAGAGGCTCTCAACAGGGGAAGAGCAAAAAGCACCAAGGCATAAACGTAATCCCTTTGGGGATGGATGGGGTTAAAGGGTAGAGAGAGTAGCAGGAGAGGCCGCTGAATAGATCTGGTCACCATAATCGGAGTTTCGATTTAAAAAGAGGGCTGAATGTAAAACGAAGGAGAGTTCGACGATCAGCCCCCTGAAAAATGACAAGGGT
>NC_069447.1:7056250-7076023 GCF_026875155.1 Cherax quadricarinatus | reverse complement strand
AGGGGAAAGGGCAGAAATCGACACCAAATCCAGTATTTCCTGGAGTGGAAAACCACAGTCGATGGCCTCCACCCCAAAAACCAACAGATACAGAAACTAATCCGGAAAAAAATCCCCCCCCAGTACCAACAAACCCCCAGTCCGATAACATTCTTCTTTGCAAATATACAGGGTTTTTAAAGCCAGCAACAAACAACAAAATACCTTTCATTCCGTGGACTGCTTGCAGAGGCAAAGGCAATGTTCGCGGCTTTCACTGAGACCCACATAAAGGATCACTTGGACAACGAAATATGGATCCCGGGTTACAACCTATACAGATGTGACAGAGTGAACAGGAAAAAGGGGGGGGTGGCCTGTACATTGCAGAGTCACTTGTTTGCACAGAACTGCTAAATGCCTCAAATGATGTAGTGGAAGTTTTAGCAGTAAAGGTCGAAAACCCAAAAAACCTAGTCATTGTGGTAGTCTACAAGCCTCCGGATGCAACATCCCAGAAATTCCAGGAACAGCTTTTAAAAATTGACCACTGTCGGGAAAAAACCTTCCAGCCCCTGCACCAAACATCTTGCTCCTGGGGATTTCAACTTAAGGCACCTAAAATGGAGGAATATAGCAAAAAATATTTTTTGCAGTAATAACAGTAGAGGCAGCTCTGATGAAAACTCACACTCACGCGAGCTTTTAAATCTCTGCACAAAATTAAATTTTAAAACCAGCAAATAATAGAGCCTACTAGACTGGAGAATACACTAGACCTCATCTTCACTAACAACGATGATCTGATAAGAAATGTTACCATATCAAAAACAATATACTCAATCACAACATAATTGAGGTTCAGTCATGTATGCGCGGAGCCCCAGACCGACATAATGAGATTAGTCACGAGGGAGCATTCCCCAAAATTTCCCAACTTAAAATAACAAAAACATAAAGTGGGACCAAGTAAACCAAGTCCTAACCGATATAAGCGGGGAAGATAATACAAGAAAGCACAGACCCCAACTTTTGCCTAGAACAGATTAACTCGTGGCACTCGATGTATGCACAAGGCTTATTCCTCTAAGAAAAAGGAGGAGTAGATGTAAAACAGAAAGAGACAAAGGGGCTCCCTTTACAGGCGACGGAAAAAAATAACAGAGCGGCTAAAGAGGTCAATATATCTGAAAAGCGTAGGAGACACTGGTCAGAGAAATAGCAAGCATCGAACTAAGCTAAAAGAATCCTTTAGGAGTCAGGAATCCGCGGAAGAACTAAAAACCATAAATGAAATCGAAAGAAACCCAAAGTATTTCTTCTCCATGCCAAATCAAAATTTGAGAACAACGTCCAGTATTGGGCCCCTACTTCAACAAGAAAGGGTCCACACGGATGACAGCAAGGAAATGAGTGAACTACTCAAGTCCCAATATGACTCAGTTTTTTTGCAAGCCGCTAACCAGAAATGAGAGTCGAAGATCAAAATGAATTTTTTTTGAGAGAGCCACAAAATTTGATGAACACAAGCCCATCCCCATGTTATCCTGACGCCAAATGACTTCGAACAGGCGATAAATGACATGCCCATGCACTCTGCCCCAGGGCCAGACTCATGGAACTCTGTGTTTATCAAGAACTGCAAGAAGCCCCTATCACGAGCCTTTTCCATCCCAAGGAGAGGGAGCATGGACACGGGGGTCGTCCCACAGTTACTAAAACAACAGACATAGCCCCACTCCACAAAGGGGGCAGTAAAGCAACAGCAAAGAACTACAGACCAATAGCACTAACATCCCATATCAAAAAAATCTTTGAAAGGGTCCTAAGAAGCAAGATCACCCCCCTATCTAGAAACCCATCAGTTACACAACCCAGGGCAACATGGGTTTAGAACAGGTCGCTCTTGCTGCTAATTTTGGATCCAGACAAGGTCCAAATGCACTAGAAGCAAAAAGAAGCAGATGTAATAATACAACTTTGCAAAACCTTCGACAATTGACCGGGTGTAATACGCAAAAAATGCGTGCAAAAGGAAATAACAGGGAAAAATCGGTCGATGGATCATAATTTCCTCACTAACAGAACACAGAGAGTCATCAACAGAGAAAGTCCGGGCAGCTACGGGGAAAAGCCCCTGTTCCCAAGGGCCCTACTCGCTCCCATCTTTTTCCCCATCCTCTATCCGACAAGACAAGGAAAATCAGCCCAGCCCGTGTCTTTTCCTTTGCAGATGACACCCAATCTGCAGACAGTGTCTTCCATTTCGACACGCAAACTCCCGGGGGACACAACCCAAAACTTTCAGTGGGGTGCAAAAACAATATGAAGTTCAACGATGAGAAATTTCAATTACTCAGATATGGAAAAAATGAGGAAATTAAAACTTTATCAGAGTACAAAACAAATTCTGGGCCACAAAATAGAGCGAAACACCAACGTCAAAGACCTGGGAGTGATCATGTCGGAGGATCTCACCTTCAAGGACCATAACATTGTATCAATCGCATCTGCTAGAAAAATGACAGGATGGATAATGAGAACCTTCTAAACTAGGGAGGCCAAGCCCATGATGACACTCTTCAGGTCACTTGTTCTATCTAGGCTGGAATATTGCTGCACACTAACAGCACCTTCAAGCAGGTGAAATTGCCGACCTAGAAAATGTACAGAGAACTTTCACGGTGCGCATAACGGAGATAAAACACCTCAATTATTGGGAGCGCTTGAGGTTCCTAAAACCTGTATTCCCTGGAACGCAGAGGGAGAGGTACATGATTATATACACCTGGAAAATCCTAGAGGACTAGTACCGAACTTGCACACGAGAATCACTCACTACGAAAGCAAAAGACTTGGCAGACGATGCACCATCCCCCCAATGAAAAGCAGGGGTGTCACTAGCACGTTAAGAGACCATACAATAAGTGTCAGGGGCCCGAGACTGTTCAACTGCCTCCCAGCACACATAAGGGGGATTACCAACAGACCCCTGGCAGTCTTCAAGCTGGCACTGGACAAGCACCTAAAGTCAGTTCCGGATCAGCCGGGCTGTGGCTCGTACGTTGGTTTGTGTGCAGCCAGCAGCAACAGCCTGGTTGATCAGGCTCTGATCCACCAGGAGGCCTGGTCACAGACCGGGCCACGGGGGCGTTGACCCCCGGAACTCTCTCCAGGTAAACTCCAGGTAAACTATGGCTTCTGTCCCCTATGAGGTCATTTATATGTATTCCTTCCTGCGTATAATTCCCGACTACCTGGACAAAATCTCCAGCTTCACCATTACTGTCTCCCAGGACAGCACCTCCAGCTTCACCATTACTGTCTCCCAGGACAGCACCTCCAGCTTCACCATTACTGTCTCCCAGGACAGCACCTCCAGCTTCACCATTACTGTCTCTCAGGACAGCACTATCAGCCCCACATTTACTGACTACCAGGACATCACCTCTAGCCTTACAGTTTCTGACTACATGGCCAGTATCAAGGGCAGTGCCATTCAGCCGAGACTTTTTATGTTCCCATCTGTTGTAGAAAGCTTCCAGGTTTTCTATGAAAGCAGCTTTGATGCTGTCCTCTTTTAATACCCTTGTGATTTTAGTCCACAGATTTATCTCATTTGGGCATACCCAAAAACACTTCCCTGTTTTAACACTGCTTGTTGCTAGTTCTTGGATATCTGCACAAGGGGCGTGACACCAATTTCCACAAAAATGACAATTTACCCATGTGGAAGCCCGTTTGTTTGACTGACCACAGACTACACACAGCTTCATAATAATTTGAATGGTTGATTTACTGCAATTCTACTAGCAACCTCTTAAAATATTCTATTAATAACCTCCTTAAATGAAGCTCTAGCTATTTGTATTTCTGTTTCTAACTGTTTTTGTTTATTGGACAGCTTACCGTGCACGTTCCTGATTTATATTTAATGTTTGTGTTTATAAGGGCGCCTACAACCCCATCCGTTTACAGTCTGCTTTATTGTCCAACGAAACCATTTGAAACCAGTCAAGGGTTCGGACCATTCAAGGGTTTGGACCAGTCAAGGATTCGGACCAGTCGATCTGATCTGATCAGTGGGTCACTTATTTAAAACATACTGGTCGGTGATTTGAGCTAACACATGAAGGATCTACTGAAAATTATCTACCCGAGTAATATGTGATTTGATTGATACAAAAGTATAACTTGCGTGTTGAAGAAACCGGTGACTGCTGGCAACTCCTACAATGACGAACGGTCGACCTCAACCCTTGTTTATCAATCGCTGTATCTAGCTTTTCTATTTTTTTCCGTCTCCACCACAATAAATGCTATAGTTGACTGGTGGAAATTTTGGAGGAAGGACGCTTTTTCTGTAGTAATAATTGCTTCTCGTTGTGTATATTGCGACCGCTGGTAACTACAGGTTATATGAAATTCACAGTAACGTCTGGTATTTCAAGAAAAAAGAAACTAATGAAAGTCACTCCACTCCACTAAGTACCATTATAATACTGGTTAGTTGCTACTACAACACTGTATTCTGCTATTCACTGGTATCACTAGATTATATGCGAGTACACTAGCAAGCCAGGAAGATTATTAAAAACAGCTGACCTGTGGTAAGTTTCTGGCGACTTCTGGCACCTGCCTCTATAGGCTTATCACTTCATTTACAAATTCACCTGTTTTCAAATGACACTTTAGCCTTTATCATCAATATACTACGGGGCCACTGTAGTATACACTATACACTATGTATACTCAATGTTATCAGGGAGACTTTCTTTCCTCTGACACGAAAAGTTCAATTATTATTATTTTTTTTCACACGGGACACAGGCCTGATTCCCCTCTGGCAGTAAACTCTGCTAGGTAGTGCACACTAATTCTCCTTTTTTGACTCAGTATATAATGTTTTCCGCCCAAGATTGGTTCCAGGCGCTAGAGGGATGTATCGTATAGGATTGATGACACAAATTAAAGTTCTAGCACGTAAGAGCGACCGTGAAAACACGAGAAAACCCGGGGCACAACGAGGCACGCTGACAGTATGTATGTAAAGCCTACTTAAGTTGTATAATCAGTGATTAATAATTCTCTAACCATGACTGGATCTGATGGAGTTAATGTGGCTGACAAGTCCGTGAATTTTAGAGTAATGAAAGCATCATTACAGGCTATTAAAGGCCATGTGACGAAGGCATTTGATTTAATGAATCAAAGAACCGTGAACCCTAATGAATTAAAGTTATATTTAGATGCTTTAGAGAGTAGATTTGATTGGTACAAATTGTGGTTTAAAGACTGTGAAAGAGATCTGCTGGAAATTGTGCAAGGGAAAGGGAAAGGGAAAATTTTTTTAATTAAAAACTTTACAATTTTTGGAAAAAAAAACGGTTTTTGAAAAAGAAAGGCTTTGAAAAATTTTAAAAGGGGTGTAATCCGGGCCAGTTAAATCAACCTGTTAATGCAAAGGGTGGGGTTTGCCAAAACCCTCCAGAGTAGGGGTCTGGGGGAAATCAGACTGGGGTCGGAAAGAAATTTTTTGTTCAATTGCAGACCAGTCACCCAAAATTTTTTCAAAGGGGATAAAACACAAATACCCCTAAAAAGAAATCGGGTCAAGTCTCAAAAGGGAAAAATAATCCCAGGGGGTAATAATCATATTTAAAGATTAAATAGGCACATATCGGGTCGGGGAATCAGTAATAGTTTTTCCCCTCACATAAAGGTAAGAGGAAAAAAAGTCCTTTAAAAGGGGTAACCGGGGTTACTCATTTCACAAAAATTGAAAACCCCCTAAAAATTCCCCAAGGGATATTAAAGTGGAAGGATGAAACCCCCTTGACAGATTTTTTCAGTTTTCCCTAGACAATCATAAGAAAGGATTGCCCCAAAACCAAATTAAACCATTTTCCTATAAATGCAAAAAGGGGAAAGGCACCATGCAGTTATGGGGCGGGGTTTGAAATTGGATTCTTACAATAATGTTTAATGTTAATAACCCTGAAAACTACATGACTGATGAAAAAGGTTGCAGCAAATGGAAAATAATGATGGCCTAGTTTGGGGGGTAGCCTTGGGCCGGGTTGGATTAAAAATTTAAAGGATAGATTGTCTGCATCGCTATTGGGCCTGCAGACCCCCTCCCCCAAACGCCCCTTTTTAAATTTCCCCCCTGACAGCGTATTGGGGAGGTTTTGCTTGTCGTGCCCCCGTCGCAGCCCAAAGAAAAATTTACCTTTAATCAAAAAGGCCCTTGCATTTTATAGACCCGGGAAAACCCACTGCCCGGTTTTGAACTTCCAGGGGGGCAAAAAAACGCCACGTCAGCCCGGGTTTTAACGCCTAAAACCTTCAAGACCGTAGGGAAATTCGGGTTTGGAGATTGTAGGGGGGTAGCATTGAAGGGACCCACGTAGTTTTTTTTTTGTGAAACTGCCCCCACCCAACTTTTAAATAAAGTCTTTTGGTAAAATTTTTTCCCAGACGTAAGTTTTTGATGCAACACCACTGGGGGCGTGTGAGGATAAACGTTTGAAATCCAGCCCATTATAAAATGGTTAAACTATGTAACCCCCCCCTTTGGGGGGCGGATGAGACAGATATCAAAATTTTTTTTGAGGAAAACGGAACTTTTCTTTTGGCCCAGCAGGGAAAGGGTGGGTGCCCGGGTGCCTACACGGGTATGCCGGGGGGCATTTTCCCAACCCTAAAAAGGGACTTTTGCACCCCCAAACCGTTTTAACGTTTACCAAAAGGGGTTTCAGGACACGGGGTCAGGGTGTCAAAACGGGGGGCAAAGGCGACAGCCGACTATGGGGGGAAAATGATCCCCCCCCATAGCGGGGGAGTTTTGGGAAGGGGACCGAGCCCCTTTGGCCCCAAAGGGGGGGAGACATCCGCTTCTCCCCCCCGGGGCCAAGGAAAGGCTTTGATCCCCAATTTTAAGGAGGGCGGGCATCATGGAGCGAGATAGTGGATGAGGCGTAAAAGGGCGGGGGGAGAGGGTGACCCCCTTGACCAGTCACCTTTTCCAGACACACTTTCAGTGGATGGGGTTTTGAGCAAAAAGTACAGGGGGAAAAGGTTTGGAACTTGAGGGGGAAATTTAGCCAGGTTTTTGAAGTCCTTGTAAACCGCCTAGGAGGTCGCTCCTGACAGGGTGGTAAAAAAGATTTGAAGGCTGGGGGGCATCAAAAACAGAACTATTGGGACAAACGGGATGACAGCGTGACTGGGTGTCCCCCGAGATCTTTTCCCAAAAGTGTACAGTGGGGGGTAAGGGTACATTGGGGAGGAAAACCCCCAGACCAAGCCATGGAGGATGCGCCGGGGTCACAAAAAGAGAGGCCGTTTAAAGGGTTTCGATGAGTCCAAAAACCCAGGGGCAGCAAAAAACTGGGAAGCAAAATTTTGGCAAAAGGGTTAAAGGGTTTGTGGTGGCCTGACAGGAGGCACCGAAAGAAGGGGGGGGGGAGAGGGGGAAAAGTGTGGTGACAAGTGGTCCCACACTTTTCGGGGGCCATCGAAGAGTGAAGAGAGGGGGAGGGGGGGAAACTTTAATAGGCCTCCGTGTATAAACCGTAAACTTTAATGGTTTTTTAATAGTGTAAAAGAGAATGGTTTCGAATTTTTCTGAATAAATTTAGAGTGGAGTTGTTTCATACGGGAAAGCAAAATTTTTTAAGGGAGGGTAGGGGGTTGGAGATGGAGGGTTTTTCCCGGTTTGGTAACCCCCCCATCCCCCCCATTTAAAAGGGGGGGGTGGGTATTTTTAATTTAAGGGGGGCGAGCCCTTTTTGTTTTGCAGAAAGTGAGGGGGGGGGGGGGAAGGGTGTTGGGGCATAAAAGGGGTTTTGTGGAGGGGGAAAAGTGTGGCTTTTTTTTGCGTATATGCGCCTGCAGAGAAAACGTACAGGGAACCCGGAGTTTGGTGCGAGGACCTTGTTTTTTTTTTTTTTCCGTGCATTCCCGGGAGGTGGCAATAGTAGGAGGTTTTGGGAAACCTGCGTCTTTAAGGAGGGCTGATGGGGAACCCAAAAGGGGGAAGGTTATTGCCCGGGGGCCCCCTACAGTTTTAAATTGGGGGAAATATTAGGTTAAAAAGACACATTCGAGGGGGGGCGTGGGGGGGAGAAAACATCTTTTGGGTTAGGAGGGGGTTTGCAGCGGGGTTTAATAGAGTGTATTTTTTCCACGGGGTTGTAGTGAGAGCTTTCAAAACTTTTTGAAGTGGGCAGGGGTCAGATCATAGAGCAGTTTTTGGTGGGGGTTTGGGGTGGGGGGCGTTTGGGCAGAAATATACAGGATTTTACGGGAAATTTAAAATTTATAAGTGCATTTGGGATGAGGAGGGGTTAGAGGGATTTTCGTCCTATGGAAAAAAGCTTTTTAAGGGGGCCCACGGGGAGTGGAAGATGTCTTTAAATGGGGGGATTGTTTTTGCCGGAAAAGGAAATTAGGAAATTTTAAAAGGGGGGTTCCCTTTGGGTTTTAACCTGGAGAGTTTTCGGGGGTCAACCCCCCCGCGGCCCGGCCCTGTGACCAGGCCTCCTGGGGGATCAGCCCCTGATCAACCAGGCGTTGCTTTCTGGCTGCACGCAAACCAACGTAAAGAGCCACAGCCCGGCTGGGTCCGGAACTGCTTTAGGGGCTTGTCCAGTGCCGGGTTGAAAACTGGGCCCGGGGGCTGTTGGAAAACCCCCTTATGTGGGTGGGAGGCAGTTAACATCCCCGGTCCCCTGACACTTAATTTTAGGTCTCTTAACGTGCAAATGACACCCCTTCTTTTCATTGGGGGGATGGGGCATTCGTCTGCCCAAATCTTTTGCTTCGTAGTTAGGATTTTTGTGGCCAAATTTTGGGACTAGTCCCTCAAAGGGTTTTCCAGGGGGTATTAATCATGTATCCCCTTTCCCCCCTGCTTTCCAGGGAATACAGGTTTAAAAAACCTCAAGCCCCCATTTAAATTTAGGTTTTTATCTCCGTTTTTGCGCGCCGGAAAGTTCCTGGGACATTTTCAAGGCGGCAATTTTTACCTGCCTTGAAAGGGCTTTAAGTGCAGAAAAATTCCCGCCAGATAGAACAAGTACCGAAAAAGGGCCCTCATGGGCTTGGCCCCCCTAGTTTTTAAAATTTTTTCCATTAAACATTCCCGTCATTTTTCTAAACAAAAACATTTATACAATGTTAAAGGTCCCTTTAAGTGAATCCTCCGACATAATCACTCCCAGGTCTTTTACGTTGGGGTGGGCAAACTAAAATTTAATTCCCAAATATGGGGTTTCAAATTTTTCTGGAGGCAGGTTAAAAGGGGGGGTTATGGGGAAAGGGGGGTGGGGGGGGCAACAAACCCCATGGATGAAATTGGGCCCCAGGTCAAAAGGGGGACTGAGGGGGTTACAAAAAAGAGAGGTTCAACGGGAAGGGTTTCGGAAGGGAAAAGGAGGTTTCTTTGGGGGGGACAAACCCCGGCGTTGTGATGGGAAGTCAAAAACCCCAGACACAGGTTTACAGCAATTTTTTGGGGGTTTTAAGGAAAACCCAAATGGCGGGGGGATTTTAGAATGGGTCAGGAGATACTAACTACAAAAGGAAAGTGTGCGTATGCGGATAAATTTTATAAAAGGGGTTTTTTGGAAAAAAGTGGGGAAGGGGGGAAAATTTTGGAATTTTGAGAAGGGGGTGATATTGACCCTGTAATTTAGGGAATAGTGATAGAAAGGCTTGGGGGGGGGGGAAAAACAGAGGAGGAAATAGATTGGCTTTAAGGGGAATGAAAAAAGGGAAAGCACTGGGAATAGACGGGCTCCCGGGTGAAAATTTTAAATCCAACATTGGGAGGTATAAGGGGTTTTTTTGGGTAGGTTTTTTTAATCAGATGAAGGAGAAGGGTTGGGGAAAGGGGGGCAAAACAAGCAACAGCAGTTGTAGGTTGGTTCAGAAGGGTAAGGGGCAGCACAAACCCCCAAAAAGTACCGGGCCATATCTCTGTTTTTGTTTTTTTATTTTAAGTTGTTCGCTAAAGTCTGGTAAACGGGTTTAAAAGTGGGGGTAGGGAGATTGGGTTTGAAAACGCAGTATGGTTTTCCTGGAAGGGCGATGATTGAGGGTCTTTGGGAAAACCGAGAAGTTTTTTTTGGATCAAAAGGGGGGGGGGGAGGGCGGGGTTGTTTGGGTTTAGACTGGGGAGGGGCCTATGACAGGGGGGAAAAAGGGGCAATTTGGGGCTAAACTTAGGGGGCAGGGGTTTTGGGGAAGAAAAAAGTTAATTGGGTAAACCCCCGTTGTACAAAGGGGCCAAGATGAGGGGACAGATTTAAGGATGCTTGGGGGAAAAGATTGTAAGTGATTTTAGGACCAATCCACCGGGGTTTATTCCCCTTTTAAACTTTGTTCAGTATCATAACTTGGGGGCCAGTCCCCGGGCCCATTAAAGTACCTTTTTTAATCTTTTGAAATACCGCCCACAGGATGGGTTTTGGGGTGCATAAAGATATTAAAAAAAAAGTGTGTGTGTGGGGGGTGTGTGTTTGTGTGTGGTGTTGTTGTGTGTGTTGTGTGGGGTGTGTGTGTGTTGGGGTGGTTTTGGGCTCAACAAACAAAATTTTCAAACCCAAAAACTCATTACAGTTTTAAAGGTTTTTGGAATGGGAATTGCTCATTACCCTATAATTTTTTTCATGAAATTTTGCCAAAAATAAATTTTAAGTAACCCTTCTACAGAATTTTATTACCTTTGTAACTTGTGACTTTATTAAACCTTTTTACCTATTCAGCTATCAAAACTTTGGGGGGGCCCGTCCCTGGACCCATTACGTAAAAACTGTAATCTGTAAATACCTTTTTAACTTTTCATGATTGTGAACCAAAACTTACCTGGAGTTCATTACCTTTGTAAAAATTTTGGGGTTCATTACCTTTGAAATTTGGAGTTCATTACCTTTGTAAATTGTGGGTTTTAATTTCCTTTGTAAATTGTGAGGGTTTATTCCCCTTTTAAAATTTGTGGTTCAATTTCCTCTGTAATTGCTCAGCTATCAAAAAATTGGGGTCCAGTCCCTTTGGGCCAATTATGGGACCTCTGTAATCCCTTTTGACAACCGCCCCCAGGAAGGGAAAGGGGGGCATAAAAACATATAAAAAAACTAACTAACCATGTCACAAAGGGTTTTTTGGCCCTGCATTTAGGACCCCCTTTTATAGAATTTGGTTTTAACGTTTGTGTAAAGTGGGCACGAGTGGAGGTTTTGGGGGGTAGGGAAAGTGGGGGCCGGGAATAATAGGGAAACTTTGACGATACAACGTCCTGGTTTGGGAGGGGTGGGGTTTTTGGGGGTTTTGGGGATGTTGTGCAAAAGTTCGGAAAAGCAAAAAGGGGTGCAGGTAAATAAGGGGAGAAGTCCCTGATTTAAGGGGTTTTGGGGGTTGGGTGTGGGGGGGGGGGATTAAACTTTGTGAGAAAACAAACCCCGGGGTCTTTAAAAAATTTGTTGGGGATCACCTATAAGGAAAGATTTTGGGCGCCGCCGAGAGGAAAAAAATCCCCAAAAGATTAATGGAAAGGATTCAGGGCGTCTGGGGGCTTTCACCCCATCATCTGAAATCCGAGCAACGGGGAAGTTTTATAAATGTATTAAATTGGGATAAATAAGGTTTGGCACGAGCAGCCGTGTTCCCCCTTAACAGGGGGCGGCGATTGTGGGAATTCCCGAAAACAGTGTTTTAAATTTTTGTGGGTTCCCAAGGGGCGATTGGGTGAGGAGAGAGGTTGTAAAAGTTCCTTTGCGCCAGGGTGGGTTTTGGGGGTTTATGGAAACTGAGAAGGAGGGTTAAAAGGGTGTTTCTTAAAAAGGGAGGTTTTTTCGCGAAAGTGTGAGTGGAAAGGGGGGCTGGGGAAAAAAATATGATAGGTTGGGTAATTGGGATTGGGGGTGTGGAGTTTTAGGGAATGGAAACTATTTTGAGGGCTTTTTATTTGGTTTGAGAACCTAGGGAAAAAATTTTGGTAGGGGTTTTTTTTGTAAGCTGCTTTAGACAGGAAATTTTTTAAACCCTTTTTGGGGGGTTTTTCCCCATGTCCCCATGGGGAAAAGGGATTTTTGGTTTGGTTTAGCAAGTTGAAGTTAAAGCCTAGGTAAAAGGGGGTAATGTAACGTTTTTTGGGAAAGGCATACAAACCTCCCGGGGGGGTTTTTAAAAACCCAAAGGGGGAATTGTGGGCGGAAGGTTTTGGAATCTGGGGGGGGAAAAAAAAGACGGCCCTTCCATGCAGTAAAACCTTTTTGGGGGACTGGGGGGTGGTTTGGTATTGGTTTGTAGGGTAGTTTTCAGGGTTTTGGGGGGCCGAGGGGGGTCGGTTTTTGCGTGCAAATAAGCCTAGATGTGGGAGGGTTTTTATGAGAGTGGTTTAAAAAGCTTTGGGGTTATATAAAAGTGGGTTTTAAATATATTCGGGGTGTGAGGGGGAGGGGGGAAATTTTGGGGGGTGCGGAGGCGGTACCGAAGGAAAAGGGTTTACGTACATGTTTTTGATGTGCGAATAGAGAAATTATGGGAGGGGAAAGGGGGAAGGATTTTTTTTGGAAAGGGATAGAATGTTAAAAGAAAAATTTCTTTTCAATCTACGACCCTTTTGGGGTGAGTGAGTAAGGGGGGGGGTTGGGGGTTTTCATACGGGGAAGGGGGGTTTTTAGGGGGACACAGCGGGGGCGCCTCCTGGGGGGGGGAGAGTAAGGTGTAAAGTGGGTATATGAAGGTGTAGATGAGTGGCATACGTGTATGTAGCATGCAAGTGGGCACAGAAAGCAAAGGTGATATCAAGTAATTACGTAGTACCGAATGGAGAATTCTGTTTGATGTGTCAGGGTCGTCATGACCTTCTTCATGTATTAAGTGTGAATGGTGTCAAGATTATAGTTTTAAGACCGTGAAGAGCTTTAGGGCTTATGTAGAGTGTGCGTTTATAGCCTTTATTGGGCATATTTCATGTGCGATAATTGTATCGCAATGAGAGGTTATTAAATTATGTTTGTGTTGAGTGTTGTGGGTTTTTTAGCGAGTGTACTGTCTTTATTTTAACATTATATAATGTGCTCATCCAGTTGCTGCGAGATGGAACGCTAATGACTTCCATAAATTGTAATGCCTCGTTAATAAGTTTGTAATGGGACAGTATGGTTTAGTCTCAGATTTTATATAATGTGCTCAGGCGTTGGAAGAGGCTGTAGTAATATTTAGTAATATTTGTTAATATTTATTTAGTATAAGGGGTTAATTTTGGGAAGAGCATGTAATTGTTTAACTGAGATTGTGATGTAGGTTATTTTTTTTTTTTTTTTTTTTTTTTATATTTTATTTCAAACAATACAATACATTAAATAGCTAAAAGAACACAGTATCAATTCTTACACAGAATTATAAATTTCATTGTCAAAAGCACACAGACGTTTAACTTTGTGCTGACACAAACTGTCCCTCATCCCCTAAGCATTATATCCCATGCCTATGTTAAGCAAGATTTTATTTAAAACAGTACAGAACAGTTAATAAATAAAATACAAGACCTATCCGGCAACTGATGTGATAACCTTCCATCGCCTAATGAACCACACAACTCCGTGTGGCTTCCAACACCCCCCCCCTTTTACCCCCCTATTCTAAATCAAACAGGTTTACCACAGCTCACGGACATATTGACATATATACATTAATATAACAGTTGTCATGCTTGTCCACAAAGTGTATTAAACGACCACAAGACTACCTGAACAGTGTACTAACAAGAGTCATGGTTTAGATATATATCACAACAAACATTACATTGCTACAACATAAAAGGCATGTAGCACACATAAGTATTTCACTACAGGAAAGACACCTATCCTAAAAATTATCACCAACACAAACGTGTTAGAAGCCTCAACCCCCCCCTTGCATGTCCCCCCCCCTTGCATGTCCCACCCAAACCTATTCACAACCAAACATACAAATTATACAGTAAAGAAAAAGAATACAACATCGTAACACATTGATACAGTACATGTATATACACAACCCATTTCACAAATATCCTCAAGTAATTACAAAGGGTCTGTCCTTGTGCATACAAGAGGCCTCATAACAGCAGGTCCTGCACAAGTAACACTACCAGTGTTTTTATACGTTGTGTATGCATAGGTATAAAATACATACCCAATTCTTGACATAGAATATAAGAATGCTCCTCAAACCTCCACCATACAGACCCCACCCACTATCATACAACATATAGTCCAAGATTCATACACACAGCAGCGGCATACGCCACCTCAACCGCACCAGCATACCTTAGGCGCACACAGGCGCAGGCAGCAACACCTCTAACCAGAACCTAACACTACTCACATTCCACAATTTGCAGACACATCTGAACAGCACATATCAAGCCACTTTCATCCTAACACTGGGCACATGCCCCTCTCTCAAGGAGCACGCTATCTGGTGCCCCCAGACACACACGCCATTAACCGTCGCTGCCATCAAGCAGCAGACCTCATCACACCTTCCACGACTATTCCCGCCCCTGTCTAAACCCCCCTCACACCTGGCTAAGGTTTCCTCCCGCGCTGCCCCACTTGTACTTTTGCATGCCCACTTGGGCCCTGGGGGCCACGTTTGCCATGCTCTCCACGCACGACACCCGTGCCACCTGGCACCACCTGCTGTCGCTGTTCACCTCCACTAGCACACCGCCCCCCCCCCCATCTACCGATGCTTTCTTCCCTGTTCGTTGAGCCGGCATCAGGACGTCGTCAGAGTCAGACATTGCTGCAGCCCTCTTCCTCGTCCCAGCATCCTCCTCCATGTTTGTGATCGGATCGTCCACACGATGTACCTCCACCACCACCTTCGTCTCTGCCTTCTGACGAGGGGTCACCACGTCCCCGCCAACCCCACCAGCACCAACAACCTCCTCCTGCTGCTGCTCGACCGCCACAGACACGATCTCCGGACTGGCCGTCGTCACAGCCGGGGAGACCACATCCGTAGATGAGAACATGGTATGCAAAACAGACGCTATTGTCGCATCCAAGTCCTCCACTTCCACCGTCACCTGGTCTTCCCCGGAAGCCTGCTGTACCACCGGCGATGCAGGTGACTCGAGAGACGACAGCTCCAGATTCGACACCACCACTGGCTCCTCAATCTCCTCACTCCAAAGCCGACCGTGGCCACCATCTCCTTTTCGTCCACGTATGGGAGCCTTCTGCCCATCGTCATTCGTTGATCCACCGGCTGGCCTTCTGGCCTGCCCGCGCTGCCCACACTCTGCTGCCATATGATCATATTCACCGCAGAGGCGACACGTCCGTCGTTGACCAGCATAAGCCCACCATGACCTGTGTGCGGAAGTCATCAAGGTACACATACGATGGTATGGCCTGGCGTAGAGACATCTTAAGGGTAAACGAACCGTCTGGGAGACCAACATACGCCACAGCCACCCGCATGCCTTGTTTAGCCATGTGTATCACTCCGTATCTTCTGAAAACACTGCGGAGATCCGTTGCATCGGCCTCGAAGGGCACATTGCGCAGTTTCACCCACGTATATTGTCGAGAGACATCCACCATACGCACATGCACGTCAGGGGACACATCTACGCAGAGATCTTGGAATTGCTCAACCAGCTGCTCGTACACTGGCTCGTAGAGTAGTTTTACAAATATCCGGTATGTGCCATTCAATGCCACACCGTACAAATCCTTGTCCGCAATACCATAAGTGTCACGGATAATCTTAGGTAGCAAAACTTGTTCATTCTCAGGCGTAATCGCCCCCGAACAGCTGTATACCAACGGTATTCACCCGCCTCCTCACGCTGAATACCATGACGTCACTGGATAGCTTGCTAGACTGTCAGCAGAGAGGTACGAGGCACGTCCGCACTCCCTGGCAGCTAGGTCGCGAATGATGTAGGTTATTACTCTGATTATCTCCTGTGAAGGTTGTGAACCTTTGTCATATGTCAGTCATACTATGTTAACTATACAAATCTGAAAGTTGTATATAGTTTATATTTTATATAGTTTATATAGTTATAGTTTATATTGTTTATCATAGTATGTTATATAGAAAATTTTGTGAGTGTATATGGGTAACCTCTTTTATGTCAATTACAATGTGTTGTTAATAATTGGTTAGTGTATGTTCTGTAGGATTGAGGATCCTACTGTATCCATTTTATATCTTTATTTAATATCAAGCTGTAAAGTTTTTAAATAAAATATAAAAAAAAAATAATTCAGGATAAAGCGCATAAATCCAAAACCATGCGGCGTCACTCTCCTCAACACTGGTACGGGCCATGTAATATATGGCAGACTACCGCCTAGTAATAATGACTAGAGGAAGTAGTGAATACAGTCACGGTGTCTTACTCATAAAAGGTCAACCCTGTACAAGTATTCTTCTATCGAAAATGATGTTGAACCAGTCTAATTTGTGGGAGCTGGACAGCATAGGGATTAATATAAATGAGGAAAGTCCAAATGATTCCATTACTCAGGAACAATACCTGAAGGATGTTAAATTTGAATCTGGACATTACTGGGTGCGACTTCCGTGGAAGCTAAACCGTCCAGAATTATCTACTAATTATGTCATTCGTCTCTCAGCCATTGAGTAGAGAGGACGTGTTCTACACTGCTGCCCTCTATAGCTGTTCGGTGGCAGTTTCATTTTCTCAACATGGCGCAGGCAGCCAGACGCCGCGTCAACACTGTGTGTTTGGAATTAACTCGTGGGGCAGTGCTTGGACCATCAATGGCGATATTATTGCCAGCGATAATCCGAGACACCTATGGTATCGCCAACGAGGATTTGTGCGGTGTAGCGATGAATGGTGTGACAAGAATCTTTGTAAAGTTTAGCTCAGCTCAAGTTTACGAGAATGTCGTCGACAAGTATCAAGAGGTCAATCTGGTGGTTAACCAGGCTGTGTCTGTGAAGCTACACGATGTATCCCGCCATTATACATGGGTAAAAGTGAGAAATGTACCCTTTGAGGCTGATGCGACTGATATACGTGCTGCCCTGAGTAATTACGGCACCATACACATGGCTACAGCAGGGAGGTGGCCTGATGGCCCATATGAAGGACTACCTGGAGTTTACCTGGAGTTTACCTGGAGAGAGTTTCGGGGGTCAACGCCCCCGCGGCCCGGTCTGTGACCAGGCCTCCTGGTGGATCAGCGCCTGATCAACCAGGCTGTTGCTGCTGGCTGCACGCAAACCAACGTACGAGCCACAGCCCGGCTGATCAGGAACTGCCTTTAGGTGCTTGTCCAGTGCCAGCTTGAAGACTGCCAGGGGTCTGTTGGTAATCCCCCTTATGTGTGCTGGGAGGCAGTTGAACAGTCTCGGTCCCCTGACACTTATTGTATGGTCTTTTAAAACGTCTAGTGACACCCCTGCTTTTCATTGGGGGGATGGTGCATCGTCTGCCAAGTCTTTTGCTTTCTTTAGTGAGTGATTTTCGTGTGCAAGTTCGGTACTAGTCCCTCTAGGATTTTCCAGGTGTATATAATCATGTATCTCTCCCTCCTGCGTTCCAGGGAAAAACAGGTTTAGAAACCCCAAGCGCTCCCAGTAATTGAGGTGTTTTTTCTCCGTTATGCGCGCCGTGAAAGTTCTCTGTACATTTTCTAGGTCGGCAATTTCACCTGCCTTGAAAGGTGCTGTTAGAGTGCAGCAATATTCCACCTAAGATAGAACAAATGACCTGAAGAGTGTCATCATGGGCTTGGCCTCCCTAGTTTTGAAGGTTTCATTATCCATCCTGTCATTTTTCTAGCAGATGCGATTGATACAATGTTATGGTCCTTGAAGGTGAGATCCTCCGACATAAACACTCCCAGGTCTTTGACGTTGGTGTTTCGCTCTATTTGTGGGCCCAGAATTTGTTTTTGTACTCTGATGAAGATTTAATTTCCTCATGTTTACCATATCTGAGTAATTGAAATTTCTCATCGTTAACTTCATATTGTTTTCTGCAGCCCACTGAAAGATTTGGTTGATGTCCGCTGGAGCCTTGCAGTGTCTGCAATGGAAGACATTTTCATGCAGATTCGGGTGTCATCTGCAAAGGAAGACACGGTGCTGTGGCGACATCCTTGTCTATGTCGGATATGAGGATGAGGAACAAGATGGGAGCTAGTTTCTGTGCCTTGTGGAACGGAGCTTTTCACCGTAGCTGCCTCGGACTTTACTCTGTTGACGATACTCTCTGTGTTTGTTAGTGAGGAAATTATAGATCCATCGACCAACTTTTCCTGTTTTTCCTTTAGCGCGCATTTTGTGCGCTATTACGCCATGGTCACACTTTGTCGAAGGCTTTTGCAAAGTCTGTATATATTACATCTGCATTCTTTTTGTCTTCTAGTGCATTTAGGACCTTGTCGTAGTGATCCAGTAGTTGAGACAGACAGGAGCGACCTGTTCTAAACCCATGTTGCCCTGGGTTGTGAAAAATGATGGGTTTCTAGATGGGTGGTGATCTTGCTTCTTAGACCCTTTCAAAGATTTTTATGATATGGGATGTTAGTGTATTGGTCTGTAGTTCTTTGCTGTTGCTTTACTGCCCCCTTTGTGGAGTGGGGCTATGTCTGTTGTTTTTAGTAACTGAGGGACGACCCCGTGTCCATGCTCCCTCTCCATAGGATGGAAAGGCTCGTGATAGGGCTTCTTGCAGTTCTTGATGAACACAGATTTCCCATGAGTCTGGCCCTGGGGCAGAGTGCATGGGCATGTCATTTATCGCCTGTTCGAAGTCATTTGGCGTCAGGATAACATCGGATAGGCTTGTGTTTAAACAAATTTGTGGCTCTCTCATAAAAAATTCATTTTGATCTTCGACTCTCAGTCTGGTTAGCGGCTTGCCCAAAAACTGAGTCATATTGGGATTGAGTAGCTCACTCATTTCCTTGCTGTCATCTGTGTAGGACCCATCTTGTTTAAGTAGGGGCCCAATACTGGCCCTTGTTCTCGATTTTGATTTGGCTAGGAGAAGAAAATACTTTGGGTTTCTTTTTGATTTCATTTATGGCTTTTAGTTCTTCCCGCGATTCCTGACTCCTAAAGGATTCTTTTAGCTTAAGTTCGATGCTTGCTATTTCTCTGACCAGTGTCTCCCTGCGCATTTCTGATATATTGACCTCTTTTAGCCGCTCTGTTATTCTTTTCCGTCGCCTGTAAAGGGAGCGCCTGTCTCTTTCTATTTTACATCTACTCCTCCTTTTTCTTAGAGGAATAAGCCTTGTGCATACATCGAAATGCCACCGAGTTAATTGTTCTAGGCCCTAAGTTTGGGTCTGTGTTGCTTAGTATATCTTTCCCCGCTTATATCGGTTTTGGACTTGGTTTACTTGGTCCCACTTTATGTTTTTGTTATTGAAGTTGAATTTGGTGAATGCTCCCTCGTGACTAGTCTCATTTTGTCGGTCTGAGGCTCCACGCATACATGTCTGAACCTCAATTATGTTGTGATCTGAGTATATTTTTTTTGATATGGTGACATTTCTTATCAGATCATCATTGTTAGTGAAAATGAGGCTAGTGTATTCTCCAGTCTAGTAGGCCTTTTTTGCTGGTTTAAAATTTTAATTTTTGCAGAGATTTAAAAGCTCGGTGAGGTGAGTTTTCATCAGAGCTGCCTCCCCGGTGTTATTACTGCAAAAAATTATTTGCTATATTCCCCCATTTTAGGTGCCTTAAGTTTTAAAACCCCCAGGAGCAAAATGTTGGGTGCAAAGGGAAAAC
>NC_069447.1:7039704-7055750 GCF_026875155.1 Cherax quadricarinatus | reverse complement strand
AGAAAACGCCAATGATGATCGTCTCTAGGCACCATGTGGTATGCTGTGCAGTAGTAAGGATGAATGGGAGGATGTTGGCACCTGGAGAAGAAGTTGATATCCTTGGGGTGAAATTCGACTCCAAACTAACCATGGAGAACCATGTTGTAAATCTTGCAAACAAGGCAGCCAGGAAGCTTACAGCACTTCGCCGTATCTCCCATCTGCTTGACAGTAGGGGTTGCAAGATCCTGTACGAGGCACAAGTACGCTCGCACCTTGAGTATGCTCCACTTTCTTGGTTTGCCTGCCCCCCCCTCTCATCTGCGACTGCTTGACAGAGTAGAGAACAGAGCAAGACGTCTCATCTCTCGCCTGGACCCATCCTGGATAGATCTGTCATTTCAGCAGAGCCTTCAACATAGGAGGGATGTGGGTGGCCTTACTGTTATGTACAAGGCCAATATTGTCAAAATACCACACTTGGATCCACTTCGAGGACAGCGTGAAACAAGCTTTTATGCCACAAGACGGGCAGAAAGCAGCAACTTCACTCTGGCTGTACCCTTCTCCAGAACATCACTCCATCTGAGATCATACATACCCAGGATGACTCGAGTATGGAACACATTCGTACAGGATAATGATGTCAACGAGATAAAGTCAGTTGATCAAATGAAAATGCTGGCCCACAGATGGCTCCAACTTCATCCTGTTTCCTACTTGTATGTCTCATAACAATAAAAATACTTTCAAATGAGCTGATGTAAGTAACAGCTCTTAGCTTGCCAATAAAGTTAGGAATCCTTAACCTGTAAATAGCTGTCAATAAAGTTAGGGATCCTTAACCTTGTCAAACCCTGTGTAAAAAAAAAAAAAAAAAAAAAAAAAGAATGTGATATGTGGTTGTCCACCATAAGTAAATAAGACAGTTCCTTGATGATAGTGAAGGCTCTTGGAGCTTCCATTCACTTTCATGGATCAAACGTGATTACCTCTCATTCTTCAGTTGTTGTATTAGTCTCACAGGATTAGCCATTCAATATCTAAATAATAATAATAATAATTATAATAATAATAATAATAATAATATATTATTATTATTATTATTATTATTATTATTTATTATTATTATTATTATTATTATTATTATTAGTTTAATAGTAGTATCCTCTTAATAGCTATGAATGTTTGGCAGTCACTCGCAGAGTTAAGATTTAGAAACTTGTTAGCAGTGGGAATGGGTAAGAGAATAATGGGAGACTATGTTGGGAGGAGACTATGTAGGGAGGAGATAAAAATCTCGTGAGCTCCTCTTCGTTTTTCAGCGCTGCTTGAGGATCTCAAGAGAAATTATCCCCCTCCCCCCTTGTAGACAGCCTGTTCTGTCAAAACACACAGCCTAGCCGTCTGCTCTGACTAGTTCATATTTCGCGGCATTTAGGTGCTGCCCTCTGTAGGCTCACCCAGGTCAGTGGGAGGCTGAGCCCATTCGCCCTCACTCCTAGGCCGACCCTCTTGATAGACACAAGTGCTCCCCCTCCACGGACTGGCTTGCGGTCACTCCCTCACACTGCCCGTTGTGTACTCACTCCTATCCAATTAAAGCCAAACTAGTCCACGGCCGTATCATTGCTACTTACGCTACCTTCATCGGCACTAAACCGCTGTTCAGCAGCAAGAACGGCAATAACAGTGGTGACAGCAGATTCAACAAAATCGTGACCCCAATAGGGTAAGGGGTTGATGCCATAAAACATCATCCTTTCGCATCCAACGAACTTGGGGGCCAAAAGGGAAAGTTATCGGGTTAAATCCCACGTTTTGGGCCGGGACCTGAGTTAAAACTTCGTCCTAGTTTTTCCCCAAACAAAATCTGGCCCAAAGGCGTCAGGGCGCCCATCTCCAGCCTTAGAAGTAAAGGTTTTCACCTCTCACCCTTCTAAAGCCCTTAAAACACTCTCCACACCATTCTCCGGGCCCTACAGGCCCCTTATCCCCTTTTCCCCAGCTACAAGAATTAGGGGTGGGGAGTCGTTTAGTGTTTTGGGGTTCGTGTGGCTCCACGCGGACCCCCGAGGCAGCTCGGGGGTTGGGTTGATTTCCCAAAATTTAGCGTGTAAAAAAAACACCAAAAACCCCCTCTACGCCTTCTCTGCTCCCCAACGACGTCCTTTTCGCGTCCATGTGTGTTTTGTTCTTCCCAGTTTTCTCCAAGGTTTTTACCTGGCTTTAACCCCGTGGGAAAACCCCTTGGCCCCGCCCCCAACCAGCTTGTTTTTACCCCTAAGGGCCCGCTTAAATTCAGGCCCCCCGCCCTCTACAGCAGCTCGTTTCCTGGAGTTTTCCTGGAGAGATTTTTTGGGGGGGTTTCCCCCCCGCGGCCCGGTCCCCGTGAAAAAGGGCCCCCTGGGGGTCACCCCTGAACAACCGGTTTTTTGCGCTGGCTTTCAGCAAACCAACGACGGCCAAAAGCCCGGCTGAAACAGGGTGACTTTAAGGGGGATTGTCCAGTGCCACGAAAAACTGCCAGGGTTGTTGGTAATCCCCCTTATGTATGCTGGGAGGCAGTTGAACAGTCTCGGGCCCCTGACACTTATTGTATGGTCTTTAACGTGCTAGTGACAACCCCTGCTTTTCATTGGGGGATGGTGCATACGTCTGCCAAGTCTTTTGCTTTCGTAGTGAGTGATTTTTCGTGTGCAAGTTCGGTACTAGTCCCTCTAGGATTTTCCAGGTGAATATAATCATTTATCTCTCCCTCCTGCGTTCCAGGGAATACAGGTTTGGGAAACCTCAAGCGCTCCCAGTAATTGAGGTGTTTTATCTCCGTTATGCGCCGTGAAAAGTTCTCTGTACATTTTCTAGGTCGGCAATTTCACCTGCCTTGAAAGGTGCTGTTAGAGTGCAGCAATATTCCAGCCTAGATAGAACAAGTGACCTGAAGAGTGTCATCATGGGCTTGGCCTCCCTAGTTTTGAAGGTTCTCATTATCCATCCTGTCATTTTTCTAGCAGATGCGATTGATACAATGTTATGGTCCTTGAAGGTGAGATCCTCCGACATAATCACTCCCAGGTCTTTGACGTTGGTGTTTCGCTCTATTTTGTGACTCATCATTGTGTCTACAACTACTCAGCATCTACATATCTCCAGCCAGTGCAGTTTTTTTTTTGTGTTGCCCAGTTATTTTTTTTTTCTTTCCCTTGCTGTTACATTCCCAGTTCATCACCAGTTTTGTTTTCCCCATTGATTTGTTACAGTAAAACTTCCTCGTCCCAGTTCATAGTTTCACTTAAGCTTGTTTTAAACACGTTCGAGTAATGCAGTAAATGTTTTGTTCTCCGTGTGCTGAAGCCGCAGTCAGTCAGCGCGCCCAGACACGCTTACCAGTGTAAACAAACCACGCACAGCTGTGGATCACGCTGAATTAGCCACGTTCTTCTCATATCTTATACCTTCACAGAGTAACCCCGGTCTTTCCTGTTCTTCCCAAGTCCATCCTGATAATTTTTCCTACGACATTGAAGCCCCATACAGTGTACAAATGCTACGAGGCTGTAGTGTTACCAGAGCATCACTGAAAGTTTCAGGACCTGCAGCACCCAGACCTTTGTCTCATCTCCTGCACTCAAAGTTTAAGTAAACAGTGACTTACCTAGAATTTCCTAATATTTGTGACATTATTTTAACTGTCCTGCACTAATACAGTTACAGTTACGGAAGCCATACTTCAGTAAAATTGTTCAGTTTTAGTCATCAGTGTACATTTTGCCACTTATCCACAGCCTTCTTAAATTTTGTACATTATCTTGCACTCCTACTTTTTAAATTCCATTATTTTTATTCTGCAACTTGCACCTCAGTTATTGATTTAATTGTTTCAGTGTTAACCATTTATATACAATTTACCCTCTCACACACAGTTTTGCAAGTAATCCTGCGTCTGTTAATTTGTTAATTGCACCTGCAAGTTAGCCACAAGATTGTTGACAACCCTGCACTTTTTGTGTTAGTGTTTTTTTTTTCTTTAATAAGTGTAATCTTCAAGTACATTAAGTATTAGATTTATTCTACCTGCAGTGATACAATCTGTGCCTAGCCTCATTAACATACACTTTTTCTCCTGTTTTCCCCATTTTATTTGCTCTACATATATTCTATGTTTTATCTGTGAAAATTCACCAATGTGCATTACATTTTGCTATTTTGTATACCCATGTCATTGAGTGCATTTTTGGGAACCTGCTTATTTACCATTAATTACCAAAATTACTTGTGAAGTTCATTAATTTTGATCTAGAGATTGTGAAATTTTTGTTTTTGCCAGTGTACACCTTGCTAACACCAGTTATTCTTGAATTTAATAATTTGCATTTTTATTAATTTTATTTTGTGTGCAATATAGCATTTCTTGATACAGTGTGTTATGCAAAAATGTGGGATAGCTGGGGGCTTGATGCCTTGTCTAAGGGCAAAGGTAAAAGTTACAAGCATCTCAAGCCCAAACCGGCCACCCAGGGCTATCCCAGACAAAACAGAAAGCGCTAAACTGGTATGTGTACTTAAAGGGGTTGGGTAACAGAGGATTAGTCAAAAATCCCAATTAGGAAAATATATCTATTTAGTCACCATAACATAACATAACAGAAAAACCTTAATCCTAAACGCCCAAATGAGGGTACACAAACCACAGCTGGCTGGAGGTCCAGCCACCATGACCACTAGGCCTCGTCAGCATTAGCAGCATTTTGTGCACTTCCCTGTAGTTCATTCACTTGCATGCATCTCTTATTCTGTGTTTCAGAGTGTACCACTTTTTTTTTGTTGTTTTGCTCAAATTGTTTCCATCACTAAGCAGTTTACCTAGTACCGTGGTGCCATGTTCTCTCTGACTCTGTGTTGAATTGTAGCCAGTGCATACCATTTCTTGCTCTGACCTGTTTACCCTCTTCGTGACCTACTTGCGTTGAACAATTGGACGTCATGATAAGACAACGCAGTGGCCGTACCGTAGTCCAGATTCTGCTGATGCTAGCAATGGTGGCCTCAGCAAAGGTGAACACCCGCAGGGCATCGAAGCCCCCGCCGTGACAGTTTGGTCAACCTTGTGGCTCAAGTCTACGACCACCCAGTGGGCCGGCTAATCGTCCATACCCGACCCTTCCTTTTACGTTCGTTCAATAGGTAGAGCCAGGCTGCTGTCAGTCGAGACGACTTGTTAAGGGCCACCTATTTGATAGTCCCACGGACCACAGTACATTCGTGCCTGCTGTTGCAGCAGTGGATCTCACCTGGGATGATATAGGTGCCTTTTGTGGAGCTCAATCGCTTAGTGAGATTCAGTCTTGGGACGAGCTTAAGGATAATTTAGGCGTATTTCGGCGTAGTCACCACGCCATTACATTGACCATCCGTTTACCAGCGTCTTGGCCGAATGTCAAAACCGCCACGCAAGCCCCCTGGCTGGGCATTTGCCAGGATTGAGCAAGCCGCCAAAGACTTTACTGATGCCCATCAGCTGCCACTAAGTGGGTGAAGTGACGACAGTATTAAAGCTAAAGACATACATCCCCATGCTGGCTGTAGGCATCATGCGGATGATGCCCTCCCCTAACCTCCGGGGTGCATTGATGCGCTAGACTGTCGGCCCTCAGCAACACGTCCTGGGGTGCATATGCAAACTTGATGCAATCAAGCCACCTAACCGAGCAAGGCAAGTTTGTCGCTTTGCGGATGATCCTATACCCATCCTTCCCGGCGCGTCCACATGACTCCCGGGGTGCAGCCGAAGTCACTTATGCCGCTGCTGTCAAAAGCCAGCCCACAAAAGTTTCTACCCCAGTCCACAAACACTCGCCCAAATTAAGATAAAAATATATGACCACAGTAACAACAGTCATCTCATACAAAAAACCGTCCTGACTTCCTGGACCAAGGCAAAAACGTCTTGCAGCAAACACCACATCCAACCTCCCTGCTAAGCGCTGTAGTGACTTGTTTCAACTGTGGCAAACGCAGGCACTACCGATCGATTTTACAAACCTAAGTCCCCGCAAAGTAAACCATCACCGTCCCCAACGCTCGGTATCAAAGTAACCGTAGCCGCCCAAAATACGCTCAGTATCAAAGTACCATACCCGTCCCCAACGCTCAGATCAAAAGTAACCGTCACCGTCCCATGCCTCAGTCCCTCGCGAGGAGTCTGTATGTACCACAAACTTCCAGTCATATACCTTCAATGAGTGTAACAAGCTGCGAAGTATGCTGCCAGCCTGAGTGGAGCATGCAGGTCGTCGACACCCAAAATTTTGGGGGGCGCCCCACTGACTAGTAGAAGCCCTTTCCACAAGTTCGGGGAAGAGGGCGTCCGCGAAACCAGCGAAAGACATAGTAACACTGTCTGAGTCGCTGTATTCCCGTCCCCCGTCCACAATGCATGCATTCGCCGCCCTGGCATGATACGCTTACCGACAGTGAGAAACAGTGTCTTGACGTTTGGCCGAGAC
This sequence comes from Cherax quadricarinatus, assembly GCF_026875155.1. Lineage (NCBI taxonomy): Eukaryota > Metazoa > Arthropoda > Malacostraca > Decapoda > Parastacidae > Cherax > Cherax quadricarinatus. Next base: position 7,049,262 of record NC_069447.1, on the reverse strand, counting down.
TCTTACCGTACCTTCCGGTCGAGCCTCGTCAAACAAGCGTCGAGCCCAAGCAGCTGTGACTCCGGGGATTTCGTCGGCCTGTCATGCCTTCATGTTCGGTATGACAACCCGTTGTGGACCGCTCATCGAGTCCACTGTCCACCAAAAGCCTGTCCAGCTTCCTAGCTCCAGGTTCGGTGGTTAACATTGCCCTCTCCACTCTTTTCCGAGACATTGGCCTTCACGCGGCCATGTTGACAGAGCCGTCTGGTCATTCAGACCTTGAGAGAGTCTCAGGTAATCCGCTGACGGTTCGTGGTCGTATCAACGTTAGAAATTTGCAGTCCAGTCACAAGCTGTCCCGCAAAAATTCTTAGTCGTAGATAGTATTGTTTTCCCTGGTGAACTGCTCATAGGGTTCAAAACCATGGCAGACCTTAGGATCCGCTTAGATCCAGCCCGAGTGGAAAGCAGAATTCAACGGAGTGGATGTGCCCTTCTGGGGCGCTGCGCTTAGGAACCACTAAGTGCACTCTGTCTCAGAGTATGCACAGTGCCTGGAATGTTGGAAACGCGGTGGTTGCCATAGCACAGTCCCACTGGGGTCGGTCCTCTTGTCCTGATCGACCCTCGTACTAGAGCTCGTTGCCCGTCACCTCCTGGCCATCAGCGCTAGTTACCAGTGAACCACACAGTCTGGGGACGCCAAGTCTAACCTTCACTCTAACTTCTGACGCTGTTGTAGAGAACACGCATTGCCAAGCCACAGTATCCTATCCTTGTTGCAGGCGACTGTCTGCCTTGTGTCATGGCATCAGCGAGTAGAGTTACTGCTTGTATAAAAAACAAAAGTATGATGTCACTTGTCAGCTAACTCGCTCACATCCTTTTACCGGTGGTACGTGAGCAAGCTTTTGAAGGGAGACCATGTGCTGGTTTGACAACGACACATGCCGATCAAGGGGCCTCTCCCCTGAACACATCCCTTGCACACAGTGCAACCGTGGTAAGTTGCAAGTCCTTGTTGTCAATCTATGCACAGTCAGAATTTCCCTGCGGAAGAATACCTCACTGTCGACCTTGTCAATTCCCTCTCCCGGTGAAGTGGAGGGTAAAAGCCCCAGCTGACTTCCTTGTGAGTGCGTTTCCCCCAGCGAGTCTGCTGCTGACTCTTCCAACACCCGGCCAGTGCAGGAAGAGGATCTAGCTTGACAGACTATCCGAAGAGGTCCCAAATCCTTTTCCAGTTTTCACGTTCACGTTTCTGCAGTCGCACTAGATGGCAGTCGATGGTTTGAACCCCACTGATCTTCTCACCGTATTTTCCCACTTGACAAAGGTACTAAAACCCTTTATGTACCTGCGTATTGCTTGCCACATGCCAAAGATCTTCGCCAAAGAACTCATTGCACGGATGCATGTGATGGAGTTATTGAGGAGTCGCATATCCCCGGTGGAATGCTTCCCTTATTCTGGTCCCCAAGAAAGACGGAAACCTGGCGCCCTGTTATCGATTTACTGGAAATTGAATGCATGTAGGGGGGGGGGGGGGGGGGGGGGGGGGGGGGGGGGGGCGATCCCAAACCGCTTCCGTTGCCAGTTCTGAACGACTGTTGCAAGAACATCGGCGATAAATAAGGTCTTTTCACTCTTGACCTTTCTTCAAGGGTTCTGGCAGTCCCCTCGATGAGAGAGCAGAAGAGTTGACAGCTTTCTCTACGCCAACTGGTCATTACCGGGCAGTTTCAGGAGGATGCCCTTCGGCTTGTGCGGAAGCCCATCAAGTTTAGGAGCTGTTTGATGACGACAATTTTCTGTACCCCTCCTATGTGGGGCACGCCTCATGGTCTACCTAAGATGAATCTCATAGTCAGTCCACAAGATGTCCCTCACATCTCGAGAAACCTTACAAGGGATTGGACAGGCTAGCTCAGAGGCAAACCTTAAGGTAAAGCTCTCCAAATGTCATTTCCTCCAAAAGGAAATAAAATTTCTGGGTCACGTAGTGCCTCAGACTGGCATAAAGATGGGACGAAACGGGGGTCCGTAAAAAAAAAAAGCTCGGCCATGCAGAATTTCCCCAGACCCATGACGGCGGATGCAGTCCGGTCCTTCATAGGCCTGGCGGGTTTCTACCGCACCTTTATCGCAGGTTTTCTCCACCATGCTGCACCCCTGGACACGCTTACTCAGAAGGATGCCCCTTTTTGATGGACGTGTGATCAGAAACGAACGGGCGCTTTGTCTTCTTAAGAACAATTAACATCAAGCCCCCAACCCATAGATTCCCTGATTTCACCAAGGCATTTACCTTGATGACTGATGCCAGCAAGTTGGCATCGGTGCAGTCTTGTCACAGGAATCTAATGGTAAGCAACAGCCTATTGCCTATGCATCGTGTCCTTACTAAAGGGGAAGTCCATTATTCAGTGACAGAGCTTTAGAAAGCTTTAGCCATTGTAAGGGCCCTGAGTTCATTTTCGGATATCATCTATCATTATCCTATCAAGAATTACACAGATCATCTACACCTTATGGCCCTTTTTGCAATAAAAACCTCTCGGAAAGCAATGCTTCAGTGGTCGCTCACAGTTCAATGACTACAACCCTGGAAATTTGCTTGTACCAGTAAGCAAAAGTTGTAGCTGATGCCCTGTCAAGGCATATAGCATTCGTGAGTGGCGCAACTCGTTCTCTGTTGAGATCTCGAGAGAAGCCCAACGACAGGACCTGTGTTGTCTCCAGTCCTTCGTTCCTGACCTAGGAGGACGTTGACCTTACAGGTCAAGTCTCCCTTCCACTGAAGGATTTGGTGGTCAACCAAGGAGAACTGTGGCACGTGTTGCACACTGTGACCCTCACCGGCAATGAACCATAACCAACTGGTGATACGAGTCCCATGATAACCAGCTACTCTTAGGTTGATCACAATTGTCCCAGGTGTAGCTCACCCCGGGAAGGAACCGCAGTTCAAACAGGCCACGAATGAAATATTTCTGGCCTAAGATGGCAGCGGACATTGCCAAGCATGTACACCTGTGTGTGTTTGCCTACAGCACAAGGGTACCAAACCATTACAGGTCCTAACCCCATTCTAAAGTATCCCATTACAAAGAGCCCTGGGAAGAAACTTCTGCGACTCTGTTGACGAACTTCTCGACTCGGAGAAGGGAAATAAGCACCTGCTTGTAATGGTAAGATAATTTGACGCGGTACAGTGAATTATATAATTCTCATGTCCTGATAAAACTGCCGAAACGGTCGCTGTGCTTTCCGTGAGCATGTTTCTCGTCATAACTTGCCCACTTGTCCTTCTGTCAGACAATGGGTCTGAGTTATAAATGGCATAATGCAGATCTTTGCTCTCAGATTCAACATTCACCAAACCCATTACCTCCACGCCACCCTGCGAGTAATGGTCCCTTGCTGACGTACAAATCGCAAAGTCCTGGAGATGCTCAGGGTACCGTTAACCCAAGTGTACTACATGGGATGAGGCTATCCCAGTTGTTCAGTGTGCATTAAATTCCTCCCTCAACAGCCTCGACGGTGAGAACACCTCATTTTGCCTTTGTATGGGTAGACAAGCGCTTACCAAAAGAAATTCTGTTTGCTCCACCTAGACCTACTAAGGATACTGATAACCCCAGTGTAGAAAAAGAGCGGACAACGCGCTTGTCTTTCAAGCGGGTACGAGAGAACCTAAGAAAGCTACTGATAGGTTCACGTCTGAGCGCAATGCCCGCGCCAAGGAAAGCAAAGTGGAACCAGGTTGCAAAGTTATGTTGCTCAAGCCACCCAGTGCAGACCCCAGGTAGCCACAAACTTGTCCAAAATTTGTTGGGTCCTTACCGTGGCCTACGACAGCTCCGTGCAATAAGGTTCGGGAGGTGAGGGAGATTGCCTACGGGAACATTAGGAAGCCCAAGCCTTGATCACTGAGTAATGTGGACCATGTGCAGGCCGAAGCAGAGGCTGGAGTCGCGTGTTGTTACAACACACCAATCAGACCATGCTAGGGACAACCCGTCTAATCCCTTCTCCCCACTACTACTGTTACGGAAGATGGCCCAGTAAGGCTCCATACTTTATGGCCTGCACCCAAGGACAACAGTACATTCTGTGACATTGACATACCTACTGACTGTCTGACTCCTACCTAGTTATGCTAATTGTTTGGCTTGCAGAAAGGGGTATAAATGCCACAGACATTGTATAGCTAGCGATAATGGAGTCAAGGGTGGACAACATCATTAATTATGTAAATACTTTTAGAAGGGTACCCAGAGTGTAATGAATTCCAATTGATATAATATTATTGTAGGTATGGTGCACCCAGTGTTTTTTATTTAAAAAAAAAGAGCCTGTATTACGGTCAGGGCAGTGCTGCCCTCAGAGTCACATTCACACCTTAGGAAATGCTTACTGTCAGTCATTTGTTTGCAGATGTGAGGGTGCAACAACGTTCGTAACGAGTGGTCAACTGATGTTCAGCCCTGCGGACAAACCTGTATATCGAAGATTTTAGTTCAGGGCTGACGTCTCCGGACCTCTCGAGGGCCTGGATGAAAAACAGCATGGCAAACCATTTCTCTTCCCCTAGATGGGAGAGTTTTTTTTTTTGCCCGTTGCATTTTTATGTCCATTTTTGATTTTACTATGAGCTATTGGGGGGGGGCCTGGGCCCTCTCTGGGGTAGCTAGTGTAAGTAATTCCTTTATTACCTACGGGCCCACCAGTATTGTCGAGGTGCGTGGCCGAGCAAATGTAGACAGCCTGTACTGTCAAAACACACAGCCTAGCCGTCTGCTCTGACTAGTTCATATTTCGCGGCATTTAGGTGCTGTCCTCTGTAGGCTCACCCAGGTCAGTGGGAGGCTGAGCCCATTCGCCCTCACTCCTAGGCCGACCCTCTTGATAGACACAAGTGCTCCCCCTCCACGGACTGGCTTGCGGTCACTCCCTCACACTGCCCGTTGTGTACTCACTCCTATCCAATTAAAGCCAAATTAGTCCACGGCCGTATCATTGCTACCTACGCTACCTTCATCGGCACTAAACCGCTGTTCAGCAGCAAGAACAGCAATAACACCCTAAATAATTGATAGAAAATTTATTGATGTAAAACATCTAGTTTAAGTGAGATAATAAGTAACATTAATATAATATTAATTAAAATATAACATTAATATGGAAAACTCGATAAAATGGTGTATAAAAATAATTGTCTTTGAGCTAGTTTATTTTCCTTAAAACAGGAATCTCATACATCACTTGCCACGAGTGAAAGATCTCTCGTATATAATTTTAACTAATAATTAATGTTTATCTAGAAGCTGTAACAACGTATACACTTAGGAACAACATTAACTTTGATAAACTAAACATCTTAGATATTAATCATTACTGTCATATTAGGAAAAATCGATTCGTTGTCAGTATCGTCAGGACGTACTGAAGAATTCTGATGTTTGTAGCTGTGTGTGTGTGTGTTGAGGAGCACATGCCTACACACATAGTGCACACTGCGAACTGAGCTTCTATACAGGAGCACATTCACACACATTCATATAGTGCTCACTCATTTTGAGGACAATGATGTTTATTGCACATGTGTTGTGGATGAATAGAATTCTCGATAAGAGAACCAGAAGACATGTTGGAAGGTTGCACTGCACATGTGGTGGAGCTTCCAACTCTTGCGGAGGACTGAACGAAGTAAAGGAGGTTCAAGCCCTTGAAGTATTACCAGGCAATATACTAAAACCCATTGAGTGTACTGAAGAGAAGTAAAAATATCAATTTTTTTGGAATATGTGCTGAACAGATGCAAGAACTAGCAGTCCCAAGTTGGAAGTTTTAGATCAGATGTTTCGCAACCATCTCAACACTTATTCCCATCAGGAGGTCCTCGCCTTGGTCGTGAGGTTTAGGTCAGTCCTGGATGGAGCAGCATGAGCCCGCCCCCGCAAGGGTCCTCAGACCATCTTCGGGGCAAGGCAGTTCCAGACCAGCCCACTCCTGCAATAACACAACAAAAGTTTTTTTTGCACCTACAAAAAAACACAAGTATTCTGGTCAAATTATCCAGATATACAGACTAAATTTAATGTTAAACTTGTGCAAATAGCAAGAATTGAGAATTTTTAACGAAGGTATATATTTTATTTTCACAGTGGTCGCCGTACTCCCACCGAGGCAGGGTGACCCAAAAAGAAAATACGTTCATCATCATTCAACATTTTCACCTCACTCACACATAATCACTGTTCTTCCAGAGGTGCTCAGAACACAACAGTTTAGAAGTATATACGTATAAAAATAAACAACATATTCCTCCAAACTGCACAATATCGTGGACCCTCCTTTACGTGCGGCCCCCAATAGTACTTCCCATTCCAGGACTCAAGTCCAGCAATATAAAAATAACCGGTTTCCCAGAATCCCTAAATAAATATTACCCAGCTCACACTTCAACAAATCGTCAGGTCCCAAATACCATTCGTCTCCATTCACTCCTATCGAACACGCTCATGCCGCCTGCCTGGAAGTCCAAGCCCCATCGCCCTCAAACCTCCCTTACCCCTTCCTTCCAACCTTTTCGAGGACGACCAGTACCCACCTTCCTTCTCCTACGAATTTAAATCTCTCCATGTCATTCTACTCTGATCCATTCTCTATAAATGACAAACCACCTCCAACAACCCCCTCTTCTGCCCCTGACTAATACTTTTATTAACTCCACACCTTCTCCTAATTTCCCGACACTCGAATTTTTTGCATACTATTTACACCACACATTGCCCCTTAGACAGGGCATCTTCTCCACTGCCTTCCACCTCCTCCCGCTGGCAGCATTCACAACCACGTTTCACACCCATTATAAGAGTGATGGTACTACTATACTTTCATACATCCCTCTTGCCTCCATAGATAACGTTTTGACTCCACATATACTTCAACGCACCACTCACCTTTCTTCCCTCATCAATTCTATATTCTCATCCTTCAAAATCCATCCGACTACACGTCAACGCCAAGTATCTGAAAACATTCACTTCTCCATACTCCTCCTCCCCCAATTTGATATCCAATTTTCTTATGTAAATAATTTGATATCCTCATCAACCTTACTCTTTCTATTTCACTTTCCTATAAATCTCTACCTTTACATCACACTCCAAACTCATCCACAACCTTTGCAATTTGTTCTTTATAAATCTCCCATAAGCACAGTATCATCAGCAAAAGTAACTGTGTCAATTCCCATTTTGTATTGATTCCTCATAATTTAATCCCACCTTACCTCTCCCGAACACCTTAGCATTTACTTCTTTTACAACCCCATCCTATAAATATATAAACAACCATGTGACATTACACATCCTGTCTAAGACCTACTTTAACCGGGAAGTAGTCTCCTCTCCTATCTACACAACCTAACCTGAGCCTCACTATCCTCATAAAAGACTCTTTATCCAAACATTAGTAACTTACCTACCTATTCCATACACTTGCAACATCTGCCACATTGCTCCCCTATCCACTCTATCATATGCCTTTTTCTAATCCATAAATGCAATAAAAACTTCCCTACCTATATCTAAATACTGCTCACATATATGCCTCAATGTAAACACTTGATCTACACATCCCCTACCCACTCTGAAACCTCCTTGCTCCTCCGCAATCCTACATTCTGTCTTACTTCTAATTCTTTCAATAATAACCCTACCGTACACTTTTCCTGGTATACTCAGTAAACTTATTCCTCTATAATTTTTACAATTTCTTTTGTCCCCCTTCCCTTTATATAAAGGAACTATACATGCTCTCCGCCAATCCCTAGGTACCTTCCCCTCTTTCATACATTTGTTAAACAAAAATACCAACCATTCCAACATTTCTGTCATGATCCCATCAGTTCCAGCTGCTTTACCCCCTTTCATTCTACGTAATGCCTCACGTACCTCCCCCACACTTACATTCTGCTCTTCTTTTGTGTGGCCCGGTGGCCTGGTGGCTAAAGCTCCCGCTTCACACACGGAGGGCCCGGGTTCGATTCCCGGCGGGTGGAAACATTCGACACGTTTCCTTACACCTGTTGTCCTGTTCACCTAGCAGCAAATAGGTACCTGGGTGTTAGTCGACTGGTGTGGGTCGCATCCTGGGGGACAAGATTAAGGACCCCAATGGAAATAAGTTAGACAGTCCTCGATGACGCACTGACTTTCTTGGGTTATCCTGGGTGGCTAACCCTCCGGGGTTAAAAATCCAAACGAAATCTTATCTTATCTTATTTTATCTTCACTCCTAAAAGATGGTATACCTCCCTGGCCAGTGCATGAAATTACCGCCTCCCTTTCTTCCTCAACATTTAAAAGTTCCTCAAAATATTCTCGCCATCTACCTAATACCTCCCTCTCCCCATCTACTAACTCCTCTACTCTGTTTTTAACTGACAAATCCATACGTTCCTTAGGCTTTCTTAACTTGTTTAACTCCAAAATTTTTTCTTATTTTTCATTAAAATTTCTTGACAGAACCTCTCCCACTATCATCTGCTCTCCTTTTGCACTCTCTCAAAATTCTCTTCACCTTTCTTTTACTCTCCATATACGCTGCTTTTCTTATAACATTTCTGTTTTGTGAAAACCTCTCATAAGCTAACTTTTTCTCTTTTGTCACACCCTTTACTTCATCATTCCACCAATCACTCCTCTTTCCTCCTGCACCCACCCTCCTATAACCACAAACTTCTGCCCTACATACTAATACTGCATTTTTAAAACTCGTCCAACCCTCTTCAACCCCCCCACTACTCATCTTTGCACCAGCCCACCTTTCTGCCAATAGTCGCTTATATCTAACCCAAACTTCCTCCTCCCTTAGTTTATACACTTTCACTTCCCTCCTACTTGCTGTTGCCACCTTCCTCTTGTCCCATCTACCTCTTACTCTAACTGTAGCTACAACTAAATAATGATCCGATATATCAGTTGCCCCTCTGGAGTTTACCTGGAGTTTACCTGAAGAGAGTTCCGGGGGTCAACGCCACCGCGGCCCGGTCTGTGACCAGGCCTCCTGGTGGATCAGAGCCTGATCAACCAGGCTGTTGCTGCTGGCTGCACGCAAACCAACGTACGAGCCATAGCCCGGCTGGTCAGGAACCGACTTTAGGTGCTTGTCCAGTGCCAGCTTGAAGACTGCCAGGGGCCTGTTGGTAATCCCCCTTATGTGTGCTGGGAGGCAGTTGAACAGTCTCGGGCCCCTGACACTTATTGTATGGTCTCTTAACGTGCTAGTGACACCCCTGCTTTTCATTGGGGGGATGTTGCATCGTCTGCCAAGTCTTTTACTTTCATAGTGAGAGATTTTCGTGTGCAAGTTCGGTACTAGTCCCTCTACGATTTTCCAGGTGTATATAATCATGTATATCTCCCGCCTGCGTTCCAGGGAATACAGTTTTAGGAACCTCAAGCGCTCCCAGTAATTGAGGTGTTTTATCTCCGTTATGCGCGCCGTGAAGGTTCTCTGTACATTTTCTAGGTCAGCAATTTCACCTGCCTTGAAAGGTGC
>NC_069447.1:7013416-7033416 GCF_026875155.1 Cherax quadricarinatus | reverse complement strand
GTTTGTGGTTACAGGAAAGTGGGTGTGGGAGGGAAGAGGAGCGATTGGTGGAATGATGTAAAGAGAGTAGTAAGGGAGAAAAAGTTTACATATGAGAAGTTTTTACAAAGTAATAGTGATGCAAGGAGGGAAGAGTATATGGAGAAAGAGAGAGATTAAGAGAGTGGTGAAGCAATGTAAAAAGAGAGCAAATGAGAGAGTGGGCGAGATGTTATCAACAATTTTGTTGAAAATAAAAAAAAGTTTTGGAGTGAGATTAACAAGTTAAGAAAGCCTAGAGAACAAATGGATTTGTCAGTTAAAAAATAGGAGGGGGAGAGTTATTTTAAAAGGAGAGTTAGAAGTATTGGGAAGATGGAGGGAATATTTTGAGGAATTGTTAATGTTGTTGAGAAAAGGAAAGCTGTGATTTTTGTGTACAGGGCAAGGAGGAATAACATCTTGCAGGAGTGGGGGAAGAACCAGTTGTGAGTGTGGGGAAGTTCGTGAGGCAGTAGGTAAAATGAAAGGGGGTAAGGCAGCCGGGGTTGATGGGATAAAGATAGAAATGTTAAAAACAGGTGGGGATATAGTTTTGGGGTGGTTGGTGCTATTATTTAATAAATGTATGGAAGAGGGTAAAAGGTACTAGGGATTGGCAGAGAGCATGCATAGTTTTTTGTATAAAGGGAAAGGGGATAAAAGAGAGTGCAAAAAAAATTTTAGGGGGATAAGTCTGTTGAGTAACCTGATAAAGTGTATGGTAAGTTATAATTGAAAGAATTAAGAGTAAACGGAGAATAGATAGCAGATGAACAAGGAGGCTTTAGGAAAGGTAGGGGGTGTGAGACCAGGTGTTTACAGTGAAACATATAAGTGACAGTATTTAATAAGGCTAAGAGGTCTTGTGGCATTTTGGATTTGGAAAAGCGTATGACAGGGTGGATAGGGGGCAATGTGGCAGATGTTGCAGATGTATGGTGTAGGAGGTAGGTTACTGAAGCAGTGAAGAGTTTTTACGAGGATAGTGAGGCTCAAGTTAGAGTATGTAGGAAAGAGGGAAATTATTTCCCAGTAAAAGTAGACTTTAGACAAGGATGTGTGATGTCACCGTGGTTGTTTAATATTTATAGAGGGGTTGTAAAAGAAGTAAATGCGAGGGTCTTGGCAAGAGGCGTGGAGTTAAAGATAAAGAATCACACATAAAGTGGGAGTTGTCACAGCTGCTCTTTGCTGATGACACTGTGCTCTTGGGAGATTCTGAAGAGAAGTTGCAGAGATTGGTGGATGAATTTGGTAGGGTGTGCAAAAGAAGAAAATTAAAAGTGAATACAGGAAAGAGTAAGGTTATGAGGATAACAAAAAGATTAGGTGATGAAAGATTGGATATCAGATTGGAGGGAGAGAGTATGGAGGAGGTGAATGTATTCAGATATTTGGGAGTGGACGTTTCAGCGGATGGGTCTATGAAAGATGAGGTGAATCATAGACTTGATGAGGGGAAAAGGGTGAGTGGTGCACTTAGGAGTCTGTGGAGACAATGAACTTTGTACTTGGAGGCAGAGAGGGGAATGTATGAGAGTATAGTTTTACCAACGCTCTTATATGGGTGTGAAGCATGGGTGATGAATGTTGCAGCGAGGAGAAGGCTGGAGGCAGTGGAGATGTCATGTCTGACATCCCAGGCCTGCACAAAGGCCTGGGAAACAGACTGAGGTGAAGTGTTGAAAGTGTTGGATGATGTGTGGTGTGAATATAATGCAGAGAATTCCTAGTTTGGAAGTTAGGAGGAGGCATGGGATTACCAAAACTGTTGTCCAGAGGGCTGAGGAAGGGTTGTTGAGGTGGTTTGGACATGTAGAGAGAATGGAGCGAAACAGAATGACTTGTAGTGGAAGGAAGGCGGGGTAGGGGTCGGCCTAGGAAAGGTTGGAGGGAGGGGGTAAAGGAGGTTTTGTGTGCGAGGGGCTTGGACTTCCAGCAGGCATGCGTGAGCGTGTTTGATAGGAGTGAATGGAGACAAATGGTTTTTAATACTTGACGTGCTGTTGGAGTGTGAGCAAAGTAACATTTATGAAGGGATTCAGGGAAACCGTCAGGCCGGACTTGAGTCCTGGAGATGGGAAGTACAGTGCCTGCACTCTGGAGGAGGGGTGTTAATGTTGCAGTTTAAAAACTGTAGTGTAAAGCACCCTTCTGGCAAGACAGTGATGGAGTGAATGATGGTGAAAGTTTTTCTTTTTCGGGCCACCCTGCCTTGGTGGGAATCGGCCAGTGTGATGATAAATAAATAAATAAATATATATATATATAATATATATATAATATATATATATATATATATATATATATTTATATATATTATATATATATTATATATATATATATATGTTAATTTTAATAACACATCGGCCGTTTCCCACCAAGGCAGGGTGACCCGAAGAAGAAGAAAATCTTTTATCATCATTCACTCCATCTCTGTTTTGCCAGAGGTGCGCTTACATTGCAGTTATAAAACTGCAGCATTAACACCTCTCCTTCGTTGTGCAGGCACTGTACTTCCCATATCCAGGACTCAAGTCCGGCCTGCCGGTTTCCCTGAACCCCTTCATAAATGTTACCTTGCTCACTCTCCAACAGCGCGTCAAGTCCTAAAACCATTTGTCTCCCCTCACTCCTATCTAGCACGCTCATGCATACTTGCTGGAGGTCCAAGCCCCTTGCACACAAAACCTCCTTTACCTCCTCCCTCCAACCTTTCAAAGGTCGACCTCTACCCTCCTACCCTCCACTACAGATTTATACACTCTCAAAGTAATTCTATTTCGTTCCATCGTCTGTAAATATCCAAACCACGTCAGCAACCCCTCCTCAGCCCTCTTGATAACACTTTTAGTAACCCTGCACCTCATAATTTCTAAACTACACATTCTCTGCATTATATTCACACCAAACATTGCCCTCAGACACGACATCTCCACTGCCTCCAGCCTTCTCCATGTTGCAACATTCACTACCCATGCTTCACACCCATACAAGAGCGTTGGTATAACTATATTCTCATACTTTCCACCTTTTTGCTTCCATGGATAACATTCTTTGTCTTTACAGACTCCTCAGTGCACCACTTAACTTTTTTCCCTTGTCAATTCTATGATTCACCTTATCTTTCATAGACCCATCTGCAGACAGGTCCACTCCTAAATATCTGAATACATTCACTTCCTCCATACACTCTCCCTCCAATCTGAAATCCAATCTTCCATTACTTAAATTTTATATCCTCATCACCTTATTCTTTCCCATATGTTTGTCAGCACTTGGTGTACACACCTTCCGCCCTTCCTAAAATCTCTTTGTTCCTCTACGATCCTGCTCTCCATCTTACCCGTAATTCTTTTAATAGCAACTCTAGCATACACTTTACTAGATATATTCAACAGGCTTATTTCCCTATAATTCTTACACTGTTTACACTGCCAATCTCTAGGTACCTTAATCTCTTCCATACATTTATTAAATAAAAGCACCAACCACTCCAAAACTATATCCCTACTTACTTTTAACATTTCTGTCTTCATCCCATCAATCCCAACTGTTTTACCGTCTTTCTTTCTACCCACTGCCTCACGCACTTCCCCCACACTCATAAATGGCTCTCCCTCACTCCTACGAGACATATTTCAATGTCCAATACACGAAATCACAGCTTTCCTATCTTCATCAACATTTAACAGTTCCTCAAAATATTTCCCCCATATTCCCAATACCTCTAACTCTGTCTAATAACTCTACTCTCCTATTTTTAATTCGCAAATCCATTCATTTCCTCGGCTTTCTGAACTTATTACTCTCCGAAACTTTCTTATTCTCTGCAAAATTTGTGATAACATCTCACCCACTCTCTCATTTGCTCTCATTTTACATTGTTTCACTACTCTCTTAACGTCTCTTTTTCTCCCCCATATACTCCTCCCTCCTTGCATCACTTCTACTTTGTAAAAACCTCTCGTAGGCTAACTTTTTCTCTCTTACTACTCTCTTTACCTCATCATTCCACCAATTACTCTTCTGCCCTCCCGCACCCAATTTTTATATATATATATATATAATATATATATATATATATATATATATATATATATATATATATATATATATATATATATATATATATATGCAATAAGATCACAGTAAACAGGTGATATCAAAATATGCAAAACAACCACTCTGAAAGAATAGAGAAATTCCAAGCGCTTTCGTGACTACTCACATTATCAAGGAACTATGAAAGTGAAGCATCCAAGGAAGCTATATAAGGGGTCCGGCCAGCACCTCACTATCAGATCCCACAACGGTTAAACACGTGATGCGCGGCGAGCCAACTTGGATAGGTCCTTTGCACAACTCACCCCCAAGCTATTCTACCCAAGAAAATTAAAAAATTATTTGTCTAGTGTATTATTAAATTCTTCCCAAATTCTATTAATTATAAATGGATCTAATTTATATAAACCAAAGGAAATATTCATATTATTTTCAAAACTGCTTTTTATGAAACAAGATTCAATTATATTCCTGTCGACCATGGACTTGCTTGATACTACTTTCTCAACTTTTTGAAAATCAATTGGATGGTTAAAATCTCTTACATGAATAAATAGAGCATTGGAATCTTGTCCAGTTCTAATGCTATATTTATGTTGTTTTAATCTTAGTTCGAGATTTTTACCAGTTTGACCGTAATAAACTTTATCGCAAATTTTACAAGGAATCTTATAGACACATCCATCAACATTTTGGGGGGAATTCTTTATCAAAAGTTTTTTTTACTGTATCAAGATTTTGAATACAACTTTAATATTAAAAGTCTTAAGAGAGGCATATCAACCAAGTTTTCATGGTAAGGGAGAACCAACATATTTTTAGTTGAATAAGGCTGGTTGCCCCTTTTTGGATTATAAAAAGTGTTTCTAGCAACTTTAAAAGATTTATCAATTACATTTCTTGGGTATTTTAAATCATTACCTATTTCATAAATTTTGGATATTTCCTCATCTATGAACTCAGGACTACAAATTCGTAAAGCTCTCAAAAACATTGATGAGAAAACAGACAGTTTGACTCTATCTTGATGCGAGGAATAATAGTGGACATAGGAACAGTTTTTTGTAGGTTTTCTGTAAATTTTAAATTTGAATTCATTATTTCCCTTAGTAATTAAAACATCTAGAAAAGGCAATGAGCTATTTTCTTCAAACTCAACAGTAAAGTTTATAGAATGGGCTAAGCTATTTAATTTTCCAAGGAAATGGTGTATATCTACATTTTTGGGCATAAGACACAAAATATCATCAACATATCTGAACCATTTAGCTCTATTAGGGAGGATTGTGTTAAGCAACCTTGTTTCAAAAAAATCCATGTATAGGTTACTAAGAACAGGTGAAAGAGGATTTCCCATTGCCATACCAAACTTCTGAGTGTAAAACTTATCATTAAATACAAATTTTGCATCAACAATGCAAAGTTTAATAAGTTTAATGATAGTAGGAACTGGCAATGGTAAATCATAGTTAACGAGTTCTTCAGATAAGAAACTTAATAAATCATCAACAGGAACTTTCGAAAACAAGGAAGTAACATCAAAACTAACCATGTTAAAATCATTTAAGTCAGTCAAGGAGCTTAATTTATCAACCAAGTCTATGTTGTTTTTAACATTAAAGTTAGAAATTTTGCCAACAATAGGGCTCAAAATATCAACAAGCCATTTGGATGGATGTTGATGGATGTGTCTATAAGATTCCTTGTAAAATTTGCGATAAAGTTTATTACGGTCAAACTGGTAAAAATCTCGAACTAAGATTAAAACAACATAAATATAGCATTAGAACTGGACAAGATTCCAATGCTTTATTTATTCATGTAAGAGATTTTAACAATCCAATTGATTTTCAAAAAGTTGAGAAAGTAGTATCAAGCAAGTCCATGGTCGACAGGAATATAATTGAATCTTGTTTCATAAAAAGCAGTTTTGAAAATAATATGAATATTTCCTTTGGTTTATATAAATTAGATCCATTTATAATTAATAGAATTTGGGAAGAATTTAATAATACACTGGACAAATAATTTTTTAATTTTCTTGGGTAGAATAGCTTGGGGGTGAGTTGTGCAAAGGACCTATCCAAGTTGGCTCGCCGCGCGTCACGTGTTTAACCGTTGTGGGATCTGATAGTGAGGTGCTGGCCGGACCCCTTATATAGCTTCCTTGGATGCTTCACTTTCATAGTTCCTTGATAATGTGAGTAGTCACGAAAGCGCTTGGAATTTCTCTATTCTTTCAGAGTGGTTGTTTTGCATATATTATATATATATATATAATATATATATATATATATATTATATATATATATATATATATATATATATATATGTTTATGTAAAATTTAGCTTAAGCTGGTAACCGTTTTCTCGTGTTCAGATATCAGTCAGCTTTTGGTATTGAATAAGATTTTGTTAAAAACCGTTGAGGCTGCAGGAGCTGAGGAAAGATATGGGTAGGTTGTCCATATTTATTTTGTTTCTGTGACAGAGGGAAATATCGGCCCCTGGGCTAGACGTATTGGAAGACAGTAGTTTACTTTTTATCTTCTTTATTCCGGGATAGTTTCTGGCGCTGGTTTCCCTCTGTTTCCTCTGCCCATGAGAAATTGATTGCAACTAGAAAAGAGTGCAATACAAGAAAACTTGCCCGGTTATAGTTTATACGTTTCTGGTCTGGCAGCACAGTTGATGTAGGTTGATTACTGGAACAGTCTCCTTTTTGTCTTACATATATTACGTTTTCACAGTTTTCTAAAAGATCTTGAGTTTCCACGTTCTTTGTTGCTGGATGTGTTGTCAGTAAGCCATCTCGGTAGTCCTAGCCAACCTGCATTATGTGATAATATAGTGAATTGTTCATTCATTTCACGCTATGAAATTTAACCTAAACTTCAATAATATTTTCAGTGCCTTCAGATCCATCCAGTTGGTGAGAGGAATGCACACCAAAGCCTTCACAGATGCTCACAAGTCAGAGGTTGTGTTAGCTTCCCAGTCAGATATGGTAGTGACTCAGTGGGCATTTTTTGGACTAGTCCTGACACATGGACCGCAGCTGGGAATTCACTGCACGAGGTCTGAAGAAGAGAGTCTTGTCCACTTCTGGAAATGTTTTGGATAACCTCTTAGGCATCGATGACAGGAAAGGGCATACCATATGAAATTTCCTTCGAAATTATAAATTTTACCATAACATTTATAATACAAAAGCATACTACCATATAAAAATTAGGAAATATTAGTGCAGAATAATTTTTTTAATTACAATTTTTTTTTTTTAATTGCTAAAACTATTCGTTCATAAAAAAACAAGTAGATTTTAAATGTAATTTTCAAAAAATTGTTGTGGTTCTAATTTTTCTGCCTTTGGGGTTTGAAGTGATTTTATGGTAAACTATAATCAATATTTTAAGATGGGACACTTGGGCCCGTTTCAGCCTTTACCAACACGTGTTAAAAATATTACCAAAGTCAGCTTCACGAGGAGTTTTGGGAGCTGTGTTTAATGTACGTGTCGGATATACAGTTGTGATGGCCATGTTAAGGGTTGGTAGTTCTGGATCCCAAGCTTGCAAACTGTGTTAATGATTTTCTTTGACTAACCATAAAAGCTTGCATCTACATGCCGATAAGGGGACACAAATGGCACTTTGATGCATTACATATCTTTTTTAAAATGACAATGTTTTGCTAACACTGTGGCTTATTACTGACCTTTATAAAACCCAGTGCGGGGAAGAAACTGAAAAATGTCGCTAATATAGATAAAATCATCTAAGGATAGTAATGCTTTTTACAAGTTTTATTACATTTCAGTAGTTTTTAAGACATTAATTATTTTCCTAAGAGTCAGATTTATAAATGTGGACCGTGGACTTGGGACGTAAGAGTGGACGCATGTACCCTGGGAAGAATAAAAAAGCTGCTTGTATCTTGGGACGTAAGAGTGGATGTATGTACCCTGGGAAGAATATAAGGCTGCTTGTATCTTGGGAAAGTAAGAGTGGATTGTATGTACCCTGGGGAAAAATATAAGGCTGCTTGTATCTTGGGACGTAAGAGTGGATGTATGTCCCTGGGAAGAATATAAGGCTGCTTGTATCTTTGGGACGTTAAAAGTGGGTGTATGTACCCTGGAAGAATAAAAAAGGCCTGCTTGTATCTTGGGACGTAAGAGTGGATGTATGTACCCTGGGAAGGGAAAATAAGAACTGCTTGTATCTTGGGACGTAAGAGAGGATGTATGTACCCTGGGAAGAATATAAGCCTGCTTGATCTTGGGGACGTAAGAGTGGATGTATGTTTCCCTGGGAAGAATATAAAAGGCTGCTTGTACTTGGGACGTAAGAGTGTATGTATGTAACCTGGAAGAATATAAGGCTGCTTGTATCTTGGGACATAAGAGTGGATGTATGTACCCGGGAAGAATATAAGACGCTTGTATCTTGGGACGTAAGAGTGGATGTATGTACCCTGGGAAGAATATAAGGCTGCTTGTATCTTGGGGCGTAAGATGTTTTATTTAAACCCCGGGAAGAAATAAGGGTGCTTGTATCTTGGGACGTAAGAGTGGATGCATGTACCCGGGAAATATAAGGCTGCTTGTATCTTGGGACGTAAGAGTGGGATGTATTGTACCTTGGGAAGAATATAAGGCTGCTTGTATCTTGGACGTAAGAGGGCCCTATGTACCTTGGAAGAATATAAGGGTGCTTGTATCTTGGGACTTACGTAAGTGTGGATCTGTGTACGACGAGGCTCTTTATGAGTGTTGAGTTCTTCAGGTAAAGGTAATTACAAATTAAAAGGGCTCTGTCGATGCAGAGTCAGCTTAGTGTGGTTGAGGAGCGTCTGTCGTGCTGAGTCAGCTTACCGTGGTGGAGGAGCGTTCCCGTCGATGCTGAGTCAGCTTTCCGTGGTGGAGGAGCGTTTGTCGTGCTGAGTCAGCTTACCCGGGGGTGGGGGAGTGTCTGTCGATGCTGAGTTAGCTTACCGTGGTGGAGGGGCGTCGGGCGATGCTGAGTCAGCTTACCGTGGTGGGGAGTGTCTGTCGATGCTGAGTCAGCTTACCATGGTGGAGGGGCGTCTGTCGAGCTGAGTCAGCTTACCGGGGTGGGGGAGCGTCTGTCGATGCTGATTTAGCTTAAACCGTGGTGGAGGAGTGTCTGTCGATGCTGAGTCAGCTTACCGTGGTGGAGGAGCGTCTATCGATGCTGAGTCAGCTTACCGTGGTGGAGGAGCGTCTGTCGATGCTGAGTCAGCTTACCGTGGTGGAGGACTGTCTGTCGATGCTGAGTCAGCTTACCGTGGTGGAGGAGCGTCTGTCGATGCTGAGTCAGCTTACCATGGTGGAGGAGCGTCTGTCGATGCTGAGTCAGCTTACCATGGTGGAGGAGTGTCTGTCGATGCTGAGTCAGCTTAAACCGTGGTGGAGGAGCGTCTTGTCGATGCTGAGTCACTTATACCGTGGTGGAGGAGTGTCCCGTCGGGTGCTGGCAGCTTACCATGGTAGAGGAGTGTCTGTCGATGCTGAGTCAGCTTACCGTGGTGGAGGAGCGTCTGTCGATGCTGAGTCAGCTTACCGTGGTGGAGGAGTGTCTGTCGATGCTGCAGCTTACCATGGTGGAGGAGTGTGTGTCGATGCTGAGTCAGTTTACCGTGGTGGTGGAGTGTCGATGCTGAGTCAGCTTACCATGGTGGTGGAGTGTCGATGCTGAGTTAGCTTACCGTGGTGGTAGTGGAGTGTCGATGTTGAGTCAGCTTACCGTGGTGGAGTGTCGATGTTGAGTCAGTTTACCGTGGTGGTGGAGTGTCGATGCTGAGTCAGCTTACCATGGTGGTGGAGTGTCGATGCTGAGTCAGCATACCGTGGTGGTAGTGGAGTGTCGATGTTGAGTCAGCTTACCGTGGTGGAGTGTCGATGTTGAGTCAGTTTACCGTGGTGGTGGAGTGTCGATGTTGAGTCAGCTTACCGTGGTGGTGGAGTGTGAGCTGCCTAGCACCCCTATTTCACTCTTCCCTCCCGACCCTCCTTCTGATGATGATGATGACCAGAGCTTTGGTAAGATGGGTAAGGAAGAAGGATGGGTAAGGATGGAAATATTGGAAAAGGGTGTGACGGGGGGAGAGGTAGGATATAAAAGGTAAGTGGCCCAACCACTTTGGTGCAATTTAAAAAGTGTATGTGAATTGATAAGATATTCTTAAAGGGGTATAATACTAACTCATCAGAGTCACATAGATATAATAGGTATATAAGTACATGACTCTGAATTGGTAGTAGTTATACAAGTTGCAATTGCTTTTTTTTTTTTTTCGCGATTGCACAACGGATATTTATACGACAAGAAAGGCAATAATTTTCTGGCCAGTTTATAAGTTCGTGACAATAGCTTCTTAATGATGGTGTCCAACAATAGTCAATAGCATAATTTTACATTAGAAAGTTATTTAAGATGTCTCCCTATGATAAACAGAATTTTTTTGTCCATTCCATTAAATTTATTCATCCTTAAGGCTGGTGGCCTGGAACCACTTCTGGACAAAGTGATTGTGGATCATGAAAAATAGATTTTGAGTAGTTTTATGAATTGTAATTTTGATTTATATAATATATGATTGAATTGGTCATGAGAGTAACGAGTTGGTATTGACTGTTGAAATTTGACATTGTTCATAATGGAATGCGTTTAAACTACAGAATTACATAAAAAGATTCTAGTACTTTGTGAGTCAATTACACAACACGTCTAGTTAGTTTTGACGCTTCAAGGAGTGTTCTTATCCGCGAAGGGTTTTTTTCCCAAAGGGAAATTTTTTACTCTCCTCATCCTCCTAATCTAACACCCAAACAAACTTTTTTGGAAAGTAACTGCCCTTTTTTTTCCC
The DNA here is from genome assembly GCF_026875155.1 of Cherax quadricarinatus. NCBI lineage: Eukaryota > Metazoa > Arthropoda > Malacostraca > Decapoda > Parastacidae > Cherax > Cherax quadricarinatus. The sequence continues at coordinate 7,022,439 of NC_069447.1, read as the reverse complement.
CAGACACAAGCCAGCCTATCCAAACAATGCTCAAAGCCCATCATTCTTGACACATCAGGGCCCTTAAACAAAAACTAGATGACCTCCTGGGACTCCTTTTCCCAAAAAGCATTATTCTTACTGAGACCTGGTTTAAAGCAGGCCAGTAGGTATCTACCCTCTCCCGGGAACACAGCAATCCACAACTGCAGAACTACCAACGGGTGGTATTGCAATCTATTACCAACCAACATCTGTTTTTGCACCACTTTCTTTAGTGGGTAATATGGGGAATACATTTTTGCTAATTTTCTGTTAAAAACCCAAAGACGCCTTTAAAATTTTAGGGCCACAAGGACACCAGCCCGCTAGGTGTCCCCAGAGGCCCCCTCTGTAATTATTTTTTTTATAAAATGTAAACCACCAATATAAAACAGTAAACCCCCCCATTGTAAACTTTATAGAGAAAAAATTATTTATCCCTGCTTTAACTCTGTTAAAATCTTCCTCTTTCTGTTTTGGGTACTTGCAGATTTTTTGCTTTTCTTGGTATAATATTAAAACTTGTGTGTATTCTTCAATGCAGAACTTGAGCAATTGTAATGGACTCTCCTGTCCTTACAGAAAAAAAGATGAAACAGCAGAAGACAGCAACCGCAGCATCAAGACAGCGTCAGTAATAATCTTCAGGACCAAACATTACCCCAACCAAAAATTTTATTTTTTTCTTTTTTTTTTTCATTTAAAGTTAACAAAAAACGGCCCCAGGTACAACGTGTGTCAGGTGAGCTGGAGGAAGTCAAACGAAGGGTAAAACAATCTCAAGACGGTCATAGTAAAGGTTTGGGAAAATCCCCTGAAGACTTTGCTATCATGGTATAACATGCCCAGGATACACATGTAACCCTACGGTAGATCCAGCAGCCTTCGTTGCCTTCACTATCATCTGTTTCCCTTCAGTGAGCAGTCAAAGTTATCGGGTATTCTACCTTATGTTTAAAATCTTAAAGTGAATACTTCAAAAAGGGGGAAGGGAAGGGTAAAGGAGGGAGGGATGGAAAGGGTTAAGGAGGGTGGAAGGGGAAGGAAGGAAGGGGGTAAAGGGAAAGGGAAAGGGGGGACAGAGGGGGGGAGGAGGGGGAGGGGAGGAAAAGGAAAAGGGGGTAGGAAGGGAAAAGGGGGGGACAAAAGGGTGGTTTAGACAAATCAAAAAGGGGGTAGAGGCAAGAAGGCACGGAAATTTTAAACAAAAACCCCCAATTATTAAAATAAGGGGTTAAAAAAAAAAGATAAGGAGGAGGGTGGAAAAAGGAAATATAGGGCCCATTCATGGTTCCCCCCCCCCGGTGTTAAAATATAATGGACGGTCGAAGAAAACACAAAAGGGTGGGTTTGGTAACATATTTTGATAGTCTTGTGGGGAAAAGCTCAGGCCACCTGTTCGCCTATACTAGTGGGAACTGAGAGTGGGGCATGCGGGAAGTGCCCACATCCCCGGGGCTCGTGTCCACAGCTAGCCACTGAGCGAAACGGGACAGAGTTTATGTATAATATAGCTGGTACTAATGCAATGATACAAATAAACAGTTTTAATTAATTGATACGACGACAGCTCAGTCATGTATGTCGAGACACATTGGTATTGAGACACATTGTATGTCGAGACACATTGTATGTCGAGACACTTTGTAGTCGAGACACATTGTAGTCGAGACACATTGTTGTCAACACATTGTATTCGAACACATTATGTAGACATTTTGTTGTCGAGACAATTGTATTCGAACATATTGATGTCGAGACTATTGTAGCGAGACATTTTGTATTGAGCATATTTATGTCGAACATATTGTATGTCGAGACATATGGCTTCTTGACAACAATCATATTCTATGCTGAAAGGAGGTGGCCTGGGCTAATCCTTTACAATAGCAAACTACAATAACAGAACTAATTACAGGAATGGAAATAAAATGTAATGGATTAAGTGTAATCTTTTTTACAAATTTGATAATTTCAAGGGATAGAATTAACAACAATTTTATTCGGGACTACGAAGAAGAAAGTGATTAACGAAAAGGGCAGACTTGGCATGCACAAGTATTTACTGTTTTAAATCTTAGAATTCAAAAGGGCATGAGCACCACAAAAAAAACAAAAAGAAAATCAATAAGTTGAATGGTAAACATAGATAGTTTAAATTGGTTAAAAATACTATAAGCGTTTAAAATTGAATCCCAACTCCTAGGATGAGATTTTCAATGAGAATGGGTATCATCATAAGGGGGGCGAACCTTTGCACGGCAACACATTCTGTGGGTTTAGGAGAATCTGAATTAGTAAATTCCCCAAAAGAAGGGAGTAGGTTGGGAAACAGCAACCACCCAGGGAGGTTTCAACCCCTCCTGCCCGTTAAGTGAAACAGAAACAGGACTTTTTACATATGGTAGGTTGTGGGGGTCTATTTTTTTGCCCCAAAAACAACTGGATAGCGGGGAATCTTGATACTGCTACTACCTTGGGTACACTAACAGGCTGCACATGCTGTATTTATACATAAAACCATCTAGGGTTTTTTTTCTTTTTCTCAAAAGCTTTTGTTCTTTTTTTCTTTTCTCTATTGTCCTGGGGAAGTGGGGAAAGGGAAAAAGGGGAGAAAAAATGGTAAATTTAAGGGTTTTGTGGATTAAAATAAGGTCAGTGAAAAGTGGATCATAATAACGTGTATCACCGAAAGAGGAGTATTAGACGAAGGGAGAAGAATTTTTTTTTTGGGGATTTAATGAATTATAGGAACCTTTGAACCAATTTAGAGAGTAAATTTGTAAGGGACCTAAATGCTGAATAAGAGAAAATTTAGAGAGGGTGTGGTAGGGGAGTTTAGGGTGCCAGGCAAAAAAGATAATGGTGGCCCTTTGACTGAACTTTGTAAGAAAGGGGGTTTTTTTCTATAAGTAAAATGTATTTTAAGAAAAAGAGGATAAATAAGTATACAAGTATATGTAGGGCGTAATGACAGTAGTTTTGGATTATGTATTTGGGAGATAAAAGACTGTTAGTAGCTTCAGGGTGTACTTTTTATGAGGGGCCACAGATAACAGATCACTTTTTAGTTTTGTAGCTTACAGGAGAGTAAAAGCATGGGGTACAAGGAAAATAGAAAACACAAAAAGAGAAAAGGTGAAGGTATATAAACCAAAAGAAAGGGCAGTTAGTGTAAGAAATTTAAACACTATTGGAGGATAGTTGGGGGGTTAGAGGAGTATAGGCAATGGAGTCGAAGATGTATCGGGGAATTTAAGAATGTAGTGTTAGAGGGTTCACATTAGTTTTGGTTACAGGAAAGTGGGTGGGGGAGGGAAAAAGAACGATTAGTGGAATGTAGAGGGTAAAGAGATAAGAAAGGGGAGAAAAAGTTAGCATATAGGGGGTTTTTCAAAGTAGAAGGGATGCAAGGAGGAAGATTTAATATGGAAAGTAAAAAGTTTTAAAGAGAGTTGTGAAGCAATGTAAAAGGAGCAAATGAAAAAGAGTTGGTGAATTTTAAATCAACAAATTTTGGGTGAAAAAAGAAAAAGTTTTGGAGTGAGATTAATAGATTGAGGAAGCCTAGGAACAATAATTTGATAGTTAAAAATGGAAGGTTATTAAATGAAGAGTTAGAGGTATCTGAGATGGGAGGGAATTTTTGAGAATTGTTAAATGTGAAGATAAAGCGGTTCATGGTTATAAAAAGGGGAGGAATAACACTTGTAGGAGTGAGGTAAGCCATTTTGTGACGTGGGGAAGTTGGGAGGCAGATTAAATGAAAGTGGTAAGGCAGCTGGATTAATGGGATAAGATATAAATGTTAAAAAAAAGGAAGGGATCATTGCTACGTCATGGTCACCTTGCTTCATAACCTGCTTAAGCTCTTGGGAGTAGCGTGGCTTTACCAAGCACCATGCTTTTTTTAGGGTTGTAGAATTCAGGTTCAATTTGAAGAAGGGATTTACTTTTCAGAGAAAAATAGGAGGGAAGCTTCGCATAGATGAGTTGGGAGCGAGGTGAGAAGGATTAAATGGTAAGGAGGAAAGGTCACAGCAGTGATAGTGGCAGCCGCTTTAAGTGGCAAGTGGTTCACAGTTCAGGAAGAAGGAAGAGGGGAGGTTATTAGAGAAGATGTGAGGTAGGAAATCGATTTCTCCGGTTCTCCTAGATGGTGTACTTCAGTGGTTAGAGAGGTTGAAGGTACCACTGATTTCCTTACCATCAAGGTAAGAATTTTTTTAATAGTAGCTGTTTTCTCAGGTAAAAATATATGGACTGTGCATTTTGTAACAGAGACAGAAAGGTCAGACAGAGTGTGTCTTCCTGGAGCTGGTGTTGGTGACATAGTCAGCGGGTTGGATAATATTAGGGCGGGTAATGGAACAAGCCAATTATCTGCTTAGTGCTGGGGTAAAACGTTTGGAAGGGCAGGAGAGAGGAACTGCTGGATAAGTACAGTCAGCCATAGAAGTATTCTTTCTGGGGGAGTGATCCCAGTCATAGGTACTTCTTGCCTAGAAAGGGTGGCAATGAATGAATGTCTGGGGCAATTGGTAAAAATTGCTGGCTAGACAGGTACTGCAAGGAACTTGCAATCCTATTCTTTGATAACGGGACCTATTTTTTGGCAAACGTGATATGTATAAAAGGGGATGGGGTTCATCTCTCTGGGGATCGAGTGGTTGCATTAGCCAATTCAATTGAGAGGGTAATTAATGACTTGTCTAGGAATTTAAACTGATAGATTATAGAGGTATGGGTGTTTGTGGGAAAAAATCAGGCTGCAGCATTAGGGTTAAAAACAGTAGTTATTACCGGATACCTCAGGGATATTTTTAAAAAGACAATATTAAAAATAAAGTTGCTAGTAATAGCAAATCAATTGATCAACAAAGAAAGAAAGATAGTAGAGGGCAACGAGTAACTAGCTCCCTAAGGTTTACTATACAAATAGTAGGAGTCTAAGAAATAAGATAGATGAGCTAAGATTACTTGCAAGTGTAGGTAATATAGATATTATTGGTATAACAAGACCTGGTTCAACCTGAAAGATAGAGAAATGCCTTCTGAATGCAACATACAGGGTTATAAACTATTAGACACTGATAGGGTCAACAGGAAGGGTGGTGGAGTGGCGATGTATGTCAGAGAAAATTTAAATTGCTGCCTTAGACATGATATGATATAAGATTAGAAACATCGAACACAGAATCTGCTTGTCTACAGTTTCTCGAGGACGTGACAAAATTAATTTGGGTGTGATTTATAGGCCCCCAAACCTTGATAGGGAAATGCAGTAAGCTGTTATGGGACGAAATTCATAAGGCATCTAGATATGAAAATGTTGTTATAAGGAGATTTTAACTTTAGACAAATTGATTGGAACAATATGACAGGAAATCTTGAGTCTAGTGACTTTCTTGATACGGTTCAGGATTACTTTTAAGAACAGGTAGTGACAGAAACAACTAGAGGAAACAATCTGCTTGACTTGGTTCTTGCCAACAAAGATTCACTACTTAATAATCTTGAGGTTAATGATGAGCTTGGGGAAAGTGATCACAAATCATTTAGTTTCAATATATCATGGAATTACCCAGATAACTGCAATCAAATCTCTGTCCCAGATTTTCGCTTGGCGACTTCATGAGACTGAAAAATTACCTGGGTGGGCTGAATTGGGATGTCCTGACTATGGGTTAGGTAGGTGATTTTGGTTGCCAATATGACGTTTTTCAGAGAATAGTTCTAGCTGCCCAGACAACTTTTGTTCCGAGTAGGGAAATTAGATCTAACAAAAATGATCCCAAATGGATGAGCAATAGATTAAAACATCTCATTGGCCAAAAGAGAGGCATATATAGGCGTATCAAAAGAGGGGATGGGCAGTTAAGAAATCAATATATTCAATTAAAGAGAGAAATAAAGAAAGGAATAAAAAAAGCAAAAAGGGATTATGAGGCTAAGGTCGCAAAGGATTCAAAGACCCAAAAGGGTTCTTTCAGGTATACAGAAGTAAGATTATGGACAATATTAGCCCACTTAAGAGTAACTCTGGTCAGATCACTGACAACAATAAGGATATGTGTTAAATTCTCAATACCTACCACATCTCAGTTTTCACCCAGGAAAATACTAGCGATATTCCTGAAATAATAGATTATGTAGAACAGGATAATAAAGTATGTACGATTGCAGTAACTAGTGACATAGTCCTCAAACAAACAGAGAAACTAAAACCTAACAAATCTCCAGGTCCTGATGAACTGGCATAGTGCCTGATAAGTGGAAAATGGCAAATGTAATACCTATTTACAAGGCAGGTGACAGGTCCTTGGCTTCGTACTATAGACCAATAAGCCTTACCTCCATAGTGGGAAAATTTATGGAATCAATAATTGCCGAAGCAATTCGTAGCCATCTTGATAGGCACAGATTGATTAATGAATCTCAACACGGTTTTACAAAGGGGTGTTCCTGTCTTAAGAATTTACTATCTTTCTTCACTAAGGAATTTAAGGAGATAGATCATGGTAATGAATATGATATTGTGTAAATGGACTTCAGTAAGGCTTTCGATAGAGTTCTACATCAGAGGCTATTGAGGAAACTTAAGGCACACGGAATAGGAGAAATTTTTTCCTGGGTAGAGGCATGGCTGACAAATAGGCAGCAGAGAGTTTGCATAAATGGGGAGAAATCAGAATGGGGCACATCACAAGCGGTGTTCCTCAGGGGTCAGTGTTGGGCCCGTTGTTGTTCACAATTTACATAAATGACATAGATGAGAGAATAATTAGCGACGTAAGCAAATTTTGCTGATGGCACCAAAATAGGCCATCCAATTCATTCTAATGAGGACACTAGAGCACTCCAGGATGATTTGAATAGACTGATGCAATGGTCGGAGAAGGGGCAGATGCAGTTTAATATTGACAAATACAAAGTTCTAAATGTTGGACAGTTAAATAACCATGCCACATATAAACTAAATAATATAGATCATAATGCTACTGATTGCGAAAAGGATTTAGGAGTTCTGGTTAGCACTAATCTAAAACCAAGACAACAGTGCATTAGTGTTCGCAATAAAGCTAACAGAATTCTTGGCTTCATATCTAGAAGTATAAATAATAGAAGTCCTCAGGTTGTTCTTCAACTCTATATATCCTTGGTTAGGCCTCAGACTATGCTGCTCAGTTCTGGTCACCGTATTAAAGAATGGATATAAATGCTCTGGAAAAAGTATATCCTCTTCAAGGGGGGCTCCTTGGCGTGGTGAAGAGGCTCTTGGTCTGAGGAATTAGCCCTGTCGGTCTTCTTCCTCAGACCGAACCTAATTACCCCCCATTCTCCCCTCCCCTATCCCATCCTCCACATCCTCCCCTTTTTCCATTCCTCCTCCTCCTCCCCACCCCTCCCTTTTGACCTTACTCTTTTTGGTCTTTGGGATTTCTCCCACAGGCGCGCTAGTTCCTAGGTAGGGGAAAGGACACAGGGGTCCATCCCATTCCGTTGAGGTTCTTGGCGGTGGCGTAGTTTGCTGTGGAATCTGGATTGCCTGGGGATGTCCCGATCCCTCTCCAGTATCCCGGAGTAGCTTTGGGTGTCTTTCGGGCGACGGGTGTATCTCTGGAAGCCACCTTTCGGATTCCGGGGGTGGTGGCCGAAGGAGGTATGCTTTGTGGCAGATATCCGGCCGCCCTCTCTTTTGTCCACCGAGGTAGCTCGGCAGATGTGAGGTTGCTATCCCGGATTGCTGGTTTACTGGCATGAAGAATAGGGTATGGCACGGGTTCCATCCTGCATCTGCGCTACTAGCGGTGCCGAGGTCGTCTTGGGTGCGGACGGAGATTTCCGGCCCTTTCATTCCTCCTGGGAACTATTCCCCCTGCTCCCCCCCTTTTTTTTATTCTTTTTTTTATTTTTATTTTCTTTTCTTCTTTTTTTTTTCTTAAAAACAAAAAGCAAAGGAGTAACCTAACCATGGAGAACCCAATCCATGAATCCACTACCCCAGGGCCCCTTCTTGATACCGCACCCCATTCTGACCCTGCCTTGTGTTTAGACCACTCTTCGGACACTCCTGATTGCCCCTGTACCTCCTTGCTGGGCTGTTTTCCTCACCCGCTTCAGGTACGGGGCTTCGACTGACTCCTTCGATTTGTCTGAACTCCGCTCTCCTTTTACTATGCTTCCGGCTTCTCCCTCTACGGTAAAGGCATTTTTTCCCAATCCCCCACCCATTTCATGCCGGACCAACTCCGGTCCCTACTCCCTAAACGCCAACCTCAATCTCCTGATGATGCTCCTTCGTTACCTTCCCATTCTACTCGGAAAAGACCGACACGTCAAGCACTCCCTCTCCACGCTCAGTTTCGGACCACACAATGGACTAAATTCTTTACTTTAAGACCGACTTCTTCTTCTGCCTACCTTTCTGACCATAGTATTGGCAAAGTGCTCCTGCGTTTATGTTGGTAGAGATATTTCATTTCATGCTCTCAAGAGCGGTATGCGCATCGTCACTGTCCAGAATGCTACCCAACTCATGACTTTCCCCTCCTTTCGAATATCGATACTATTCCTATCACTATTGAAAAACATCTTTCTCTCAATTCTTGTAGTGGTACTGTCATTCTGCCCCATACCATAGTCCAACAGAATTTCCAGTCATGTGGCAATGACATTTTTGAACAGCTGGAACTCCAGGATCTCCCAAACCTCAAAGTAGACACTTATGCCCTTCATTGCCCGGGGGGGGAGACGTTACCCTTGCAATGTGGCTCGTTTAAAAATTTTGACAGCCGAGAACTCCCATCTTCTGTATATGTCGCGGGACATCGGTTTTCAAGTTCGAAAAGGGGATACCTACACCGCAACAATGTAGAAATTTCGACATTTTGGGCACCCAGCGAAATATTGCAATCTAGGCCGAAAGCCCATCTGTGGGCCGACGACCATTCTAATCATCTTGCAGTCAACCTCCACTTGCCTTAAATTTTAAAGAAGCT
>NC_069447.1:6970617-7012916 GCF_026875155.1 Cherax quadricarinatus | reverse complement strand
TGGTTTTGCAGGGGTTTTGCTCAAAAATACAACAGTTTGGGAAGTATATACGTATAAAAATACCAATTATCTCCCCAAAACTGCTAATATCCCAAAACCCCCCCCTTTAGAGTGCAGGCATTTTTATTTCCCCAATTTCCGGACCCCAATTTGGTTATTTTAAAAAAACCCGGGTTTCCTGAACCCTTTCACTAAATTTTTCCCCTGCTCACACCCCAAAGATTTTCGGGTTTCCCAAATTTCCCATTCGTCTCCATTCACTCTTTGAAAACACGCCCCACGCCGCTTGTGGAAGTCCAAACCCCTCCCCCAAAAAAACCCCCTTTACCCCCCCTCCAACCTTTTCGAGGAGAACCCTACCCCCCCTTTTCCTTCCCCTACGGGGGTTTTAAAATGCTTCCCATGTAAATTTATTTGTCCTTTCTCTTAAATGCCCAAAACCCCCAAAAACCCCCTCTTTTTCCCTTTTGCTAATCCTTTTTTTAAATCCACACCTTCCCCTTTTTTTCCCACACCCCGAGTTTTCTGCTTTAATATTTACACCCCACTTTCCCCTTTAGACAGGAAAATCTCCACCCCCTCCAACCGTCTCCTTTTTTCCCTTGCATTTACAACCCAAGCTTCAAACCAATAAAAGTGTTTGGTACTACTATACTTTCTTTAACATTCCTTCTTTGCCCATAGATAATTTTTTTTCCCCCCCCAAACATTTTCCCTAAAAGGGAAACCACTCATTTTTTCCTTTATAAATTTCTGTGATTACCTAACCCTTCTTAAACCCTTCCGCTGACAGTAAAATCCCATTTTCTAAAAAAAATTTCACTTTTTCCCCAATACCCCTTTCCCCAATTTGAAAACCAAATTTTTTCCCTTTATCTAATCTTTTGTACTCTCATCCCCTTTATCTTTTCTATGTTAAACCTTTAAACTTTTACAAAAATTTTCAAAATTCGCCCACTCCCTTTCGCAATTTTTTTTTAGAATCCCCCAAAAAAGCGCAGTATAAGCAAAAAGTAACTGTGTCTTCCCCATTTTGTTTTTGATTCCCATATTTTAATCCCCCCCTCCCCCCGAACCCCCTAGTTTTTATTTCTTTTAAAACCCCCAAACTATAAATATTTAAAAAACCATGGTGACATTACACCCCTGTCAAAAGACCTACTTTTACGGGGAAAGTATTCCCCCTCTCTTCTAACACCAAACCGGGGCCTCACTACCCTCTTTAAAAGTTTCTTTACAGATTTAGTAATTACCCCTATTCCATAAAACTTGAAAATCGGGCCACATTGCCCCCCATCCTTTTTATCATTGCCTTTTTTTAAATCCAAAAAATGAAATTTAAAATTCCCCTACCTTTATCAAAATATGTAAAATTTATATGTTTCCCAAAGTAAAAAATTGTTTCCAAAACCCCTCCAAACTTTTAAAACCTCCTTGCTCATCCAAAACCCTAATTCTGTCTTTTCTAATTTCTTCAATTAAAAACCCCCTTACCGTACATTTTTCCCGGGATACTAGTAAACTTTTCCTCTAAAATTTTTCCCAATTTTTTGTCCCCCTTCCTTTTTAAAGGGATATCCCGCTTCCCCCAATCCCTAGGTCCCTTTCCCCTTCTTTCAAAAATTTATTAAAAAAAAAAATCCCAAACCCACTCCAACACTATGTCCCCCCCTGTTTTTAAACATTTCTGTCATGTTTCCCGTCATTTCCCAGCTGCTTTCCCCCTTTTCATTTTTATTTAATGCCTCACGCACCTCCCCCACACTCAATCTGTCTTCTTCACTCCTAAAAGAGATCCCTCCCGGGCCCCAGGCATAAAATTAAAACCCCCCCCTTTTTGTGGGTTTTTTAAAGTTCCTCAAAATATTTCGCCTTTTTCCCCCAAAAACCTCTTTTCCCCCCTTTTTTTAAAAAACTCCCCTTCTCTTTTTTTAAAATTGTTTAAACCCTTTTGTTCCCAAAGGTTTTTTAATGGTTTAACCCCCAAATTTTTTTTTTTTTCTTTAAATTTCCCTTAAACAGTCCCTTCCCACTTTCATCCGCTCTCCTTTTGCATTTCTTCCGCTTTTTTCCCCCCTTTTTTTTTAATCCCCATTTACTTATTTCTTCTTTTAAACTTCTGTTTTGTAAATCCTTCATTAAAACATATATTTTTTATATTTTATATTTTTATATATATAAAATATATTTATATATTTATATATATATATAAAAATTTATTTTTTATAAATACATATTTTATTTTATAAATATATATATAAAATTTTATTTAAAATATAATATTTTATTATATATATATTTATTTATATATATTTTATATATATTTTATCCCATAATAATACATTATCTTTTTTTTTTTTAAGGATGGGCCCAAACCTCTGGTGTAAATTTGGGCCCCATAGCCTCGGAGAAGTGGAAAAAAAAGGGTTTTTAAAGGGAAAAATTATTTGGTTTTCTTCCTGAACCCGGGTTTGAATTTTCCCTTTCCCCCTTTACCCCCCCTTCTTTTCATATTTATTTTTTTTTTAAAATAGGAATATTTTTTTTCTTTAAAATGGTACGAAGATTTAAGAGATACATTTTTTGATAAAAAGGGGGTGGCATATACGGGAAATTGTTGTGTTTTATCACGGATTATAAGGGGGAAAATCTAAACCCCAGCCCCTCAGGGTGGGGGTTGTCCCCAAAATACAGCGGGCATTCCCCCTTTGAAAGCCGCACTGGGGGCCGCGGGAACAAAAAACTGGGCTGCCCTGGGTTTCCCTGTTCCCTGATGGTTTTTTTCCCAGCTTTTTTGGGGAATTTAGATGCACTTTTCCCTTGACCCAAGGGTTTTGGGAGCTGGGGGGAACCCAAAAAAATAAGGGATGGGAAGTTTCCATTTTTTTCTAGACTTTTGGGACCCCCAAAGTGGCAGCGCCCCCCTTTCCCCCCGGGTTTTTGGAGATGGGGTTATCACCCAAAGGTAAGAGAAACATGAAATAGCCCCAACACCCCGGTTTCCCCATCTGCCCGGCTTAAAGGGGTTTGATACCATCTGGAGGGTTCTGGCTGCCATCAGATTGCTTTAGTTGGGGTGGCCCCCTTTCTGGGGGGGCCATCCAGTGGGGGTGAGGCCCCTTTGGATAATTTTTTTAAAACCTCCTCAGGTCTTGCAATCTTTCCTGGATTTAGGAAAAAAAAGCCCATGGTACCGAATGGGTCGGTGCTTCACGGCCCAAAAAATACCCCGGGTTTTCGGCGAGAATAGGGGGGGCAATCGAAGGGAAAAACCCCGAGGGGCCGGGATAAATCTGGGGGGCGAGACGTGTGCAAAGGGCTGCATTTGGGGAACCCCAAACAGAAAGTCCCCAGCAGGGAGGGGCTTTCACTGGGAGGGGGCTCTATTTTTCCCTGACACACTTTAAAGCATTTTTGAGGCAATTTTTTCCCACTTTTGGGGCCCTTCCCAGTGCATTTTTGTATTTGGGGGGGACGGGTTTGGCCCCAAACCCCTTTGTTTTCCCCAAGATCTTTTGCCCCGTCAATGAATTTTTGGTCCGGGACCTTTTATTTTGGGTCCCTAAGATTTTTCAGGGAGAATCGTGATACAAGCTCTCTGGATGCAATACACGAGGACAGAAAAAAGGCAGGTAACGCAATTTTGTGTAAACTTGCAAAAACCCAATGCCTCTAGTCTAAATGGAAGTTTTTAGTTGGGTTTTCCAAACTCCCCGTTTCTAGATTTAAAAGGTTTAAAAGTACTTTCGTAAAAATTTTGCCTCAATTTGTTTTAATTCGTCCCAGAAAAGGGTTACCCTATGAAGGTGCACATTTGGGAAAATATTTCAACTGGGGGATCAAGCATTTTTGGTGAGAGGTACAGGCTTCGTGGGTTTTCCAGATTGCTATTGTTGTTCACCCCTTTAAACCCTCTTAATTTTTTTCCGGGAAAATTGTGTCAATGGCTTTGTTTCCCCAGAGGTGCCCCTAGAAAGGGACCTATTTGGGGGGGCAATGATGCTCCCCCGGGTAGTTTTGATCCCCACTCCCTTTTATCACTTTTTGATGACTGAGATGATTTCATATTTGGAGGGATTCAGGATGAGCCCTTTTCCCTGTCCCGGGGCATTACCTGTGTAAGGTATGTGGGGGCTTTTTGTCCCCTGCTATTGTCCCAACATTAGGAACCAGATGTTTACCCGTGGTCGTTGACTGTGATTCCCCTACTGCTATACGAAGAAAAAGGGTTTGCAAGAGGATCCCCTTGGGTTGGCCCCCCTCGTTGATTTTAATTTCATTCTCAAAGAGAAGATTGATTCCTTGCTATACCAGCTGAAAAAAAAGGGAAGAGCCCGGAAAAAATGTTCTTGTACTTTTTTTGCAAATTACCCGCTATAATATATTTTATTTATTAATTTTATATATTTTATATATATATATATTTTATATATATAAAATATATATATATATATATATATTATATTATAAAATATTTATATATATATATTTATATATTTTTATATATATTTATAATTTTATTAAAATTTTAATATATATATAATATATATAATATTTTATATTTTTTTAAAAAATTTTTAATATTTTAAATATAAAATATATATATATATTATATATATTTTTAATATTATATATTTTAATATATATATTTATATATATTACATTTATTATATAAACATTATATATATTTTTTATATATATATAAAAAACATTTATATATATATATATATATAAAATTATAAAAATATATATATTTATTATATATTTATATTAATATATTATACATTTTATAATATATTATCCATAAATAATATATATTTAATATATAAAATTTAATATATACATTATATAATATATATATAATATATAAAATAAATTACATATATATATTTATATTTTAATATTTTATATTATTATATATTTATATATATATGTATATTTTATATATGTATATATTTTATTTTATTAGGGTTTATATATTTTTTGTTTTATATTTTTTTATATATGAAATATATATTTATGTATATATATATTATTTATTGTATATTATATTATGAAATTAAAATATTATATATATGTATATATATTATTTTTGTATATATATATAAATAAAATGTTTTATATTATATTTATATTGTATATTTTAATATATATATGAAAAATTTTTTTTTTATAAAACTTTATTTTTATATATATTGTTTATTATTTTTTTTGTTTTATATATTATGTATATTATTTATTTATGTATTTTATTTTTTGTATTTATTTTAAATATATGTATATAATAATGAAATATATTTAAATATATATGTATATTATATTTTATATATATGATTTATATTTATATTTTGTATATATATATTAAATATTTTTATAATGTTTATATATATATATTTTATATATATAATATATATATATATAAAATTTTTATTTAGTTTGAAATTATATATTGTATATAATATTTTATATATATATGTATATATATATGTATATATTATATATGTATTATAATTATTTTAGTTATATTTATATTGTAAAATATATATATGTTTTATATATTATATAATATAATATATATTTATATATTTTTAAATTATATATATATTATATTATATTATATATAAATTTTCCCTTTTTTGTTCCTTTGTAAAAAGGAAAAGGGGGATAAAAGAAAGTGAAAAAAAATTTATAGGGGGATAAGTCTGTTGAGTATACCGGGAAAGTGTAGGGTAGAGTTTTTATTGAAAGAATTAAGAGTAAGACGGAGAATAGGGTAGCAGATGAAAAAAGAGGCTTTAAAAAAGGTTTAGGGGGTGTGTGGACCAGGTGGTTTTCAGGGGGAAAAATTTAAGGGGAACAGATTTAGATAAGGTTTAAAAAGGTTTTGTGGCATTTATGGATTTGGGAAAAAGGGGTATGACAGGGGGGGGATAGGGGGGCAAAAGTGGCAGATGTTTCAGGTGTATGGTGTAGGAGGTAGGGTTTCTGAAAACAGGGGAAGAAATTTTCGAGGATTTGTGAGGCTATGTTAGAGTATGTAGGGAAAGAGGGGAAAAATTTCCCGTAAAAAGAGGGCCCTTTGACAAGGGGTGTGTGATGTCACCCTGGTTGTTTAATATTTATAGATGGGGTTGTTTTAAAAGAAGGGAAAAGCGAGGGTCTTGGGGAAGGGCGTGGGGGGTTAAAAAATAAAAAATCACACAAAAAGTTGGGGGTTTTACAAATTGCTTTTGCTGATGACACTGTTGGGTCTTGGGGATTTTGGGAAAAGAAGTTTCAGAGATTGGTGGGAAAAGAATTTGGTTTGGGGGTGCAAAAGAAAAAAATTAAAAGTGAAAACAGGAAAGAGTAAAGGTTTTTGAGGATAACAAAAAAAATTACGTGTTTAAAAATTGGATATCAAAATTTGGGGGGAGAGAGTATGGGGGAGGTGAATGTATTCAGAATTTGGGGGGCCCTTTCCCCGTGGATGGGTCCCCATGGAAAAAAGAGGTGAATCTAGAATTGATGAGGGGGGAAAAGGGTGAGTGGTGCACTTAGGGGTCGGGGGAGCAAAAACTTTGTTCCCTTGGGGGCAGAGAGGGGAATGTATGGGGAAATATAGTTTTAGAAACCCTTATATGGGTGTGGAAAAACATGGGGGATTTAATGTTGCACGAGGGAAGGTGGAGGGGTGGGATGCATGTTGAGGGCAATGTGTGGAGTGAAAATTTTAAAGCAGAGAAATTGTTTGTTTGGAAGTTAGGGGAGGTGTGGGATTACCAAGTTGTCCAGAGGGCTGGGAAGGGTTTTTTTTAGGGGGTTCGGACATTTTAGAGAGAATGGGCGAACAGAAGGGCTTCAAAGGGGGTATCAGTTGTAGTGGAAGGAAGGAAAGGGGGAGGGGTTTGGCCTAGGGGAAAAGGGTTTGGGGGGGGGGGTAAAGGGGGTTTTGGTGCGAGGGGCTTGGACTTCCCGCAGGCAAAGCTTGAGCGTGTTTGATAGGATTTAATGGAGAAAAAGGTTTTTAAAACTTGACTTTCTGTTGGGGTGTGGCAAAGTAACATTTATGAAGGGGTTTAGAGAAAAAACGGCAGGGCCGGGCGAGTCCTTTGGGGAAAGGGGAGTTTCAGTGCGCCCCCTTTAAGGAGGGGTGTTAATGTTGCAGTTTTAAAAAACCCGTAGTGTAAAGCACCCTTTTTAATTCCCAAATTTAATTAAATTTAAAGTTTATTTTCTATTAAAGGGTTACAATGTGAGTTTACAGAAATTTGGTTATTGTTTTGGGTTTTTATGTAGTAAAATTGTGATTACCCGAGAGTACCACTTTAAAAGCTTGCCCTGGCTAGGCATTTTTTGGGGAGGAAATTTGTTTTATTTTAATTGTAAAATATTACCAAAATTTTTGAGGTTTAAATTGGTATTATGGCTAAATGACTAAATAAGTTTGTGAGGTTTTGTAATGTGAAAGCTTTTTTTTGGCAAGTTCATTTGTTTCAGTATTGGGTATCACAGGATTCATTATTTTAAGGGTTGAGATTAATATTTTGTTTATGGGAAATGAGTGAGGAGGGTAAGTGTGAACCACCCGGGGGAAATTGTGTTGTTAGTTGAGGGGGGTATCAGGGAGATAAGGGTGTTTTTTTAATGTTAGTTTTTAAGGTGAAGAATGTGCTGCGTTTTAGAGTTCTCAGGTTTGGGGTTTCCCGAATTTTTTTGGGCCCTTTTACATAAATTTAAAATTTTTTTAAAGGTTTTAGTCGGACACGGGGAAAGTTGTTTGAGAAAAATTGTGTC
Organism: Cherax quadricarinatus; assembly: GCF_026875155.1. Classification (NCBI taxonomy): domain Eukaryota; kingdom Metazoa; phylum Arthropoda; class Malacostraca; order Decapoda; family Parastacidae; genus Cherax; species Cherax quadricarinatus. Next base: position 7,005,140 of record NC_069447.1, on the reverse strand, counting down.
TGGTGTTTGTTTGGGTGGGTTCTGTCCCAACCCATAAAAAAAGCAAATTTTGGTCAAGGTTGATATTAGAGGTTTTTGGCCCGGGAGTGTAGGGTTGACAGTTTGCAAGTGTTGGGGGGTATGAACTGGGGGTTTAAATTTAGGGCTATGAAGAGTGGGGGGGGGTGTTGCCAGGGGGGGGATTTAGTGATTATTCTTTAGGCTTCTTTTTGTTGGGTTTTATTGGCTTTAGGTGTGTTGCTGCAGTTTATCCCAAGCACAAATAGCATGGGTGAGGTTGGATAAAAAAGTGATGGTTATAGTGTGAGAAGGGCATTTTTGGGGGCACGTTTGTATCGTATCTTTGGGAGGATCCCCCCCGTTTTTGGGTACTTTTTTGGTTTTATGTTTGGAAAAATGGGTGCTGAAAAATTTAGGTTGTTGTCAAAGGGATAAATAGGAATTTGCCCCCTTTTTTTCGGGGGAATTAGAGGTTGGGCAATTTTTTAAAGTTAATTTGTGCTTTTCCTGCTCTGGTTTCCCAAAATTTAAAATAGTGGTTTTGTCAATGTTAAGCGGGAGTTTTTGGTGTCCTCAAGTCGATTTTTAATCAGCTTTCCCCATTCACAAAGGTGTTTGAGGGTGGCCCAAAATTAGGGGGAGAGAGACATAAGTGTGTCACAGCAAAGAGAATGGGTTTCAGGTGTTGAGATTTCGTTTGGGGAAAGGGATTGTGTATATGGGGGAAGAGCAGGGGGGCCAAGGAACCTTTCCCCCGCGGAAACTCCAGTATCAAAATGGCCCTGTTGTGTGGGTGTGTCTTTAATGGTGAGTACTGTTTCCCATTAGGAATGTAAGATTTGAAATAAGCAAACGCATTTGGCCCCCTTTTCCCTAATGTTTAAAAATTTTTGGAGTAGGATGTCGTGGTTACTGTGTCAAAAACTTTTCTTAGGTCAAAAAAATTCCCAGGGAAATTTTTCCCTTTTTTTCCAATGCTGTGTTTTAAAAAGATATGCATTTTTTGATTGTTATTAGGCTTTTATTTTTCCCGAATCCAATTTGGCAGGGGTTTATTTTGTTTTTCCTTTTTAAATGAAACCCTCTCCTGTGCACGGTTTCTCAAAGGTTTTTGGGTAGCCCCTGGAATTAGAATTTTAAAGGGTTTTTATTTTTAATCAACCACCCTTTATGTAAAGGGGTTTTTCCCCCCATCTTGGGGTTTTTGGTTTTAATTTGAAAAAATTTGCATAAAAATCCCCCCCTTTACCCAAAAATCTCCTTCCCATTTTTTAAACCTTTTTTTTCCTTCTATCAATTTAAAAAAAATTAAAACCAACCCATAAATATTTAATTATTTTAATTTCCCCCATTTAAATTTAACTTTCAATTTTTTTTAAATTAATTTAACCCAAAAACCCCCAAAAAACCCAAAATTAATTTTAAAAAAAAAAATTTTTTTAAAAACCCCCCCCCCCCTTAAAACTAATAATTATTTTTCTTTTTTTTTTATTTTGGGAGGGATTGATTATGGGTTTTTGGGAAATTTTTTTTTTTGCTTGTCATTTGGGGTTTTTAAAGGGGTTTTTTGGGTTTTTTAGGAAAAATCTGGTTTTTCCATTTTGGGAAAAACCCTTTTTTTTGGATTTTTTGTTTTTAGGAAATTTTTTTATATCCTTAAATTTTTGTTGAAAAATTCTGGAAAAAGTATAGGTTTTTTGGTTTTCCTTTTTCCCCCCCTTTTGGTTTGGGGGGGCCCCGTGTATATTTTAAAATATATTTTTATTAAGTTTTATATTATTTATTTTTTTTTTTAATTAAAATTAAATGGTTTTTATAAAAAAAGGGCCCCCCAAGGGGGGTGAGGAAAAAGGGGAAAAAAATTTTTTATATCAATTAATTTGTTTTGAAAAGGGCCCCAAACAGTTATGGAATGGAGATTAAATTTTCTTTTTTGGGGCACCTTCCTTGGTAATCGGCCTGGTTTTGAATTATAAATTTATTTATTTAAGAATTAATTCCCAAAAATTTTTATTTATTTAGTTATCATATTATAAATAATTAAAATTTTTATTTTTAATTTCAAATCGGCCCTTTTTCCCCGGGGTACCCCAAAGAAAAGAAAGTTTTATATCTTCCCATCTCTGTTTTCCAAAGTGCCCTTCTTACCGTTTATAAACTTTTTCCGCATTAAATTTTTCCCCGTTTCGCATTTATTTCCCCCCCAAACAAATTCCCTGCAGTTTACTGAACCCCCTTCAAATTTACCCATGCTTACACCCATACAAGAGCGTTGGTATAACTATATCTCTACTTTCCACCTTTTTGCTTCCAGGGATAAATTCTTTGTCTTTACAGATCCTCAGTGCACCACTTAACTTTTTCCCTTGTCAATTCTATGTTTCACCTTATCTTTCATAAAACCCATCTGCAGACGGTCCCTCCTAAATATTGAATACATTCACTTCCTCCATACACTCTCCCCCCAAATCTGAAATCCAATTTTCCATTTTTTAAATTTTATACCCTCATAAACCTTATTCTTTCCCATATGTTTGTCAGCACTTTGTGTACACACCTTCCCCCCTTTCCCTAAAATCTCTTTGTTCCTCTACGATCCTGCTCTCCATCTTACCCGTAATTCTTTTAATAGCAACTCTAGCATACACTTTACTAGATATTTTCAACAGGCTTATTTCCCTATAATTCTTACCTCTTTACACTGCCAATCTCTAGGTACCTTAATCTCCTCCATACATTTATTAAATAAAAGCACTAACCACTCCAAAAACTATATCCTACTTACTTTTAACATTTCTGTTTCATCCATCAATCCCATCTGTTTTACTGTCTTTTCTTTTCCTACCCACTCCCTTCACGCACTTCCCCACACTCATAAATGGCTCTCCCTCACTCCTACAAGACATATTTCAATTTTCCAATACACGAAATCACAGCTTTCCTATCTTCATCAACATTTAACAGTTCCTCAAAATATTCCCCCATATTTCCAATACCTCTAACTCTGTCTAATAACTCTTCTCTCCTATTTTAATTCCCCAAATCCATTCATTTCCTCGGCTTTCTGAACTTATTACTCTCCGAAACTTTCTTACTCTCTGCAAAATTTGTGATAACATCTCACCCACTCTCTCATTTGCTCTCATTTTACATTGCTTCACTACTCTCTTAACGTCTCTTTTTCTCCCCCATATACTCCCCCCTCCTTGCATCACTTCTACTTTGTAAAAACCTCTCGTAGGCTAACTTTTTCTCTCTTACTACTCTCTTTACTCATCATTCCACCAATTACTCTTCTGCCCTCCCGCACCCAATTTATATATATATATAATATATATATATATATATATATTATAATATAATAAAATATATATATATATTATATATATATATATATTATTTATGTAAAATTTAGCTTAAGCTGGTAACCGTTTTCTCGTTTTAGATATCAGTCAGCTTTTGGTATTGAATAAGATTTTGTTAAAAACCGTTGAGGCTGCAGGAGCTGAGGAAAGATATGGGTAGGTTGTCCATATTTATTTTAGTTTCTGTGACAGAGGGAAATATCGGCCCCTGGGCTAGACGTATTGGAAAAACAGTAGTTTACTTTTTATCTTCTTTATCCCGGGATAGTTTCTGGCGCTGGTTTCCCTCTGTTTCCTCTGCCCATGAGGAATTGATTGCAACTAGAAGAGAGTGCAATACAAGAAAACTTGCCCGGTTATAGTTTTTTACGTTTCTGGTCTGGCAGCACAGTTGATGTAGGTTGATTACTGGAAACAGTCTCCTTTTTTGTCTTACATATATTACGTTTTCACAGTTTTCTAAAAGATCTTGAGTTTCCACGTTCTTTGTTGCTGGATGTGTTGTCAGTAAGCCATCTCGGTAGTCCTAGCCAACCTGCATTATGTGATAATATAGTGAATTGTTCATTCATTTCACGCTATGAAATTTAACCTAAACTTCAATAATATTTTCAGTGCCTTCAGATCCATCCAGTTGGTGAGAGGAATGCACACCAAAGCCTTCACAGATGCTCACAAGTCAGAGGTTGTGTTAGCTTCCCAGTCAGATATGGTAGTGACTCAGTGGGCATTTTTTGGACTAGTCCTGACACATGGACCGCAGCTGGGAATTCACTGCACGAGGTCTGAAGAAGAGAGTCTTGTCCACTTCTGGAAATGTATTGGATACCTCTTAGGCATCGATGACAGGTAAGCATACCATATGGAAATTTCCTTCGAAATTATAAATTTTACCATAACATTTTTAATACAAAAGCATACTACCATATATAATAATTAGGAAATATTAGTGCAGAATAAGTTTTTAAATACAATTTTTTTTCTTTATTGCTAAAACTATTCGTTCATTAGTAAAAACAAGTAGATTTTAAATGTAATATTCATAAATTGTTGTGGTTTCTAATTTTTCTGCCTTGGTGTTGAAGTGAGTTATGGTAACTATAATCAGTATGTAAGATGGGACACTTCGCCGCTTCAGCCTTTACCAACACGTGTTAGAAATATTACCAAAGTCAGCTTTCACGAGGAGATTTGAGCTGTGTTTAATGTATGTGTCGGATATACAGTTGTGATGGCCATGTTAAGGGTTGGTAGTTCTGGATCCCAAGCTTGCAAACTGTTATGACTTTTCTTCGACTTACCATAAAAGCTTGCATCTACATGCCGATAAGGGGACACAAATGGCACTTTGATGCATTACATATCTTTATTAATGACAATGTTTTGCTAACACTGTGGGCTTTATTACTGACCTTATAAAACCCAGTGTGGGGAAGAAACTGAAAAATGTCGCGAATAGAGATAAAAATCATCTAAGGATAGTAATGCTTTTTACAAGTTTTTATTACATTTCAGTAGTTATAAGACATTAATTATTTCCTAAGAGTCAGATTTATAAATGTGGACCTGTGGATCTTGGGACGTAAGAGTGGATGTATGTACCCTGGGAAGAATATAAGGCTGCTTGTATCTTGGGACGTAAGAGTGGATGTATGTACCCTGGGAAGAATATAAGGCTGCTTGTATCTTGGTACGTAAGAGTGGATGTATGTACCTTGGGAAGAATATAAGGCTGCTTGTATCTTGGTACGTAAGACTGGATGCATGTACCCTGGGAAGAATATAAGACTGCTTGTATATTGGGACGTAAGAGTGGATGTATGTACCCTGGGAAGAATATAAGGCTGCTTGTATCTTGGGACGTAAGAGTGGATGTATGTACCCTGGGAAGAATATAAGGCTGCTTGTATATTGGGACGTAAGAGTGGATGCATGTACCCTGGGAAGAATATAAGGCTGCTTGTATCTTGGTACGTAAGAGTGGATGTATGTACCTTGGGAAGAATATAAGACTGCTTGTATCTTGGGACTTACGTAAGTGTGGATCTGTGTACGACGAGGCTCTTTATGAGTGTTGAGTTCTTCAGGTAAAGGTAATTACAAATTAAAAGACTCTGTCGATGCAGAGTCAGCTTAGTGTGGTGGAGGAGCGTCTGTCGATGCTGAGTCAGCTTACCGTGGTGGAGGAGTGTCTGTCGATGCTGAGTCAGCTTACCGTAGTGGAGGAGTGTCTGTCGATGCTGAGTCAGCTTACCGTAGTGGAGGAGTGTCTGTCGATGTTGAGTCAGCTTACCGTAGTGGAGTGTCCGTCGATGCTGAATCAGCTTTCCATGGTGGAGGAGTGTCTGTCGATGGTGAATCAGCTTACCATGGTGGAGGAGTGTCTGTCGATGCTGAGTCAGCTTACCGTAGTGGAGGAGTGTCTGTCGATGCTGAGTCAGCTTACCGTAGTGGAGGAGTGTCTGTCGATGCTGAGTCAGCTTACCATAGTGGAGTGTCCGTCGATGCTGAATCAGCTTTCCATGGTGGAGGAGTGTCTGTCGATGGTGAGTCAGCTTACCATGGTGGAGGAGTGTCTGTCGATGCTGAGTTAGCTTACCGTGGTGGAGTGTCTGTCGATACTGAGTCAGCCTACCGTTGCGGAGGAGAGTGTCGATGCTGAGTCAGCTTACCATGGTGGAGTGTCGATGCTGAGTCAGCTTGCCATGGTGAAGTATCGGTGCTGAGTCAGCTTACTGTGGTGGAGTGTCGATGCTGATTCAGCTTACCATGGTGGAGTGTCGATGCTGAGTCAGCTTACCGTGGTGGAGTGTCGATGCTGAGTCAGCTTACCATGGTGGTAGTGGAGTGTCGATGCTGAGTCAGCTTACCGTGGTGGAGTGTCGATGCTGAGTCAGCTTACCGTGGTGGAGTGTCGATGCTGAGTCAGCTTACCGTGGTGGAGTGTCGATTCTGAGTCAGCTTACTGTGGTGGTAGTGGAGTGTCGATGTTGAGTCAGCTTACTGTGGTGGTGGAGTGTCGATGCTGAGTCAGCTTACCGTGGTGGTGGAGTGTCGATGCTTAGTCAGCTTACCGTGGTGGAGTGTCGATGCTGAGCCAGCTTACCATGGTGGTGGAGTGTCGATGCTGAGTCAGCCTAACGTGGTGGTGGAGTGTTGATGCTGAGTCAGCTTACCATGGTAGTGGAGTGTCGATGCTGAGTCAGCTTACCTTGGTGGAGTGTCGATGCTGAGTCAGCTTACCATGGTGGAGTGTCGATGCTGAGTCAGCTTACCGTGGTGGTAGTGGAGTGTCGATGTTGAGTCAGCTTACCGTGGTGGTGGAGTGTCGATGCTGAGTCAGCTTACTGTGGTGGAGTGTCGATGCTGAGTCAGCTTACTGTGGTGGAGTGTCGATGCTGAGTCAGCTTACCGTGGTGGTAGTGGAGTGTCGATGTTGAGTCAGCTTACCGTGGTGGTGGAGTGTGAGCTGCCTAGCACCCCTATTTCACTCTTCCTTCCCGACCCTCCTACTTTTTTCCTCTTCCATCCCATGATAAACAGAATTTTTTTGTCCATTCCGTTAAATTTATTCATCCTTAAGGCTGGTGGCCTGGAATCACTTCTGGACAAAGTGATTGTGGATCATGAAAAATAGATTTTGAGTAGTTTTATGAATTGTAATTTTGATTTATATAATATATGATTGAATTGGTCATGAGAGTAACGAGTTGGTATTGACTGTTTTAATTTGACATTGTCCATAATGGAATGCGTTTAAACTACAGAATTACATAAAAAGATTCTAGTACTTTGTGAGTCAATTACACAACACGTCTAGTTAGTTTTGACGCTTCAAGGATGTGTTCTTATGCTCGCGAAGGGATTTTGGTCCAAGGAATTAGTTACTCTCCTCATCCTCCATAATCTAACACCCAATCAAAACTTTTTGGAAAGTAACTGCCTTTATTACACAGCATCACAAGCCACCACTATCCTAAACAATGCTCAAAGTCTATCAGTTCTTGACTACATCAGGTCCTTAAGCAAACACTATAATGACCTCCTGGCACTCCTTGAGTCGCTAAAAGCATTATTCTTACTGAGACCTGGCTTAAGCAGGACACAGTAGGTATCTACCCTCTACCAGGATACACAGCAATCCACAACTGCAGAACATACCAAGTTGGGAGTAGTATTGCATTCTATTACTCTAACCAATTATCTTGTATTAGCACCACTTGCTTTAGTGATGAATATGGGGAATACATTTTTGCTAATTTTACTGTAAGGAACCTTAAGACGCCTATAACTATAGGTTCCACTAGGACACCTAGCCATGCTAGGTGTCCTAGTGGCCCCCTCTGTAATTAGTATTTTATAACATGTAAACCACACAATATCCAAAACATGTAAACCCCGCATTGTAATCTTTATAGAGAATAAACTTGATTGATCCTCTGCTTAACTCTGATTAACCTCGTTCCTCATGTGCTGTTGGATACTTGCAGATCTTGTGCTTCTCTTGTGTATAATATTAAGACTTGTGTGTGTATTCTTCAATGCAGAACTTGAGCATTGTAATGTGACTCTCCTGTCCTTACAGAAAACAGCATGAAGACAGCAGAAGACAGCAGACCGCAGCATCAAGACAGCGTCAGTAATAATCTTCAGAGATCCAAACATTACCACAACCAAAACTTGATTTGCTTCTTTTTGTTTCATTTAAAGTTAACAAGAAATACGTGCCACAGGTACAACGTGTGCTCAGGTGAGCTGGAGGAAGTCAGACGAAGGTGTAAAGCAATACTCAAGACGGTCATAGTAGAAGGTTTGCGAAATCCTCCTGAAGACTTTGCTATCATGGCTGATAACATGCTCCACGGGATACACATGATAACTCCTACGGTAGATCCAGCAGCCTTCGTTGCCTTCACTCATCATCTGTTCTCCCTTCAGTGTAGCAGTCAAAGCTTATCGTGGTATTCTACCTTCATGTTTAATCTTATGGTAAGTGAATACTTCAGAAAGAGGGAAGGAAGGGTGGAAGGAGGGAGGGATGGAAAGGTGGTAGGAGGGTGGAAGGGAAGGAAGGAAGGGTGGTAGAAGGGCAGAAGGGAAAGACAGATGGGTGGTAGGAGGGCAGGAGGGAGGAACGGCAGGGAGGTAGGAGAGCAGAAGGGAGGGACAAAAGGGTGGTAGGAGGGTGGGAGGGAGAGATGGAAGGGTAGAAAGAGGGAGGGAAAGAAGGATGGAAGGAGGGAGGGTGGAAAGGAAGGGTAGGAGGAGGTAGGGGCCCATGATGCTATGGTTAACACAAGGTGTTAGAAATATCCCATGGACGGTCGAAGAAATACACACAAGGTCGGCTGGTAACATATATTGATAGTCTTGTGAGGGAAGGCTCAGGCCTACCTGTCTCACCTATATCTAGTGTGGAACTGAGAGTGGGGCATGCGGGCAAGTGCTCACATGCCCGGGGCTTGTGACATCACAGCTAGCTACTGAGCGTAACTGGACAAGAGTTTATGTATAATATAGCTGGTACTAACTGCATATGATACACAAGTAATACAGCTGTAATTATTGATACGCTACTGACAGCTCAGTCATGTATGTCGAGACATATTGTATGTCGAGACATATTGTATGTCGAGACATATTGTATGTCGAGACATATTGTATGTCGAGACATATTGTATGTCGAGACATATTGTATGTCGAGACATATTGTATGTCGAGACATATTGTATGTCGAGACATATTGTATGTCGAGACATATTGTATGTCGAGACATATGGCTTCTTGACATACAATGCATATTCTACATGCTGAACAGGCAGGTGGCTCTGGGCTAATCCTGTACAATAGCAAACATACAGATAACATAGAACTAATTACAGGAATGGTAATAGAATGTAATGGATGGAAGTGTAATGTATTACAAATTATGATATATTTACAAGGGATAGAATTGATCGATCAATTTTTATTCGTGTGGTCTACAAAGAAGAAAGTGATTAACAGAAAAGGCAGACTTGGCATGCACAAGTTATTTACTGTTAAATCTCAGAATTCAAAGAGGGCATGAGCACACACAAAAAAAAAAATAAAAAAATTGAATATCAATAAGTTGATATGGTAAACACACAGTGGAAAACTCTCTTAACTTGGTTAACTATCTATACAGGCTGTTAATATTGAATCCCAACTCTACTAGGATGAGATTTACATATGCAGAATGGGTATCATCATGAAGGGGACTGAACTCTGTTGCAACGGCTAACACATTCTGTGGTTGAGGAGAATCTGAATTAGTACTTACAAATGATAGGTAGTAGGTTGGTAAACAGCAACCACCCAGGGAGGTACTACCGTCCTGCCAGTTGAATATGAAACAGAAACCAGTGACTGTTTTACATGATGGTAGGATTGCTGGTGTCTATTTTCTGCCTCAAAAACATGCTGGATAGCAGTACATCTTGCTACTTCTACTTACACTTAGGTCACACTACACAGGCATGCACATGCATATATGTATACATACACACATCTAGGGTTTTTCTTCTTTTATTCAAAAGCTTTTGTTCTTTTTTTTCTTCTCTCTATTGTCCATGGGGAAGTGGAAGGAGAAGAGAGAGAATAAATGTGTAAATTCAAGGATTATGTGGATTAAAATAAGGGTCGGATGTGAAAAGTGGATCATAATAAGCGTGTATGCACCTGGAAAAAGAGAGTAGTATAGACGAGAGAGAGAGAGATTTTGGGAGATGTTAAGTGAATGTATAGGAGCCTTTGAACCAGGTGAGAGAGTAATTGTGGTAAGGGACCTAAATGCTTAAGTAAGAGAAACATTTAGAGAGGGTGTGGTAGGTGAGTTTAGGGTGCCAGGCATAAATGATAATGGGAGCCCTTTGATTGAACTTTGTATAGAAAGGGGTTTAGCTATAAGTAATATGTATTTTAAGAAAAAGAGGATAAATAAGTATACAAGATATGATGTAGGGCGTAATGACAGTAGTTTGTTGGACTGTATTGGTAGATAAATGACTGTTGAGTAGACTTCAGGATGTACTTGTTTATAGAGGGGCCACAGATATATCAGATCACTTTTCAGTTGTAGCTACAGTGAGAGTAAAAGGTACATGGGATACAAGGAAAATAGAAGCAGCAAGTAAGAGAGAGGTGAAGGTATATAAACTAAAAGAGGAGGCAGTTAGTGTAAGATATAAACCACTATTGGAGGATAGATGGGTTAGTGAGAGTATAGGCAATGGGGTCAAAGATGTATCGGGTAGGTTTAAGAATGTAGTGTTAGTGTTCAGCATTAGTTTGTGGTTACAGGAAAGTGGGTGTGGGAGGGAAAAAGAACGATTGGTGGAATGTTGAGGTAAAGAGATAAGCAAGGGAGAAAAAGTTAGCATATGAGAGGTTTTTACAAAGTAGAAGTGATGCAAGGAGGGAAGAGTATATGGAAAGTAAAAGAGAGGTTAAGAGAGTGGTGAAGCAATGTAAAAAGAGAGCAAATGAGAGAGTTGGTGAGATGTTATCAACAAATTTTGTTGAAAATAAGAAAGAGTTTAGGAGTGAGATTAATAAGTTTAGGAAGCCTAGGGAACAAATGGATTTGATAGTTAAAAATAGGAGAGGAGAGTTATTAAATGAAGAGTTAGAGGTATCGGGAAGATGGAGGGAATATTTTGAGGAATTGTTAAATGATGAAGATAAGGAAGGCGTGATTTCATGTATAGGGCAAGGAGGAATAACATCTTGTAGGAGTGAGGAAGAGCCAGTTGTGACTGTGGGGGAAGTTCGTGAGGTAGTGGGTAGAATGAAAGTGGGTAAGGCAGCTGGGATTGATGGGATAAAGATAGAAATGTTAAAAACAGGAAGGGATCAGTATGCTGAGGTCAGTGGTCACCTGCGGTCATACCTGCTTAAGCTCTTGGGAGTTAGCGTGGGCTGTTACCAAGCACAATGGCTTGTTGTAGTGTTGTAGAATCTCAGGTTCAAGTGTTGAAGAAGGAGATTCTACTTTTTCAGGAGGAAAATGGGAGGCTGAAGCTTCGCATAGAGTTTGGGAGCGAGTGTGAGAAGAATTTAACTGGTAAGGAGGAAATGGTCACCAGCAGTGATAGTGGCAGCCGCTTTAAGTGGCAAGTGGTTCACAGTTCAGGAAGAAGGAAGATGAGGAGAGTTAATAGAGAAGATGTGAAGGTAGGAAATCGATTCTCCGTTCTCCAAGATGAGTGTATTTCAGTGGTTAGTGAGGTTGAAGGTACCCCTGTTTTCCCTACCAATCAAGGTAAGAATATTTTAATAGTAGGTGATTCTCAGGTAAGATATATGGACCGTGCATTTTGTAACAGAGACAGAAAGGTCAGACAGTGTGTGTGCCTTCCTGGAGCTGGTTTTGGTGACATAGTCAGCAGGTTGGATAATATTTGGGCAGGTAATGGGAACAAGCCCATTATCTGTCTTAGTGCTGGGGGTAATGACATTGGGAAGGGCAGGAGAGAGGAACTGCTGGATAAGTACAGGTCAGCCATAGAAGTAGTTACGTCTAAGGGAGGGATCCCAGTCATATGTAGCATCTTGCCTAGAAAGGGAGTGGCAATGAATGAATGTCTAGGGCAATTGGTATAAATTGCTGGCTAAACAGTTACTGCAAGGAACTTGCAATCCTATTCATTGATAACTGGGACCTATTCTTTGGCAAACGTGATATGTATACAAGGGATGGGGTTCATCTCTCTGGGGATGGAGTGGTTGCATTAGCCAATTCAGTTGCTAGTAATGGCAAATCAATTGATCAACAAAGAAAGAAAGATAGTAGAGGGCAACGAGTGACTAGCTCCTTTAATTAAGGTTTACTATACAAATAGTAGGAGTCTAAGAAATAAGATAGATGAGCTAAGATTACTTGCAAGTGCAGGTAATATAGATATTATTGGTATAACAGAGACCTGGTTCAACCTGAAAGATAGAGAAATGCGTTCTGAATGCAACATACAGGGTTATAAACTATTCCACACTGATAGGGTCAACAGGAAGGTGGTGGAGTGGCGATGTAAGTCAGAGAAAATTTAAATTGCTGCCTTAGACATGATATAAGATTAGAAACATCGAACACAAAATCTGCTTGTCTACAATTTCTCGAGGGACGTGACAAATTAATTTTGGGTGTGATTTATAGGCCCCCAAACATTGATAGGGAGTGTAGTAAGCTGTTATGGGACGAAATTCTTAAGGCATCTAGATATGAAAATGTTGTGATAATGGGAGATTTTAACTTTAGACAAATTGATTGGAACAATATGACAGGAAATCTTGGGTCTAGTGACTTTCTTGATACGGTTCAGGATTACTTTTTAGAACAGGTTGTGACAGAACCAACTAGAGGAAACAATCTGCTTGATTTGGTTCTTGCCAACAAAGATTCACTAATTAATAATCTTGAGGTTAATGATGAGCTTGGGGAAAGTGATCACAAATCACTTAGTTTCAATATATCATGGAATTACCCAGATAACTGCAATTAAATCTCTGTCCCAGATTTTCGCTTGGCGACTTCATGGGATTGAAAAATTCCCTGGTTGGGCTAAATTGGGATGTCCTGACTATAGGTCAGGTAGGTGATCTTGGCTGCCAATATGATGTTTTTTCAGAGCATAGTTCTAGCTGCCCAGACAACTTTTGTTCCGAGTAGGGAAATTAGATCTAACAAAAATTATCCCAAATAGATGAACAATAGCTTAAAACATCTCATTGGCCAAAAGAGAGGCATTTTTAGGAGTATCAAAAAGGGGATGGGCAGTTAAGAAGTCAATATATTCAATTAAAGAGAGAAATAAAGGAAGGAATAAAAAAAGCAAAAAGGGATTATGAGGCTAAGGTCGCAAGGGATTCAAAGACTAACCCAAAAGGGTTCTTTAAGGTATACAGAAGTAAGATTAGGGACAATATTAGCCCACTTAAGAGTAACTCTGGTCAGATCACTGACAACAATAAGGATATGTGTTAAATTCTCAATACCTACCTCATCTCAGTTTTCACCCAGGAAAATACTAGCGATATTCCTGAAATAATAGATTATGTAGAACAGGATAATAAAGTATGTACGATTGCAGTAACTAGTGACATGGTCCTCAAACAAATAGAGAAACTAAAACCTAACAAATCCCCAGGCCCTGATGAACTGTTTGCAAGGGTGTTAAAGGAATGTAAAGAGGAACTTAGCATACCTTTGGCTAATCTTTTTAACATATCACTACAAACCGGCATAGTGCCAGATAAGTGGAAAATGGCAAATGTAATACCTATTTACAAGGCAGGTGACAGGTGGAAATAAATGGTATAAAATACCGACACAATGTAAATATAAACACAAATGCAGTATAATGTGATCCTTTATTGACAACGTTTCACCCACACAGTGGGCTTTTTCAAGTCACACACGGATCTACCTGGGGTTGGAAGGTACGAGGGTATTTATAGGCATGTTCAGAATGTTGAGGTCAGGTGGAGAATGCTGCATCTGATGATCTACCTGGTGGGGTTATAGAGTCTTGGGTAGCTTGGCAGGGGTATTGGACAAGTAGTGAGTAGACCTTCTGCAGTGTTCTATGTTCTTATGTGGGATAGCGATGAAGAAGTTTCTTGGCGAGTGGTTCAGCTATGTTATAGAAGCCATTGTTCTGGTTGAAATTGTTGGTTATAGAGATAAGCGATGATTCCAGGATTCTTCTGTATTGAGTGTTGTCTTCTGTGGCTATAAGTCTTGAGTTTCTGTAGTTAATTAAATGGTTGTGTGAATTGCGATGTTGTACACAGGCATTCCTTGTATCGTCAGTCCTGCTTGCATATTGGTGTTCTGAAATACGTGTTTGGAGGTCTCTTGATGTTTCGCCCACATACAATTTGTTGCAGTCATTACAAGGGATTATGTGTACCCCTGCAGAGGATGGAGGCTTGTCCTGTCTACTACTGGTGATGTCCTTGATGGTCGTGGTTGTGGAGGTAGATACTTGGAATAATGTTTTCGCAAAGATGTTGGAAACATGTTTGACAATGGAGTTGGTTGGGAGGACTATGTATCTCTTCTCGGCAGTGTCTTCTCTGGGTGTGTTGAAGATGTTTAATGCCCGCCGTCTGCAGTCTCTGATGAAGTGACGAGGATAGTGGAGTTTAGAAAATACTTGTTCAATTATAGTGCATTCTTCCTCAAGGAACTCATTGCTGCAGATTCTGAGTGCACGTAGGAAGAAGCCTATAATTACACCACGTTTAGTTTTGGTGTCGTGGTGAGAGTAGAAGTGGAGAAGATCGTTTTGGTTGGTGGGTTTTCGATAGACTTTAAAACGAAGTTCGTGGTCAGCTTTGCAGAGCAGAACATCAAGGAAAGGAAGAGTGTTGTCGACTTCTTCTTCAAGTGTGAACTGGATTGAAGGCTCGACCTGGTTGAGCTTGTCTTGGAGAGCTTGAACGTTGAAGCGTTTAGGAGTTATGAGGAGAATGTCGTCAACATAACGGAGCCAGGTGACAGACGAAGGAATAATGGTGGAGAAACGTTCGGCTTCTAGATGTTCCATGTATAGGTTCGCCAGGACTGCACTGAGTGGCGAACCCATGGGTAGTCCAAAAGTCTGCTGAAAGAGGTGATTTTCGAAAGAGAAAAGACGTAAAGCCAACACATAGTTCAACAAGGTCGATGAAATCGCTGGCTGGAATGGGAAGATCAAGTGAATCGTCAATTTTCCTGCGCAAGAGATCGATGGCTTGTGTAGTAGGTACTTTGGTTGAATAGGGAAGTCACGTCAAGGCTGGAAAGTTTCTTGTTCCTGATGTTGATGTTGGGAATGCGGTTGAGAAGATCACCCGAGTGTTTGAGATGTGCTGGACTGATAGTGCCCAAGAGTTTAGAGAGGTGTTTTGCGAGAATTCCTGAGAGCTGGTGGGGAGCACTGCCTATTCCCGAGGATATGGGCCTCAGTGGGATACCAGGCTTGTGAGTCTTTGGCAGGCCGTACATTCTGGCAGGTCTGGGGTTGCTGGGCATGGTGTGCAGAAGTTTCTTCCCTTGTTCTGAGCCCCTCAAAATGCGGCGAGTCCTTTGAAGAAAAGTTTTAGTAAGGTTGTCCACTTGGTTAGTTGTGAGAAGTTTGTAGGTATCTGGGTCATTAAGTAGATTGAGCATTTTGTTCCTGTAATCGTCAGTGTTCATGAAAACAACACCACCTCCTTTATCAACGGTGGTGACCCTGATGGTCGTGTCTTCTGCTAAACCTTTGAGTGCATTGATGTAACGTCGAGGTATGACTGGGGAGCTGCGTGTTGAGATGGCTGCTGAGATGATGCCTTGAAGATAGCCTTTTTGGAAGTCGGAGTCATTGTGTCTGTAGTTTTTGGCGATGAAATTGAGGTCTTGTTTTGGTTTCGTAATTCCTGTTGCGAATTTGAGGCCTAAGCTGAGGGCTTCAGTTTCTGTGGTTGACAGTGGACGAGACGAAAGATTTTGAACAATTTCAGGTCTTCCTAAACTTTTCCAATTACTATTATCGCAGAGAAGACACTGCCGAGAAGAGATACATAGTCCTCCCAACCAACTCCATTGTCAAACATGTTTCCAACATCTTTGCGAAAACATCATTCCAAGTATCTACCTCCAAAACCACGACCATCAAGGACATCACCAGTAGTAGACAGGACAAGCCTCCATCCTCTGCAGGGGTATACATAATCCCTTGTAATGACTGCAACAAATTATATGTGGGCGAAACATCAAGAGACCTCCAAACACGTATTTCAGAACACCAATATGCAAGCAGGACTGACGATACAAGGAATGCCTGTGTACAACATCGCAATTCACACAACCATTTAATTAACTACAAGAAACTCAAGACTTATAGCCACAGAAGACAACACTCAATACAGAAGAATCCTGGAATCATCGCTCATCTCTACAACCAACAATTTCAACCAGAACAATGGCTTCTATAACATAGCTGAACCACTCGCCAAGAAACTTCTTCATCGCTATCCCACATAAGAACATAGAACACTGCAGAAGGTCTACTCACTACTTGTCCAATACCCCTGCCAAGCTACCCAAGACTCTATAACCCCACCAGGTAGATCATCAGATGCAGCATTCTCCACCTGACCTCAACATTCTGAACATGCCTATAAATACCCTCGTACCTTCCAACCCCAGGTAGATCCGTGTGTGACTTGAAAAAGCCCACTGTGTGGGTGAAACGTTGTCAATAAAGGATCACATTATACTGCATTTGTGTTTATATTTGCAGGTGACAGGTCCTTGGCTTCGAACTATAGACCAATAAGCCTTACCTCCATAGTGGGAAAATTTATGGAATCAATAATTGCCGAAGCAATTCGTAGTCATCTTGATAGGCACAGATTGATAAATGATTCTCAACACGGTTTTACAAAGGGGCGTTCCTGTCTTACGAATTTACTAACTTTTTTCACTAAGGTATTTAAGGAGGTAGATCATGGTAATGAATATGATATTGTGTAAATGAACTTCAGTAAGGCTTTCGATAGAGTTCCACATCAGAGGCTATTGAGGAAACTTACGGCACACGGAATAGGAGGAAAAACTTTTTCCTGGGTAGAGACATGGCTGACAAATAAGCAGCAGAGAGTTTGCATAAATGGGGAGAAATCAGAATGGGGGCACATCACAAGCGGTGTTCCTCAGGGGTCAGTGTTGGGCCCGTTGTTGTTCACAATTTACATAAACGACATAGATGAGGGAATAATTAGAGACATAAGCAAATTTTGCTGATGTCACCAAAGTAGGCCGTCCAATTCATTCTGATGAGGACACTAGAGCACTCCAGGATGATTTGAATAGACTGATGCAATGGTCGGAGAAGTGGCAGATGCAGTTTAATATTGACAAATGCAAAGTTCTAAATGTTGGACAGGTAAATAACCATGACACATACAAACTAAATAATGTAGATCATAATACTACTGATTTCGAAAAGGATTTAGGAGTTCTGGTTAGAAGTAATCTAAAACCAAGACAACAGTGCATTAGTGTTCGCAATAAAGCTAACAGAATTCTTGGCTTCATATCTAGAAGTATAAATAATAGAAGTCCTCAGGTTGTTCTTCAACTCTATATATCCTTGGTTAGGCCTCATTTAGACTATGCTGCTCAGTTCTGGTCACTGTATTACAGAATGGATATAAATGCTCTGGAAAAAGTATAGAGGAGGGTGACAAAGATGATCCCATGTATCAGAAATCTTCCCTATGAGGGCCATGAATCTGCACTCTCTAGAAAGGCGTAGAATTAGGGGGGATATGATCGAGGTGTATAAATGGAAAACAGGAATAAATAAAGGGGATGTAAATAGCGTGCTGAAAATTTCCAGCCAAGAGAGGACTTGCAGCAATGGTTTCAAGTTGGAAAAATTCAGATTCATGAAGGATATAGGAAAGCACTGGTTTGGTAATAGAGTTGTGGATGAGTGGAACAAACTCCCTAGTACAGTTATTCAGGCTCCCATTTTGTGTTTGATTCTTTATCTTTTAACTCCACACCTTTTGCCAACACCCGAGCATTCACTTCTCTTTCAACTCCATCTATTAATATTTTGAAGAGCCTCAGTGACATCACATATCCTTGTCTAAGGCCTACTTTTACTGGGAAATAATTTATGGATTTAAATTAGATAACTAATGGATTTAAATTAGATAAGTTTAGATTTAGAAAGGACATAGGAAAGTATTGGTTTGGAAATAGGTTAGTTGATGAGTGGAACAGTCTACCTAGTTGGGTTATTGAGGTTGGGACTTTGGGTAGTTTCAAATTTAGGTTGGATAAGTACATGAGTGGGAGGGGTTGGATTTGAGTGGGACTTGCACATCAGAGCTTATTTCTTGGGTAGCATTGAAAATTGGGTTCGTCAAATGTTTTTTAGTGGGATGAATTGTAAGGACCTGCCTAAAGGTGGCAATATAAACACAAATGCAGTATAATGTGATCCTTTATTGACTACGTTTCGCCCACACAGTGGGCTTTTTCAAGTCACAAACAGAACTACCTGGGGTGGAAGGAACGCGAGTATTTATAGTCCGGCTGAGGTCAGGTGAAGAATGCTGCATCTGATGATGTACCGAGTTGGGTTGTAGAGTCTAAAAACTTGGGTAGCTTGGAAAGGAGACTGGACAAGTTTGTGAGCAGACCTTCTACAGTGTTTTTTATGTGGGATAGCGATGAAGAAGTTTCTTGGCAAGTGGTTCAGCTATGTTATAGAAGCCACTATTCTGGTTGAAGTTGTCGGATATAGAAATAAGTGATGATTCCAGGATTCTTCGGTATTGAGTGTTTGTCTTCTGTGGCGATAAGTCTTGAGTTTCTGTAGTTTATCAAGTGGTTGTGTGAATTACGGTGTTGTACGCAGGCATTCCTGTGTCGTCAGACCTGCTTGCGTATTGGGGTTCTGAAATACGTGTTTGGAGGTCCCTTGATGTTTCGCCCACGTATAACTTGTTGCAGTCATTACAAGGGATTATGTATACCCCTGCAGAGGATGGAGGCTTGTCCTGCCTACTACTGGTGATGTCCTTGATGGTCGTGGTTGTGGAGGTAGATACTTGGAATGATGTTTTGGCAAAGATGTTGGAAACATGTTTGGCAATGGAGTTGGTGGGAAGGACTATGTATCTCTTCTCGGCAGTGTCTTCTCTGGGTGTGTTGAAGATGTTTAGTGCTCGCCGTCTGCAGTCTCTGATGAAGTGACGAGGATAGTGGAGTTTGGAAAATACCTGTTCAATTATAGTGCATTCTTCCTCAAGGAACTCGTTGCTGCAGATTCTGAGTGCACGCAGGAAGAAGCCTATAATTACACCACGTTTGGTTTTGGTGTCGTGGTGAGAGCAGAAGTGGAGAAGATCGTTTTGGTTGGTGGGAATTACGAAACCAAAACAAGACCTCAATTTCATCGCCAAAAACTACAGACACAATGACTCCGACTTCCAAAAAGGCTATCTTCAAGGCATCATCTCAGCAGCCATCTCAACACGCAGCTCCCCAGTCATACCCCGACGTTACATCAATGCACTCAAAGGTTTAGCAGAAGACACGACCATCAGGGTCACCACCGCTGATAAAGGAGGTGGTGTTGTTATCATGAACACTGACGATTACAGGAACAAAATGCTCAATCTACTTAATGACCCAGATACCTACAAACCTCTCACAACTAACCAAGTGGACAACCTTACTAAAACTTTTCTTCAAAGGACTCGCCGCATTCTGAGGAGCTCAGAACAAGGGAAGAAACTTCTGCACACCATGCCCAGCAACCCCAGACCTGCCAGAATGTACGGCCTGCCAAAGACTCACAAGCCTGGTATCCCACTGAGGCCATATCCTCGGAATAGGCAGTGCTCCCCACAAGCTCTCAGGAATTCTCGCCAAACACCTCTCGAAACTCTTGGGCACTATCAGTCCAGCACATCTCAAACACTCAGGTGATCTTCTCAATCGCATTCGCAACATCAACATCAGGAACAAGAAACTTTCCAGCCTTGACGTGACTTCCCTATTCACTAAAGTACCTACTAAACAAGCCATCGATCTCTTGCGCAAGAAAATTGACGATTCACTTGATCTTTCCCATTCCAGCCAGCGACTTCATCGACCTGGTTGAACTATGTGTTGGCTTTACGTGTTCTCTTTTGAAAATCACCTCTTTCAGCAGACTTTTTGGACTACCCATGGGTTCGCCACTCAGTGCAGTCCTAGCGAACCTATACATGGAACATCTAGAAGCCGAACGTTTCTCCACCATTATTCCTTTCGTCTGTCACCTGGCTCCGTTTATGTTGACGACATTCTCCTCATAACTCCTAAACGCTTCAACGTTCAAGCTCTCTAGACAAGCTCAACCAGGTCGAGCCTTCATCCAGTTCACACTTGAAGAAGAGGTCGACAACACTCTTCCTTTCCTTGATGTTCTACTCTGCAAAGCTGACCACGAACTTCGTTTTAAAGTCTATCGAAAACCCACCAACCAAAACGATCTTCTCCACTTCTACTCTCACCACGACACCAAAACCAAACGTGGTGTAATTATAGGCTTCTTCCTGCGTGCACTCAGAATCTGCAGCAACGAGTTCCTTGAGGAAGAATGCACTATAATTGAACAGGTATTTTCCAAACTCCACTATCCTCGTCACTTCATCAGAGACTGCAGACGGCGAGCACTAAACATCTTCAACACACCCAGAGAAGACACTGCCGAGAAGAGATACATAGTCCTTCCACCAACTCCATTGCCAAACAGTTTCCAACATCTTTGCCAAAACATCATTCCAAGTATCTACCTCCACAACCACGACCATCAAGGACATCACCATAGTAGGCAGGACAAGCCTCCATCCTCTGCAGGGGTATACATAATCCCTTGTAATGACTGCAACAAGTTATACGTGGGCGAAACATCAAGGGACCTCCAAACACGTATTTCAGAACACCAATACGCAAGCAGGTCTGACGACACAAGGAATGCCTGCGTACAACACCGTAATTCACACAACCACTTGATAAACTACAGAAACTCAAGACTTATCGCCACAGAAGACAACACTCAATACCGAAGAATCCTGGAATCATCACTTATTTCTATATCCGACAACTTCAACCAGAATAGTGGCTTCTATAACATAGCTGAACACTTGCCAAGAAACTTCTTCATCGCTATCCCACATAAGAACACTGTAGAAGGTCTGCTCACAAACTTGTCCAGTCTCCTTTCCAAGCTACCCAAGTTTTTAGACTCTACAACCCAACTCGGTACATCATCAGATGCAGCATTCTTCACCTGACCTCAGCCGGACTATAAATACTCGCGTTCCTTCCACCCCAGGTAGTTCTGTTTGTGACTTGAAAAAGCCCACTGTGTGGGCGAAACGTAGTCAATAAAGGATCACATTATACTGCATTTGTGTTTATATTGCCATTTAGGCAGGTCCTTACAATTCATCCCACTAACAAACATTTGACGAACCCAATTTTCAATGCTACCCAAGATATAAGCTCTGATTTGCAAGTCCCACTCAAATCCAACCCCTCCCACTCATGTACTTATCCAACCTAAATTTGAAACTACCCAAAGTCCCAACCTCAATAACCCAACTAGGTAGACTGTTCCACTCATCAACTAACCTATTTCCAAACCAATACTTTCCTATGTCCTTTCTAAATCTAAACTTATCTAATTTAAATCCATTAGTTATCTAATTTAAATCCATAAATTATTTCCCAGTAAAAGTAGGCCTTAGACAAGGATATGTGATGTCACTGAGGCTCTTCAAAATATTAATAGATGGAGTTGAAAGAGAAGTGAATGCTCGGGTGTTGGCAAAAGGTGTGGAGTTAAAAGATAAAGAATCAAACACAAAATGGGAGTTGTCACAGTTATTCTTTGCTGATGACACTGTGCTTTTGGGAGATCATGAAGAGAAGTTGCAGAGGTTGGTCGATGAATTTGGTAGGGCATATTAAAAGAAGAAAATTAAAAGTGAATATAGAAAAGAGTAAGGTTATGAGGATAAAAAGATTAGGTGACGAAAGATTGGATATCAGATTGGAGGGAGAGAGTATGGAGGAGGTGAATGTATTCAGATATTTAGCAGTGGACGTGTCAGCAGATGGGTCTATGAAGGATGAGGTGAATCATAGAATTGATGAGGGGAAAAGTGTGAGTGGTGCACTTAGAAGTCATCGGAGACAAAGAACTTTGTCTGTGGAAGCAAAGAGGAGAATGTATGAGAGTACAGTTGTACCAACACTCTTGTATGGGTGTGAAGCATGGGTGATGAATATTGCAATGAGAAGGCTGGAGGCAGTGGAGATGTCATGTCTGAGGGCAATGTGTGGTGTGAATATATTGCAGAGAATTCGTAGTTTGGAAATTAAAAGAAGGTGTGGGATTACCAAAACTATTATCCAGAGGGCTGAGGAGGGGTTGTTGAGGTGGTTCGGACATGTAGAGAGAATGGAACAAAACAGAATGATTTCGAGAGTGTTTAAATCTGTAGCTGAGGGAAGGCAGGGTATGGGTAGGCCTAAGAAGGGTTGGAGGAAGGGGGTAAAGGAGGTTTTGTGTGTGAGGGGTTGGACTTCCAGCAAGCTTGCATGAGCATAATTGATAGGAGTGAAGGGAGACAAACTGTTTTTTAATACTTGACGTGCTGTTGGAGTGTGAGCAAAGTAACATTTATGAAGGGATTCAAGGAAACCGGCAGGCCGGACTTGAGTCCTGGAGATGGGAAGTACAGTCCCTCACTCTGAAGGGGGTGTTAATTTGCAGTTTTATAACGTATGTAAAGAAACCCCTTCGGGCAAGACAGTGATGGGTGAATGAGGGTGAAAGTTTTTTTTCTTGGGGGCCACCCTGCCTTGGTGGGAATGGGCCGATGTTTTTAATAAAAAAAAAAATACTTGATTTCTCAACACACGTCTTGTACGTAAAGAGTAACGACATTCAGGTTGTTGCTCTGGCTGGCTTTTAGAGGCAGAGAGTACAGAGTCAGACAGATTGTCATTGTCAGTCACAACATTCTGGTTGTCAGGGACCTCCTCCTCATCGCATACTAACTTCATGTGATATAAATGTGATTCTTTATACTGACCAGTACTGATTTCTCTAACTTTATCCTTATTGCCATTAATATGTTCAACTACTCGATATGGACCTACAAACTTTTGATCAAGCGCATGGTGGACGTCTTATTAAAATTGGTCAGCATTTCTATCGAACCTACTTTAATTTTGGTTGGTTTAGCTCGAGTATTAGTAACTTGTAAATTCTGCTAATTCTGAGCTAAGCTGGTACAGGTTGCTATGAAATCGTCAGTTTGAAAATTGGGTTTGGGTTCAAATACAACAATGCTTACTGCACAGACAACGCATAAGTGGAGTGCACCTAGGGAAGCTTTGTCAGCAAAATTTAACACAGGACTCGGGTATAATTTCAGGGGTGACGTGTACTTATTTAGTGGTGACGTTACTTAGCTCTGGAAGCCCTGTTGTGTGCCTCTGTGAATCTGAACCAGGGATGCCCCTCTCTTAGCACTTTACCACACTGAGAAAAACTCAGAGTTGGCTAAACGGGGAGATACGGCGTTTAAGGGAAGAGAAAAAGAGGATTCGTATAATCCCCTGTTGGACCCCGGGTTAAGAGGGGAGCTTGGTCAGTGTCGGGCAAAAAGGAACCAAGCTGAAGATTAAAAAAGAAAAGGGTTTGGAGGGGCAAAACAACGGAAACCAAAGACGCCGTGGAAACTCCAAACCCATTCTCGTGCTACCTGACGAATGTGAGGTTCTACGGGGAAATGCCACAACGACACCAAGGGAAACTTTGGGCAGACGTGAGTGAGACTCCCTAAAACCCCCAACAAAGACCAGGGAAAACGTCAACAAATTCTAAAAGTGTGTAATGCACCTGGCAATTTGAGTCGACTACTCGGACATCATCGGACGACCCCAAAGGGAAGGAAAAAACTTGTTTTGTTGGGGATATCAGTTTAGGTACAGGGATGGGCATTCTTTTTAAAGGATAGGAGTAGGGGGCAAGAGTGTGTTTTCCTGGGCGGGGGATAGGGAATTTTAGCCTCTGGATCATCATAGAGGTAAGGGGAGCAATCCTTTTTATCGTCTAGTGCGGGAGGAACGATGTTGGCAGACGTAGGAGTGGGACCTTTTACAGTATAGGTCAGCAAAGAGATAATGGAAGAAGGGGGGGAAACCTGTCTATTGGCATTTTGCCAAGGAGAGGAGTTGGAAAAATGGTTGTCCAAGAAATTGGGTTCAATTGCTGGCTGGACAAATACGTAAGAAAATCGGTAACTTTTCTTTTGACAACTGGGACCTCTTTTTTGGCAGAAATGACATGTATGCCAGGGGGGGTTTTTCACTTGTCTAGGGGGGGGGTGGGACACGGCCAACGCATGAGGGGGCTGTTAGGTCTTTAAAAAGGAATATTTTGTGGTATGGGTTTTTTTTTTCGGGAAAACGTGAAGTCTCGGGGAGTAATATGAGACTAGGGGAACTAGTAAAAGGGAAAAAGAGGGGGATACGGAAGGCCGTGCACTAATTGACAAGGACAGTAATAGGTTTAGTGGAAAACAGAAAGGGGCAGGGAAAGATAAAAAGGGAAAAGGGGGGTCCTTTAAATATAATTACACAAAAAGTCCGATGCTAGGAATAAGAGGACGATTGAGACTAGTTGCTAGTGCAGGTAACATAGATGTATTTGCCATTACTGAGAAATGGTTTAATTCAAAAATCGGGACTCCTGCAGAAAGTCAATTTTGGGTTTTAAATTGTTTCCAAATAGATAAAGTATGGGAAGGGGGGGTGGGGGGGCTTTGATGTCCGAGATCACTTGAACTTTGCATTAAAACGGGGATTTAAATCTGAAATAAAACATACAAGTCTGTTTGGGTAGAAATTTTTAGAGGGGGAGAAAAATTTAAATTTAGGTGTGAAAAACCCTCCCCCAAATTTAGATAGGGCCAGGGAAACTACTTGGAGGAAATTGTTAGGGCCACAAGGCCGATAATGTATAATTCAGGGGGACTTTAACTTTTGTCTATTTATTGGGAATTTTTTGACTGGGAAATTTTTAATCATCACTTCTTAAAGTAGTCAGGATTGTTTTCTGAAGCAGTTTGTGACAGAAACCCACAAGGGGTAATAACCCTTGGGCTTATTCTGGGAAACAATGAATCCCTTGTTAATAATTTAGAAGTTTCAGAAAAACGGGGGCTAGCACCCCAAATCAATTAATTTGAATTTAATGGAATATGATAGTAGGGATAACTCATAACGTCCCAATTTTTGCTTTAGCAGATTACATGGGCTAGAGAACACTTATTGTTGACTGGGTAAAGAAGAGGCTACAAAATGACAGTTTTCTGAACACAATACATCTGCTCAAAAAACATTATCCCTTTTAAAGAAATTAATCAAATAAAACCCAAAAGGGTGAATAATTTGGCTGAAATAAACACTAGGGGATAAGAAAGGAATTTAAGGCGTATCAAAAGAGGCGAGGGTCATCTTTTGAATCAGTTATGACACTAAGAGGGACATTAAAAAGGGGGTAAGAAAAGCTAAAAGGGACTATGAAATTAAATTGCTAGGGATTTTAAAACTAACCCAAAAAGTTTTTTCCAGGTATATAAAACAAAATCAGAGATAAGATAGGGCCCCTTAAAAAAAACATGGGCACTTCTACAAAAAGAAGAAATGGTCATTTTAAATAATTATTTTTTTTGGTTTTTACACAGGAAGACACTAAGTGTTTCCGGAATTAATTTTTATGTGGGCCAGAAGAAAAAATAAATTTAGTACACTGTCACAGTAAATGGTTGTGAAGCAGATAGACCGACTGAAGCAAAATAAGTCACCGGGGCCTGATGAGGTTTTTTCAAGGGGTTTTAAAGGAATGCAAAAGGAAGTCTGTGAACCATTAACAATATTTTTTTAATTTATCTTTCAAACAGGGGTATGTCTGATATTGGAAGATGCTAATTAATTCCTATTTTTAAAACAGGGACAAGTCGTTACTCAAATTACCGCCCAATAAGCCTGACCTCAATTGTAGGCAAAATTTAGAGTCAATTATAGCTCAAATTTAAGAAGCCATCTCGATAAGATGCTTGATTAATGATACTACATGGATTTACAAGAGGGGCCCGGGCTTGTCTAACTAATTTATTTAAATTTTTTCATAAAGCTTTTGAGGCTGTTGACCACGAAAAGAAAAATTTAATTATTTACTTAGATTTAGTAAGGCATTTGATAGAGTTTTCCCCACCAAAGACTGTTAAGAAAGTACAGCTCATGGCATTGGGGGGATGCTCTCGTGGATCGAACTGGCTCACAACAGGAAGCAGAGAGTGTCCATAAATGGGGTTAAATCCGAGTGGGGATCAGTAACAAGTGGCGTTCCACAGGATCAGTCTTGGGCCCGTTGTTGTTTATAATATAATAAATGATCTTGATGAAGGAATTACTAGTGATATGAGCAAATTCGCCGATGACACGAAGATAGGTAGGATAATTGATTCAAACGTAGATGTTAGGGAACTTCAGGAGGATTTAGACAAACTCTACTCTTGGTCAGAAAAGTGGCAGATGCAGTTCAATGTAGATAAATGCAAGGTTCTGAAGCTCGGAAGTGTCCATAACCCTAGCACTTATAAGTTAAATAATGTAGAACTTAGCCATACAGATTGCGAAAAGGACTTGGGGGTTATGGTAAGCAGCAACCTTAAAACCAAGACAGCAATGCCTAAGCGTACGTAATAAGGCAAATAGATTACTGGGATTTATATCAAGAAGTGTAAGCAACAGAAGTCCAGAGGTCATACTGCAGCTTTATACATCATTAGTAAGGCCTCACCTAGATTATGCAGCTCAATTCTGGTCTCCATATTACAGAATGGACATAAATCGTTAGAAAACATTCAGCGTAGGATGACTAAATTAATACATAGCATTAGAAATCTTCCTTATGAAGAAAGATTGAAGACTCTTAAGTTACATTCACTTGTTAGACGAAGAATGAGGGGAGACCTGACGAAGTGTATAAGTGGAAAGATAGGTATTAATAAAGGGGATATTAACAAGGTCTTGAGGATATCTCTCCCAAGAGAGAACCCGCAGTAATGGATTTAAATTAGATAAGTTTAGATTTAGAAAGGACATAGGAAAGTATTGGTTTGGAAATAGGTAGTTGATGAGTGGAACAGTCTACCTAGTTGGGTTATTGAGGCTAGGACTTTGGGTAGTTTCAAATTTAGGTTGAATAAGTACATGAGTGGGAGGGGTTGGATTTGAGTGGGACTTGCACATCAGAGCTTATTTCTTGGGTAGCATTGAAAATTGGGTTGGTCAAATGTTTGTTAGTGGGATGAATTGTAAAGGACCTGCCTAGTATGGGCCAACAGGCCTGCTGCAGTGTTCCTCCTTTCTTATGTTCTTATGTCACACTTTTGGGATTGATAGTGGCTCTCAAAACACATCTAGCACTTTCTTATTAGTTCTTTCCACTAGACCATTAGAAGCAGCGTGATATGGAACAACCTTTGAATCAAAACTGAAAACCAGACATTCCTGTGGCACTCCTCAGTAAGTAAGTTTATTCAGGTATACACAAATACAGTTACATAGAATTATCTTACTCCCTTATTCCCTTCCTCTTTTTGGCCTTTGGGATTCTTCCCACAAGCATGCTAGTTCCTAGGTAGGGGGAAGGGTACTGGGGTCCATCCCATTCCATTGAGGTTCTTAGCAGTGGTGTAGTTTGCCGTGGAATTTGGATAACCTGGGGATGCCCCGATCTCTCTCCGGTCTCCCGAGGGGGGGGGTGGCTTTGGGTGTCTTTTGGGCGACGGGTGTATCTCTGGAGACCACCTCTTGGATTCCGGGGGCGGTGGCCAAAGGAGGTATGCTTTGTGGTGGATATCCTCTCGCCCTCTCTTTTGTCCACCGAGGTAGCTCGGCAGATGTGAGGTTGCCATCCTAGATTGCTGGTTTACTGGCATGAAGGGTAGGGTATGGCATGGGTTCCATGCCGCATCTGCGCTGCTTGCGGTGTTGAGGTCCTCTTGGGCACAGAGGGAGATTTCTGGCCCTAGGAACTATTCCTCCCAATTTCCCCCCTTCTTTTTTATTCTTTTTTTTATTTTATTTTCTTTTTTTTTCTTAAAAACAAAAAAAAAAAGAAGTAACCTAACCATGGAGGACCCAATCCATGGCCCTGCTACCCCCAGGCCCCTTCTTGTTACTGCACCCCGTTCTGGCCCTGCCTCATTTTTTGACCACTCTTCAGACACTTCTAATGCCCCTGTACCTCTTGCTGGTGCTGTTTCATCACCTGCTTCAGGTGCTGGGGTTTTAACTGACTCCTTCGATTTGTCTGACCTTCACTCTCCTTTGACTATGCTTCTGGCCTCTCCCTCTATGGTGCGGCAATTTTCAAATCACCAGCCCATCCCACGTCGGACCAACTCCGGTCACACTCCTGAACACCAACAACATTTGCCTGATGATACTTCTTCGCCACCTTCTCTTTCTACTCAGAAAAGACCGACACATCATGCTCTCCCTTTCCATGCTCAGTTTCAGAATGCACAATGGACTAAATTCTTTACTTTACGATCAATTTCTTCTATTGCTTATCTTTCCAACCACAGTATTGGCAAGCGCTACTACTCCATGTTGGTAGAGATATTTCCTTTCACGCTCTCAAGAGTGGTATGCGCATCATCACTGTCCAGAATGCTACCCAAGCTCATGATCTTTCTCTTCTTTCACATAGTGATACTATTCCTGTCACTATCGGAAAACATCATTCCCTCAATTCTTGTAGTGGTACTGTCATTCTGCCCCATACCATAATTCAACAGAATTTCCAGACATGTGGCACTGACATTCTCGAACAGCTGGAACTCCAAGATCTCCCAATCCTCAAAGTAGACACTTACGTTTTTCCTGCCCGCGGGCGGAAGAACATGTACCATGTACAATGTGGCTCGATTAACTTTCGACAGCCGAGAACTCCCATCCTCTGTTTATATAGCAGGACATCATTTACAAGTTTGAAAGGTGTAGAAATTGCTGGCGGTGTGGTCACCCAGTGAAATATTGAAGATCTATAGCCGAATACCCAGTCTGTGGTGCTGATGACCATTCTAATACGTCTTGTAGTCGACTTCCCTCTTGCCTTAATTGTCATGAGGCTCACCCTTCTTACTCTCGCCATTGCCAGGTCTCTTAAAAGGCGAGAAAAACTTTTTGCCTCAGAGGGGAAAGGTCTCCCTTGTGCTATGGCGTTTTAAAACTATCCCTCCAAGGGGACTATCCCGAATTTCTTATTCTCGTGTTTCTGAGCGTCCCCCCACTTCTGGGGACCCATCTTCTGCAGTCTCCTCTGTTACCCCTCCCATAGTCACTCCTGTCTCTTATTTTTTTGCTGTCCTGGTTCAAAAGTCCCTACTTCCACCACAGTGTTTTTCTCATTTCTTCATGTTTTTCCTCAAAAATCCCGGGTTCAAAAGACCTCGTAGACACCTCCCCCCCAATCGTCCCTCTACCCTCAAATCCAAAAAAAAAATCCCCATTACTAAAATTCTTTTAACTCTTTCCTTCTCTTCTTCCACCCCCACATTTTATCTTTCCATCTCGTACCGGGTTCTTTGCCTCTCACGGGCTCTGTTACAAGTGAAGGGGTTCACCCTCCCCCGTACGGGTCTTCCCCCTCTGCCCCCCCCAAAGTTTCTTTCTCTTCTCCCCACCCCCAGGTTTCTACCTCTTCTGTTCTTCCCCCCCCCTTCCCAGTTCCCCACCCTTTCGTCCCCCCCTACTTTGGGCAGTCCATTACTGTCCCATCTTTACTCCCCCTCCTCCTTCCATCTCCAATATTGCTCCCATACAATACTTTAATTTCCCTGAAACATTGAACTACCAGAATAATGCAGCTAAACCATCAATGGACACGATCCCCCCCTTGTTCCCTTTTTTTCCCCTTGTATCCCTGTGAACTCCTTTTCTTCACAACGCCCATTCCTTGCTACTTGAACTTTTTTCCTGCCACCACAAGGGGACTTTTCTAACCCCCTCAGTCCATGGGCCCCCTTTCCCTGGGGATTTTGGTTCTTTTTGTTCCCAATCAGGCCTATTTACAGTGGAATACCCGCACCCCTCTGGGGTAATCGGGTGAGTTCAGATTTTTGCTTCCCTTTTTTCCCTTTGGTGTTTGCTTCAAAAACCCCCAAAAAATTACACTCTGCTTTTATCTTCCCCATCTCAGGCTATAATTTATTGTATTCTTTGGTTTTTTTCTGATGGGATTTTAATGAAAGGCCCATCTTTTACGCAGATATCCGTACCATCAGCTTTTGTTCATATTCGCTGCATTACACCCGCCGTATCCCCCTTGCATAAGTGATATACAATCTCTCTTTTGTCTCCTTCTCGGGCATTATTATCCCAGATGTTGCCTTTTTCTTTCGTCCTTGCCGCCTCCCTTCATTACTTTGGCGATTTTTAAAAACCCATCATATCCTCTGGGAAGGGGGAATTCCCCACTGTATTCCCAGGCATTTAATTGGAGGGTTTTCCCCCGCCCTTACCCCCTCCATGTTTTAAATACAGATACCCCACCCATTTTATTTTGCACTCCCTCTTTCTCTTGCTCGATCTCTTTTCGCTCTTCCTCCACTGACTAGACTTTACCTGGTCTGTTCTCCCGGACTTACATGACAGTGATCATTTTCAAATCATTATTACTTCTCCTTCATATTCACCATCTCTTCGTAGCCCACGCTGGCAATTTAATCAAGCAAATTGTGATCTTTACTCGCAACTAACTGCTTTTAGTGAGGTTCCTTTATCGTCCTCCATTGATGAGCTTTTACACTCTTCTCGACCTCAGTTTTAACCGCAGCTTCTTATTCTATACCCCAAACCTCGGGCAGGCATTCTCAGAAGTGCGTGCCTTTGTGGTCTCCTGCTTGTGCTCAGTCATTATGTTTGAAACGTACTGCGTGGGGCAGGTACCGGTAATAGAACCAGAGAGAGACTACTTGTACTTGATTTTAAGTGGAAGCGTGTGGTCGCTCGCCATGTCATCCGCGACAATAAACGCACTTGCTGGCAAGATTATGTTTCTACCATCACCTCTGCTTCCTCTGTGAGTGCAGTCTGGAAAAAAGTACAGAAACTGAGTGGTAAATACTCTCCTGACCCGGCTCCTGTTCTGCGGGTTGCTGGTGTTGATATAGCAAACCCTCTTGACGTTGCCATTGAAACTGGTAATCATCTGGTCCGTATTTCTCAGGGGCTCCATCTATTCCCCGTGTTTCTTTCCTCGAAGTCTGCCAGAGAGTTAGCACCCTTAGACTTTTCTTCTCTCAAAGAAGAATCTTATAATGTGCCTTTTACACTTCAGGAACTGGAGGCGACACTCTCAGCTTGCCGATCATCGGCAGCTGGGCCTGATGACATTCATATTCGGATGTTACAACATTTACATCAGCCAACCCTTGCCGTCCTCTTACAACTCTTCAATCTTATTTGGTCACAAGGAGTTCTTCCCCAGCTGTGGAAATCTGCCATTGTTCTCCCTTTCTGCAAAGCGGGTACTACAGGACACGATGACTCCCACCATGATCCCATTGCTCTTAGCAGTGCAGTTTGCAAAGTGATGGAACGTCTGGTAAATCGACGTTTAATGTGGTATTTAGAGACACAACAGCCTCTCCATCGTCAATATGGCTTTCGTAAGGGCCAATCTACAATAGACCCCTTACTTCGCTTGGATACGTATGTATATAATGCCTTTGCAAATTACGACTCGGTTATTGCCATATTTTTTGACCTGGAGAAGGCATATGACACAACTTGGAGGTATAATATTTTGGCCCAAGCCCACTCCTTAGGCCTCAAAGGCAATGTACCATCCTTCCTTAAGAACTTCTTAACTGACAGACATTTCCGTGTTCGGGTTAATAATATGCTTTCCCTGGACTTTGTCCAAGCTGAAGGTGTCCCCCAGGGATGTGTTCTGAGCACAACACTTTTTCTCATTGATATAAATGATTTGGTCTCTCTTTTTCCATCCAATATTTGGTCACCACTCTATGATGATGACTTCACTATTGTTTGTGCAGGCGCTGACTTTCACCTTATTACAGTTTCTCTCCAGTATGTGGTCAACCATGTTTCCAGTTGGGCCACCACGCATGGGTTTAAATTTTCCAGTACTAAAACTCACCAAATTACTTTCACTAGATGCTTTATTATCTCCGATCATCCTTTGTGGCTCTATGGCTCATGTATCCCTGAACGTGATACAGTCAGGTTTCTAGGCCTTCTCTTTGACCGTAGGTTATCCTGGAACCCTCACATTACCTCTCTGAAGGCAACTTGTCACAGCCGGCTGAACCTTCTTAAAACCCTTGCTCATCTTTCATGGGCAGCTGATCGTGGAACTCTCCTTTGCCTACATTCAGCCCTCATTTTATCGAAACTCGATTATGGTGACCAGATCTATTCAGCAGCCTCTCCTGCTACTCTCTCTAGCCTTAATCCCATCCATCAACAGGGATTATGTTTATGCCTTGGTGCTTTTCGCTCTTCCCCTGTTGAGAGCCTCTAGGCAGAAGTGAATATTCCATCCTTGTCCGATCGCCGTGATGCCCATATATAGAACAGTCATTGATGTTAGTAGACATTATTTGTTTGTCGCCCCTGTTTGCTCCATCCCTTTTCTTTTCGCCTACATTCACTCTTGTCTTCCCTTCAGTTACCACCTTTCTATGTTCATGTAGCATCTAACTTTTCCCTACCCCCCTGGGAAGTTCCAGCTGTTTGAGTCTGTTCTTTCTCACTCCCTTGCGCAAAAGCCCAACTGCCTACTACAGCTTCCCTCTCTTTTTCTTGACCACTTCTGCTCTCATTCTCATGCCATCGCAGTGTACACAGATGGCTCTAAGTCTTCTCGGCTAGCATTTTTCCTGCTGAATTGTATGCCATTCTTGCAGCACTTATCCGTATTGCATCTATGCCTGTGTCATCATTTGTGGTTGATTCAGACTCCCTTAGTGCTTTACATGCTATACGAAAATTTGATACACTTCACCCAGTAGCTTTCCATATCCAACTTTGGCTACACCGTATCTTTACCAAGCATAAAGATATTGTTTTTTTGTTAGGTTCCTGGTTATGTTGATGTTCAGGGCAACGAACAGGCAGACACTGCTGCACGGTCAGCAGTACATGACCTTCCAGTTTCATATAAAGGTGTTCCATTCACGGACTATTTCACTGTAATAGCTACCCACCTTCACGCCCGTTGGCAACAACATAGGTCTGATCTGCTCATTCACAAACTTCATTCTATTAAACCGAGTATAGGTTACTGACCGTCTTCTTGTCATCAGTGTCGAGGTTGGGAGACTACTCACTCCCGCCTTCACATTGGTCACACTCGTCTTACTCGCAGGTATCTCATGGAGAGGTACCCTGTTCCTCTCTGTGAGAAGTGTCAGGTTCCAGTATCGGTTAGCCACATTCTGTTAGACTGCCCTCTCTATCAACGAGCACGCAGAATTTACCTCCAATCTCGTCTCCGTTCTACTACTCTCTCTTTACCTTCCCTTCTTGCTGATGGACCCTCCTTTAATCCTGATTCTCTCATTAACTTCTTCACAACTGATTTACTCCACAAACTCTGATGATGATGCCTTTAGCACTCCCGTCAACCCTTTCTACCTCAATCTCTTGCTACCCTCTACCCCTGCACTATGCACTGCCCCGCTGTTCTCTGTACCCTGCTAATCATCCCTCTCCCTTCTGTCACCCGATGCCTTCGGTTCCATCCCTGCCCTGCAGCGCTGTATAGCCCTTGTGGTTTAGCGCTTCTTTTTGATTATAATAATCAGATACAACATTATCCATCGTCACAGTCTAAATAACATTTAAAATATAATTCTGTTTAAAAACATCTAAAATTACAAATAAAATATAAATCTGAAATCTTGTAGAAAGTAATAATGGAAATTTTCTGATATAACTCAGACTTGTCCTGTGGTAGTAGGTTGGTAGACAGCAACCACCCAGGGAGGTACTACCATCCTGTGGTAGTAGGTTGGTAGACAACAACCACCCCGGGAGGTACTACCGTCCTGTGGTAGTAGGTTGTAGACAACAACCACCCCGGAGGTACTAACCGTCCTGTGGTAGTAGGTTGGTAGACAGCAACCACCCCGGAGGTACTACCATCCTGTGGTAGTAGGTTGGTAACAGCAACCACCCCGGAGGTACTACCATCCTGTGGTAGTAGGTTGGTAGACAGCAACCACCCCGGGAGGTACTACCATCCTGTGGTAGTAGGTTGGTAGACAGCAACCGCCCAGGGAGGTACTACCATCCTGTGGTAGTAGGTTGGTAGACAGCAACCACCCCGGGAGTACTACCATCCTGTGGTAGTAGGTTGGTAGACAGCAACCGCCCAGGGAGGTACTACCATCCTGTGGTAGTAGTTGGTAGACGCAACCACCCGGAGTACACCATCCCGTGTAAGGTTGGGAACAGAACCCCCGGGGGGTACTACCCCG
>NC_069447.1:6947154-6970117 GCF_026875155.1 Cherax quadricarinatus | reverse complement strand
CTGGGGCCAGTGCTGTTTCTGGTATTTGGAACGACATAGGAAGGAATAAACTCCGAGGTGCCCTTTTGCAGATGACGTGAATTGATGAAAGGGTTTTCGTCGAAACCAGGCAAAAAAAAAGGGGATCTAAACGGGCTGCAGCCCTGGTCCAGAAAACGGGTCCGGGAGTTCAATCCCAAAAATGCAAAGTCATGGGGGATTGGGGAAGGGGCAAAGAAAAACACAGATGATACAGTCGGGGGGGCCAAGACTGCAAAGATCACTAAAGGAAAAAGATCTTGGGGTGAGTTAACCCCGGGCACATTCCGAAGCGCACATCAACCAAATAACTGCCGCGCATATGGGCGCCTGGCAAACCTCAGAACAGCATTTGACATCTTAATAAGGAATCGTTAGGACCTGTACACCTGTCGTTGGGCCCAAAATTAGAGTAAAAAGGGCACCAGTTTGGAACCCACCCCCTAGCCAAGCATGTAAAGAAACTAAGAAAGGGAAAAGGGTTTGCAACAAGACTAGTCCCAGAGTTAAGAGGTATTCCTATGAGGGGGGTTAAGGGAAATAAACCTGACGAAATGGGAACAAGAAAAGGGGGGAATGAAAAACGATTTTACAAAATACTGAGAGGAATTGAAAAGGGTGGACAAAAAGACGGGATGCCCCAAGAGGGGACACAGCAACACGGGGCCACATTGGGAAAAGCTGAAGACACAGATAAAAAAGGGGATTTGGGAAGTATTTCTTCGCCACAAGTTTTTGGAAGGGGAAATTTTTTTGGGAAGCGTGTAGGGGAGGCAGGATCCTACATGCTTAACAGGGTACAAAAAGCTCAGTTCGGGGAGAGTGACCGTACGCCCATGAAGGGCGGTGCGGGACTTTGGACTCGACCCCTGCAACCCAACAATACCTAGGGAGTACATGTGGTAATTTTTTATTTTTTTATTTTTTATTTTTTTTATTTTTAAAATTTAAAAAAGATACAGAGATGCAAGGAATAAAATTTTTTAAAGTCCCGCATGCCACACCCCCTTGTATGCAGAAATTTTGGGGCAGCTTAAAATTTTTAACTTAAGTTTACAACAAGATATTCGTGAAAAAAAAATTTTTGTAAATAGATAACTTTAGTACAAATGAGTATTACAAAGACAGGTCATTTTCAAATTAAAATTCAAATTTTATTCCTAAAAGATTACAAGCTGAGTTTACAGAAATTTGGTTATTGTTTGGTTTATATGTAGAAAATAATGATTACAGAGTTCCCACTGAACATTAGCATGGCAGGCATTTCGGGCAACTTTTTTTTTTTTTAAATTTGAAAAATATAAAAATGAAGGAATTTGGGTATTAGGCTAAGTGACTAAATATAGTTTGTGAGTTACAAGTGAATGCTTTTTTTTTGGACAGTACTTTTTTTGTTTTGGGGAGTATCACGGGATTTTTTTTAAAGATGAGATTAATATTTCTGTTCAGGGAAATGGGTGAGTGACTGTAAGCGTGAACACCAGGTGGTATTTGTGTATTAGTTGACGGGGTGTATCAGGGAAAAAGATGTTTTCTAATGGTATTTTTTGAAGGGATAAATGTGTCTGCATTCTAATTTCCCAGGTGGGGTATTCCAGATTTTAACCCTTTGACAACATTGAATTTTTGAAAAGGTTTAGTGGCCCAAGGGGAATGCCCGTAGAGATGTTTGTGTCTGGGTTATCCCTTTGGGGGCTCTGTCAAACTATCAAGAAAGTGTTTTTAGGTAAAGGTTTGAATTAGATTTTTGGCCCTGAATGTAATTGCACATAGTAAGTGTGGATGTACTGAACGGGGGAGAATTAGGTCTATGAAGGGGGGGGGGGGGGGTTTCCGGGGAGGGGATTAGGTTTATTCTTACTGCAGCTTTTTTTGGGTTATTATTGGCTTTAGGTGTGTTTGCGCAGTTGACCCCAAGCACAAATAGCGGGTGAGGTTTGGAAAATGTGAGTGGTATAGTATGAGAAGGCATTTTGGGGCACAAGTATCGTATTTTGGGGAGGGGCCCAACCATTTTGGATATTTTTTTGGGTTATAGCTGGATAGGGGGTGCGAAATTGGGTTGTTGTCAAGGTATTAACCCTAGGAATTTCCCCCCCATTATTTTTGGTATAGAGTGTTGTCAATCTTAATGTTAATTTGTGCTCTCCTCCTGCTACCAAAATAAATAGTAGTTTTGTCAGTTTTTTAACGTAAGTTTTTGGCTGTACCAAGTCGATATTTTGATCACTCCTCATTCACAATGGGTTGAGGGGGGCAAGATTGGGTGAAGATGACAAAGCGTGCTCAGCAAAGAAAAATGGGTTTCGGGTGTTGGGATATTTTTGGAAAGGGTCTTTGATGTATTGAGGGAAAAGCAGGGGCCAAGGGCACTTCCCTGCGGAACTCCAGATCAAATGGCCGTGTTGCTGATGCTTTTTTCTTTAATGGGACATACTGTACCATTAGTAAAAGTTTAAAAATTTTAAAAAAACAAGCGCATGGCCCCTTATACCGTAATGATCAATTTGTGGAGTAGGGTGTTGGGGGCTCTGGTCAAAAACTTTTCTTAGGGCAAAAAAAATTCCCAGTGATATTCCATATTTTCCCAAAGCTGTGTAAACAGATCTAGCATTTTTTTATTGCACATTATGCTTTTATTTTTCCTGAATCCAAAAATTGGGAGGGGTTTTAGTATGTTTTGAGCCTTATAAATGAATACTTCCCCCGTGCACGATTTCCAAAGATTTTTATACAATGTAAGTTAGATATTGGGCCATAGTTGTTTAACTGTAGGGCACCACCCTTTATGTATTGGGGGTAACCCTTGCCATCTTGATAGTTTGGGGAAAGGGGCTAGTCTCTAGTGACTTGTTAAAAATAATAAAATAGCATGCGAAAGACATGGGCCCGCCCCCTTTTACAGAATGGTGGGACGGAGACAGATTCCCCGAGTTTTTTTAATCACTTATAATCTCGGGGACTTCTGTGGGCTCATTTTGGGGCAAGATAGAAGGAATTTTTGGGAAAATTCCCCTCTAGGGGTCCCCGGGGATGGGCATTGTTTTTGTGGGGTTTTACTGCGAGATTAATCCTATGGTTGAGAAGAATCGTTTATCTTTTACTTGTCAGGGGATTTGTGGTGTTTCATTAGGTTTTGTTAGGACAATATTTTTGGTTTTTCTCATTTTTTTGGGTCCCCAGAAAAGAGAGAGTTTTTTCAGGTCTTTTTTTTATCTCCTCTAGTGCGTGAATTACTGGAGTATATAGTTGTTTTTGGGTTTTTTTATTACTTTGGTAAACGATGAAAAAGTTTAAGAATATCTTTGTGATTAAACCCGTCTATATTGCTTTTCTATTTGGTGTTTCTTTTCAATGGATTTCAGAATGGGCGGTTAGCCATGGGGGAGCCAAGCCGTTTTGTTTTTGATCTTTTTGTTTTTAAGGACAATGTTTGTTGATATTTTAAAAAATTTGTTAAAAAAATGTCTGTCCCTCATCAATACCCTTGGGGGCCCTTGGAGAATTTGTAGGGCCCGTAACAGTCTCTAGGTCAGCTGTGAACTTCCTTCTGAGGCCTTTTTCCCTGGGTCTAAATGGACTTTTTTGTATTTAATGGTGGGTTTACTAATGTTTTTTCAGGAGGAAAATAGGGAGTGGTCGTATGCTATCTTGATTTTCCTGATTTAAGGGGGGCTATATTTGGGCCCTAGTGGTCTTTATGGTTTTCCTTGTCTCATGAGCCTGGTTGTTTAGTATTTTTGGATGAGAAGTGTTTTGTTCATATTGTTATGAAATCAGTTACAGGCTGATCATCTAGTAAGCCCAAGGGTTATGTTGAAATCCCAGCTAAGAGAAGGTGGTGTTTATTTATTTGCGTTTGTTATTATGACTTTAATTTCTCCTGAAATTTGGGATGTTTGGTGAGGGATCCGGTAAAGCACCATTTTTATAGGGGTCCTGTGTAAAACAGTAATGGAGTAAATTTTGTTTTGCTAATAAAAATTAAAAAGTAACAAAGTTTGATTGCGTCACAGATTTATTTTAGGGATACAAAATGAGAAACGTTTATGAGATACAATTTATGAATACAAATTTTTCAGATTAATTTTGTTGCGGGGGAGTAATGTTTTTTGAGAAGGACCTTGAATTTAAAACAACAGGTTTTTTTATATTCACAGGGAATGAAATTTCCCGATTTTTGGGCCCTTTTTTTTCATTAAGTTTAATAAAATTTTTTAAAAAGACCCAATACCTATAAGAAGCACTGCCCTAAAAAAAATAAAAAAGATGACGTGAAAGACTGAACATCCCCTGGGTAACACCCTTACCTTAAATCCATAAAAACAAACACCTAGGAAAAAAAGACAGAAGGGCCACATAACCAGAGACCAAAAAAAAACGTTACTCGTCCCCCAA
This sequence comes from Cherax quadricarinatus, assembly GCF_026875155.1. NCBI lineage: Eukaryota > Metazoa > Arthropoda > Malacostraca > Decapoda > Parastacidae > Cherax > Cherax quadricarinatus. The sequence goes on along the minus strand of NC_069447.1, from coordinate 6,965,701 downwards.
CCCCTAATAAGAAGGGCAAAAAAATTTATTATGAAAAAGATTTCGAAAATTACAGGTGACATAAAAAAAGACCTGGAAAACCTATCAGAAATACTGGGAAAAAAAAAGATAACACGAAAGAGCAAAAATTGAATGAACAAAACCAGACAAACCCCCAAATTTCCTACCTCCCTGAAACGGGAAAAACGGACTCAATGATTTTTTTCCATTTTCTGGGGAAAAAAACCCCCGGGCCCAAATAAAATCCCAAGCCAGATACCCCCCCCAAAAAATGATACCTCACGGGCCCAAACTACCCGAACAAAACTTTTCCTATCTCCGACTAATCCAACTGAATTTCCCCCTTTATTATATCACAAAAAAAACAAGACGGGAATTTTAAATCCTTACCACCCTTTATACACAAAAAAGCATCACAATACTATCACCAATCTTTGCAACCTTTTTAAAACAAACCCAAATTAAACCCTTCTACCTTCCCAACATTTTCTCAAAATAGAAAGGGGTTTCCCCCCATCCATAAAGGAAAACCCAAAAACAGACTTGAATAACTATAGGCCAATACCCCAATTTCCCACCCCTCTCAAAAATCTTTAAAAAAAATTAAATTCCATAAGGGGATCTATTCCTACCTCATCCCCCATAAACATACTCAACCCCTGCATTTTGGGGTTCAGGTAATAAAAAAAATAATGATCCCTATTATCCACATGCTAAAAATTTAATTTATACAGCAATAGAAAAAAAAGAACCCAACGGGGGATCTTCATTGACTTATGTAAAGTTTCGTTTACATTTTGCCCCACGACTTGCTCCACAAAAAATTGTCGGCACAAAGGGTAAAAAAAGGGCTCCCCCTTCAACACCTAAAGTCATACCTCAAAACAAAAAGCCAAAAATTTTACCAAAGGGGGCAAATCTTCCGCACGCCAATTACATTTGGGTTCCCCTTACGGGGAAGTGTCCTTGGCCCTTTTCCCTTTTTCTCTTTAAACAAAATATGACCTACCAAAATCCCATCGCAACTATTTCCAAAACCCTTTACAAATTCCCCAGATGACACTACATACGTCAAACTCTCACCTGAACCCAGCCCATCCCAGCCATACGTAAATACAGAATTAAAAAAAAATATAAACCCTGGATGAGGCCAAAACAAACTTACTCTAAACATTGACAAAACCTACTACATTCAGTTTTGGGTAACAAAGCGAAAGATGTGTATTTAGCATAATGAATAAAGGCCCACCTATCACAAACTCACTTTGGGGAAAAATTTCCTGGAACCCAAACTTGATAATAGACTAAAATTTCAAACACAAAAAACAAAAAATTTAAAAAAAAAAATTCCCAAAAACCGTAGCATACAATTGAAGTTTACGGTGCTATGTTCCACTTTCGGGCCCTCCTGGCCCTAAAACACTCACTCTTTTACCCCTATCTCACCTAGGAATTTGTGAAAGGGGGCTCAAAACAAAAAACCATCTCAGACCCCTAATTACCCAACAAAATGCTGCCCGTCAGGGAAAATTTAAAAAGTTCCCACTACAGGTAGACACTCCCCCCAATATTCAAAACCCCCTAAACCTACTCACAATACCAAACATCCAAACTTATTTCGCACCTTTTAAAAAACATAAAAAACCTTTAAATCTGAAAAAAAACCCCCCCTCAAAACCCCTCCTTTTCCAAAACCCCAACCGAACCCCCTTTACCATAACAAAAAGGCACTGATCACTCTTTTATGTTTCCCCGGTCCTCCACACTATGCAAAAATTCAATGCCCCTAAAAGGGCCCTAAAATCGGAATCCATTACCCGTGAATATAAAAAAAAACGCTGTTTAAAATTCAAGTCTCTTCTCAAAAAAACCCCTTACTCCCCCCAATTAAAAAAAATACTGAATAAAATTTTATCCTTTATAAATTGTCTCTCATATATGTTCCCTTATTGTTTCTCATAAATGTCAACCTGTGACCCAGTCAAAATTTCTTTTACTTAAAAATTTATTTCAACGGGATACTCCCTCCTATGATTACACAAAAACCCCAGTAAATGACCATAAAAGACCTGTCTTTGGGAATACTCAATTTTTACTAAAATTGTTATCTGTTTTACAATAATTTTTTTTCCAATGAATATTTTTATTGCTTAGTTAATCTTAAGTTAATTTTTAAATGCCCCCAAAGCCCTGCATACCCAAGGGGGTCTGGTTTTGCTTTCACTTTAAAAATTGGGAATTTCCCTTTTACTTTTCGTAACAAGTTTTCTTTTAAAATTTAAAAAATAAATAAATAAATTTAAAAAAATTTAAAAAAAATACTGATTGTACAGCAATGGAAAAACAACCTACGACCCCGTTTTTGTAAATACTCATTTGTGCTTAACAAAGGGGGTTTACCCGGAAGAAATTCCGGGGGGTTTCCTTTCCCCCCCGGGGGCCCGGTCGGGGACCAGGGCCCCCTGGTGGATCAGGCCTGTCAACCACGCTTTTTACAGCTGGCTGTTCCCCCCAAAACCAAAACGCGAGCCACAGCCTGGCCCGGTCCCTTTTCCCGAACCCTTTAGGTGCTTTGTTTTCCAAAGTGCCAGCTTGAAGACTGCCAAGGGGGCTTTTTATGTGGGAGGCAGTTAACAGTTCGGGCCCAGACACTTTTGTTTGGTCTTTTTTAAGTCTTGTGACACCCCTGGGTTTTCATTGGGGGATGTTGCATCGCCTGCCAATTTTTTTTGCTTTCCGTTAAATAATTTATTTTTGGGGGTGCAAATTCGGTACTAGCCCCTCTAGGATTTTCAAGGGATATATAAAATGTATCTCTCCTGCCTGCTTTTCCGGGAATACAGGTTCAAAGGGCCCCCAAGCGTTAACAAATAAAATTTTGGGGGTTTTTTTCTCCCTTTTGCGTGCCCCCGAAGGGTTTTCTGTACATTTTCTAGGTCAACAATTTTTACCTGCCTTAGTGTGCAGCAATATTCCAGCCTAGGGTAGAACAAGTGCCCCGAAGGTGTCATCATGGGCTTGGCCTCCCTATTTTGAAGGAAACTTTATTATCCATTCTGTCATTTTTCCCAGCACTTTCGATTGATACAATTTTTATGGTCCCCTTACGGTGAGATCCTCAACATTATCCCCTCCCCCGGTCTTTGACATTGGTGTTTTGCTCTATTTTGTGGCCAGAATTTGTTTTGTACTCTAATGAAGATTTAATTTCCTCGTGTTTTACCATACCTGGATTTACCTGGAGAGAGTTCCGGGGGTCAACGCCCCGCGGCCCGGTCTGTGACCAGGCCTCCTGTGGATAAGAGCCTGATCAACCAGGGTTTTGCTGCTGGCTGCACGCAAACCAACGTAGAGCCACAGCCCGGCTGGTCAGGAACCGACTTTAGGTGCTTGTCCAGTGCCAGCTTAAAGACTGCCAGGGGTCTGTTGGTAATCCCCCTTATGTATGCAGGGAGGCAGTTGAACAGTCTCGGGCCCCTGACACTTATTGTATGGTCTCTTAACGTGCTAATGACACCCCTGCTTTTCTTTGGGGGGGATGTTGCATCGTCTGCCAAGTCTTTTGCTTTCGTAGGAGTGATTTTCGTTTGCAAGTTGGGTACTAGTCCCTCTAGGATTTTCCGGGTTTGTATATAATCCATGCATCTCTCCCGCCTGCTTTCCCAGGGATTACAGGTTCAGGAACCTCAAGCGCTCCCAGTAATTGAGGTGTTTTATCTCCGTTATGCACACCGTGAAGGTTCTCTGTACTTTTTCTAGGTCAGCAATTTCACCTGCCTTGAAAGGTGCTGTTAGTGTGCAGCAATATTCCAGCCTAGATAGAACAAGTGACCTGAAGAGTTCATCATGGGCTTGGCCTCCCAAAGTTTTGAAGGTTCTAATTATCCATCCTGTCATTTTCTAGCAGATGCGATTGATACAATGTTATGGTCCTTGAAGGTGAGATCCTCCGACATGATCACTCCCAGGTCTTTGACGTTGGTGTTCGCTCTATTTTGTGGCCAGAATTTGTTTTGTACTCTGACGAAGATTTAATTTCCTCGTGTTTACCATATCTGAGTAATTGAAATTTCTCATCGTTGAACTTCTATTGTTTTTCTGCAGCCCACTGAAAGATTGGGTTGATGTCCGCCTGGACCCTTGCAGTGTCTGAAAGGGAAAAGACACTTTTCATGCAGATTCGGGTGTCATCTGAAAAGGAAGACACGGTGCTGTGGCTGACTTCCTTTTCTATGTCAGATATGAGGATGAGGAACAAGATGGGAGCGAGTACTGTGCTTTGTGGAACAGAGCTTTTCACCGTAGCTGCCCCGGACTTTACTCTGTTGACAACTACTCTCTGTGTTCTGTTAGTGAGGAAAATTATAGATTCATCGACCGACTTTTCCCGTTATTCCCCTTTTGCACGCATTTTGTGCACTATTACGCCATGGGGCACAGTTGTCGAAGGCTTTGCAAAGTCTGTATATATTACATCTGCATTCTTTTTATCTTCTAGTGCATTTAGGACCTTGTCGTAGTGATCCAATAGTTGAGACAGACAGGAGCGACCTGTTCTAAACCCATGTTGCCTTGGGTTGTGTAACTGATGGGTTTCTAGATGGGTGGTGATCTTGCTTCTTAGGACCCTTTCAAAGATTTTTTTGATATGGGATGTTAGTGCTATCGGCCTGTAGTTCTTTGCTGTTTTCTTTATTGCCCCCTTTGTGGAGTGGGGCTATGTCTGTTGTTTTTAGTAACTGTGGGACGACCCCCGTGTCCATGCTCCCTCTCCATAGGATGGAAAAGGCTCGTGATACGGGCTTCTTGCAGTTCTTGATGAACACGGAGTTCCATGAGTCTAGCCCTGGGGCAGAGTGCATGGCATGTCATTTATCGCTTGTTCGAAGTCATTTGGCATCAGGATAACATCGGGTTGGCTTGTGTTAACCAAATTTTGTGGCTCTCTCATAAAAAAATCATTTTGATCTTCGACTCTCAGTCTGGTTAGCAGCTTGCTAAAAACTGAGTCATATTGGGACTTAAGTAGCTCACTCATTTCCTTGCTGTCATCTGTGTAGGACCCATCTTGTTTAATAGGGGCCCAATACTGGATGTTGTTCTCGACTTTGATTTGGCATAGGAAAGAAAAACTTTGGGTTTCTTTCGATTTCATTACGGCTTTAGTTCTTCCCACGATTCCTGACCCAAAAGTTTCCCTTTTTAGTTTTGATTTTCGATGCTTGCATTTCTTGACCAGTGCCCTCCCTACGCATTTCAGATATATTACCTCTTTTGCCGCTCTGTTATTCTTTCCGTCGCCTGTAAAGGGGAGGCCTGTCTCTTTTTCTTTTACATTACTCCCGTTTTTTTTAGAGGAAAACCCTTTTGGGAAACATCGAGTGCCACCGATTAATTTATTTAGGGATAAGCTGGGGGCCGTGTTGCTTTTTCTATCTTTCCCCGCTTATATCGGTTTGGATTGGTTTACTTGGGCCCCCCTTTTTTTTTTATTGAAGTTAATTTGGGGATGTCCCTCGTACTAATCCATTAGTCGGTCTGGGGCTCCATCTAATGTGAACCCAATTATGTTGAATCTGAGAATATTGTTTTTTAAAGGAGACATTTCGTATCAACATCATTTTTTAGTGAAGATGAGGTCTTGTATTCTCCATCTATGGGGCTCTATGTTTTTGGGTTTAAAATTTAAATTTTTTGCAGAGTTTTAAAAAGCCGTGGGGTTGGGTTTTTCATCAGAGCTGCCTCGGGTGTTGTTACTGCAACAAATTATTTGATACCCCATTTTTTGGGTGCCTTAAGTTGAAATCCCCCATAGCAAGATTTTGGGGTCGGGAGCGGAAAATTTCCCAGACATGGTCAATTTTAACAGCTTTTTCCGGAATTGCGGGGACGTTTGCTTCGGGGGCTTGTAGACTACCGCAAAAACTGGGTTTTTTTTCTCGACCTTTACTCTAAAATTTCCCTACTCATTTGAGGCATTTAATTTCTGTGCAAACAAGTGATCTGCAATGTACAGGCCAACCCCCCCCCCTTTTTTCCTGTTCACTCTGTCACATCTGATAGTTGTAACCGGGCCCATATTTCGTGCCAAGTGATCCTTTATGGGGGGTCTCAGTGAAAGCCGCGTTGTTTTTCCCTCTGCAAGCAGTCCAAGAAAAGTTTTTGTTGTTTGTTGCTGGCTTTAGACCCTGTTATTGAAAAGAAGAATGTCATGGGACTGGGGGTTTTGTTGGTACTGGGGGGGATTTTTTTCCAGCTTTATTATTTGTATCTGTTGGTTTGGAGTGGGCCTCGACTGTGGTTCCACTCCAGGGAAAGACTGGATTTTGGGGATGAAATTTTTGCCATTTCGTCCAGTTTTTTTTTTCCCTTTCCCGGGACTAGAAAAAACCCCTTTCCCCCCTTTTATGGCGTGGCTACCCAGGTTTTTCCCCCCTGGCCTTTATGTTTGTATCTTTTTTTACCCTTTAGATGGTGTGCCTGGCAAAATTTAAGTTTTGCAAAGTCTTTTCCTGTACGAAGAGGGACACTTTTTTAGGGTGAAAAAAACTTACGGAAGGGGGTTTGCATTTTTTCCGTTTTCAATTGGGATGGCATTTTCTAGGTGGGCATAGTTCACTCCCCTTGTTTTTAATTTTCTCATGTCTGCAGAAACCAAGGGATAATGTGCACAGGGTTGGTTTCCCTTTTTCCTTGGGTTTCTGGACGTATTCCCGTTGGGCATGTTTCCCTGTCTTATTCCTATCCTCCCCAGCACCAACAATTGAGCTCCCACCAGTTTTTTTTTGGCAATATATCCTCACAATTGCTAGTGGAGTCCTCTTGTTTGCTATTTCCTGTGGTATTTCTAGTTTGCAATTTTGGGTTTTTTATCTTATCTTTGATTACACTTGTTTCCCCACTAGGGTTCCTGTCCCCTATGAGGTCATTTAATGTGTATTCCTTCCTGCGTATAATTCTCGACTACCTGGACAAAATCTCCAGCTTCACCCATTACTGTCTCCCGGGACAGCACCTCCAGCTTCACCATTTACTGTCTCCCAGGACAGCACCTCCAGCTTCACCATTTACTGTCTCCCAGGACAGCACCTCCAGCTTCACCATTTACTGTCTCCCAGGACAGCACCTCCAGCTTCACCATTTACTGTCTCCCAGGACAGGACCTCCAGCTTCACCATTACTGCTCCCGGGAAACAGCACCTCCAGCTTCACCATTACTGTCTCCCCAGGACAGCACTATCAGCCCCCACATTTACTGAGTACCAGGACATCACCTCCAGCCTTACAGTTTCTGGCTACATGGCCAGTATCAAGGGCAGTACCATTCAGCCCAGACTTTTTATGTTCCCATCTGTTGTAGGAAGCTTCCAGGTTGTCTATGAAAGCAGCTTTGATGTTATCTTCTTTTAATACCCTTGTGATTTTAGTCCACAGATTTTCCTCATTTGGGCATACCCAAAAATACTTCCCTGTTTTAATACTGCTTGTAGCTAGTTCTTGGATATCTGCACATTTCTCATCGTTGAACTTCATATTGTTTTCTGCAGCCCACTGAAAGATTTGGTTGATGTCTGCCTGGAGCCTTGCAGTGTCTGCAATGGAAGACACTGTCATGCAGAATCAGGTGTCATCTGCAAAGGAAGACAAGGTGCTGTGGCTGACATCCTTGTCTATGTCAGATATGAAGATGAGGGACAAGATGCGAGTGAGTACTGTACCTTGAGGAACAGAGCTTTTCACCGTAGCTGCCTCGGACTTTACTCTGTTGACTACTACTCTTGTGTTCTGTTTGGAGGAAATTTATAGATCCATGACCAACTTTTTCCTGTTTTTCCTTTAGCAGCATTTTTGTGCGCAATTAAGCCACAATGTCACACTTGTCGAAGGCTTTGCAAAGTCTGTTTATATACATCTGCATTCTTTTTGTCTCTAGTGCATCTAGGAACTTGTCGTAGTGATCCATTAGGTGAACAACAGGAACGACCTGTTCTAACCCATGTTTGTCCTGGGTTTGTGTAATTGATGAGTTTTTTCTAGATGGGTGGCGATCTTGCTTCTTAGGACCCTTTCAAAGATTTTTTTATGATAATGGAATGTTAGTGCTAATCGTCTGCAGTTACTGCCCACCCCTTTGTGGAGTGGGGCAGTCTGTTTGTATTTTAGTAACTGTGGGACTATGGGGACGACCCCGTGTCCATGCTCCCTCTCCCATAGGATGGTAAAAAGCAATGATAGGGGCTTCTTGCAGTTTCTTGAGAACACGGAGTTCCATGAGTCTGGCCCTGGGGCAGAGGCATGGACATGTATTTATCGCCTGTTCGAATCCATATTGGCGTCAGGATAACATTCAGATAGCTTGTGTTAACCAAATAGCTGGGAACGCGCTGATAAAATTAATTTTGATCTTCAACTCTCAGTCTGGTTAGCGGCTTGCTAAAAACTGAGTCCCTATTGAGACTTGAGTACTCACTCATTTCCTTGCTGTCAATCTGTGTAGGACCCATCTTGTTGTAAGGGCCCAATTCTGGACTTGTTTCTCTGACTTTGAAATGGCATTAGGAAAAGAAATACTTTTGGGTTTCTTTCGATTTCCATTTATGGCCTTTTAGTATCTTCCCGCGATTCCTGACTCCTATAAGATTCCTTTAGCTATGTTTTCGAATGCTTGCTATTTCCTCGACCAGTGACTCCCCTATGCATTTCCATATATATTGGCCTCTTTAGCCGCTCTGTTATTCTTTTCCGTCGGCTGTAAAGAGCGCCTGTCTCTTTCTCTTTACATCTACTCCTCCTTTTTCTTAGAGGAATAAGCCTTTGTGCAAACATCGAGTGCCACCGAGTTAATATAGTTCTAGGCATAAGCTGGGGTCCGTGTTGCTTATTCTATCTACCCCAGCTTATATCGGGTTAGACTTGGTTTACCTTGGTCCCACTTTATGTTTTTGTTATTGAAGTTGAATTTGGTGGAATGCTCCCTCGTACTAATCATTATGTCGGTCTGGCTCCGCGCATACATGTCTGAACCTCAATATGATCCGATCGTGAATAGTATATTCTTTTTGATATGGTGACATTCTCGTATCAATCATCATTGTTATGAAGAGTGAGTCGAGTGTAATTCTCCTTCTAGTAGGCTCTATTATATACTGTTTAAATTTATTTTTGCAGAGATTTAAAAGGCTGTGTGTGGTTGAGTTCTCGTCAGAGCTGCCTCCTGGTGTTTATTACTGCAACACCATTATTAGCTTATTCCCTCCATATAGGTACCATAAGTTGAAATCCCCCCATGAGAAAGATGTTGGGTACAGAGCTGTCAGATTTTCCAACAGTGGTCAATTTTTAAACCGCCTTACTGGAATTGCGGGGACGTTGCATTCGGAGCTTGTAGACGACCGCAATGACTAGGTTTTTGTTCATTGCTCTTACTGCTAAAAACTTTCCACTACATCATTGAGGCATTAAGCAGTTCTGTGCAAACAAGTGACTCTGCGGTGTACAGGCCAACCCCCCCCCCCCCTTTTCGCCTGTTTACTCTGACGCAATCTGTATAGGCTGTAACCTGGGATCCATATTTCGTTGTCCAAGTGATCCTTTATGTGGGACTCAGAAAAGCCGTGAACATCGCATTTCCCTCTGCAAGCAGCTCCACGGGATGAAAGGTTCTTGTTGTTTGTTGCCTGCTTTAACCCTGTATATTTGCAAAGAAGAAATGTCATCGACCTGGTTTGTATTGTTGGTACTGGGGGGATTTATTCCGGCATTATTTATCTTGGATCTGTTGTTTGGGAGTGGAGGCCATCGACTTTGGTTCCAGCTCCAGGAATGACTGATATGGTGTACGATTTCTGCAATTTCCCTACAGTTTTGCTCTTTCCTTCCTGCACGAAAGAAACCACTCCCTCTTGAGTGGCATGTGGCTACCCAGGTTTTCCCATGGCCTGGATGTTTTGTATCATTTTGTCCCATTTAGATGGTGTGCCATGGCAACTTAAGTATAGCACAGTCTTTCCTGTACTGAAGAGGGACACATTGCAGGGGGGGAAAAAGGCTTACAGGAAGGAGTTTGCTTTTTCTGTGTGTCATATGAGCACAGCATTTACTAGGGTGTCATAGTTGCACATCCCATCTGTTTTTTTCCCAGATTTCCCATACCTGCAGATACCAAGTCATAGTATGGGCAAGGCTTGGTTTCCATTTGCCTTGGTTTCGTACTGTAATTCCCTGTATGGTGCATGTTTACCTGTCCCCTTATTCCTATCCTCACTAGCACCAACAATGAGCTCTCACCAGTTGTTTTTTTTGGTAACATATCCTCACTATTGCTAGTGAGTCCTCTTTGTTTTGCTATTTCCTGATCGTATTACTCGTTTGTTCAATATTGGTTTATCTTTCCTTGACTTACTTGTTTCCCCATTACAGCTCCTGTATCTAGGGCTGCCCATGAGGTCATTTATATGCTTCCTTCCTGCGTACTATTTCCTGACGATACCTGGACAAAATCTCCAGCTTCACCATTACTGTCTCCCAGGAGCAGCACCTCACTTCACCATTACTGTCTAACCTCAGGACAGCACTAATCAGCCCCACTTTTACTGAACTACAGTGCAGCACCTCCTGTTCTACAGTTTCTGACTACATTACCAGCACCAAGGGCGAAACAATCCAGCCCAACTTTTATTTTTTCCCATCTGTTTTAATGCTTCCAGGTTTTTTCTAAGAAAGCAGCTTTGAGTTAGCCCTTTTAATGCCCTTGTGTATTTTAGTCCACGATTTATCTCATTTGGCCATACCCAAAAAACACTTCCCTGTTTAATACTTCTTGTAGCTAGTTCTAGGATATCTGACAAGGGGCGTTACACCAATTTCCACAAAAATGACAATTTAATGCATGTGAACCCGTTTGTTTGATGTACTGCAGACTACACAAAGCTTCATAATGATTTGAATGGTTGATTTACTGTAAATTTCTACTAGCACCTCTTGAATACTCTATTAATAACCTCCTTAAAGTGAAGATCTGGCTATTTGTATTTCTATTTCTAACTGTACTTGTAGATTAGGACAGCTTACCGGTGTAACGTACCTGTTTTATATAATTATTGTTTGTATAGGGCAGCTTACCAGTGTACGTTCCTGTTATATATTTATTGTTTGTTATCTGTTTACAATAAGTTTTACCACTCAATACTTCAGATTGTCATAGTAATCTTAATTAATATAAGCCTGCCCGTAATGGATATGCATTCAAGTGGTTTTAGCAGCTGCAATATCAGTATTTTTTTTCTTTTTTTTTTTTTTTGTACTTCCTGTATCATGTTCAAAATTAATAAATAAATAATTAAATAAATAGCATGAGATGGAACATGGAGGAGCCTCACAGAGTGATCTGCACTTTGTGTTATGATCATGACTGTTATGTTGAGTTGTAGGAGATGTTTGAGGGAGAGTATATCAGAGTTAAGTGTTCTAGTATGTAGTAGGTGCAGCAATAAGTATGATGTTTTGTAATGGAGTGAGTAGGTTTAGAGTTTCGAATATTGGTGGAGTGTGCTGTCTGTAGTGGAATTTGGTTTATAATTCGACATGCAGCCTTTTGTTGGGTAATTAGTGGGTCCTGAGATGGTTTTTTGTTGTTGATCCCATGCACAAATTCCATAGGTGAGATAGGGGTAAATAAGTAGTGATATAGGGTCAGGAGGGCTGACATGTGGAACAAGCACCGTATCTCGAATAGTATGCCTACGGTCCTTGAGAATTTTTTTTGAAATTTGTTGTATAAATGTGATTTGAAATTTGATCGTATTATCAAGTGGATTTTCATGAAGAATTTTTTCCTCTGATAGTTTTTTGTGATAGGTGATCCTTTTATCATTATTTTAAGAAGGGACATCTGTTGGCTCTGATACCAAACTGAATGTAATAGGCTTTGTCCAATGTTAGAGTAAGTTTGTTGGTCCTCATCCAGGTAGATATTTTATTAATTTCGGTATTTAACAGTATTGGCTACAGACTGGGCTCCGGGTGGAGTAGACGTATGTAGTGTCATCTGCAAATAGTGTGGGTTTGAGTAGTTGCGATGCATTTGGTAGGTCATTTATGTATATGAGAAAGAGAAGAGGGCCTAGGACACTTCCCTGTAGGACACCAACTGTAATTGGCTGTGCGGAAGAGTTTGCCCCATTTGTGTACATATATTGGCTTCTGTTGCTGAGGTATGACTTGAGGTAGTTGAGGGAGTGCCCTCTTATACCATAGTGCGACAATTTTATGTGGAGCAAGTCATCGTCAACTGTATCAAAAGCTTTACATAAGTCAATGAAGATCCCCAGTTGGACTTCTTTTTTCTCTATTGCTGTGTAAATATGTTCTAGCATGTGTATAATAGCATCATTAGTATTTTTATTAGACCTGAACCCAAATTGACAGGGGTTGAGTGTGTTGTGGGAGATGAGATAGGAATAGATACACTTATGAATTAATTTTTCAAAGATTTTAGAGAGAGGGTGTAAGTTGGATATTGGCCTATAGTTATTCAAGTCTGTTTGGTCTCCTTTATGGATCGGGGTGACCCTTGCTAGCTATTTTGAGAACTGTTGGGAAAGTAGAGGATTCAATGGATTTGTTAAAGAGTGTTGCAATGATTGGTGATAGTACTTGTGACGCTTTTTTGTGTATAAAGGGTGGTAAGGTATTTAAATCTCCTGTCTTGTTTTTTTAGTTTTGATAATAAGGGAGACTTCAGTTGGATTAGTCGGAGATAGGAACAGTGTGTTCGGGTAGTTGCCAGTGAGGTAGTCATTAGATGGGGTATCTGAGCTTGGGATTTTATTTTCAATTTTTTTTTTCCTATAGTGAGAGGAAATCATGAGTTTATTTGCTGTTTCAGTTGGTGGGAGTTGGGGTTCATCTGGTTTTATTAATTAAATTTCGCTATTTCGTGATATCTTTTTTGTTCCTAGAATTTCTGATAGGGCTTTCCAGGTCTTTTTTATATCACCTCGTAAGTTGGATAATCTGTTCTCATAATAAAATTTTTTAGCCCTTCTTATCAGGCTGGTTAGGACTGATGAGTAACGTTTCATTTGATCTCTGGTTATTAGATTAGATTTTGCCTCCGAAGTGGCTAGTCTATTATTCACCCCATATCCATCCTGTGGACGGTAGCGCGAGAGCATATGGATACACAAATGCCCTAGGAACTAGGCCCCAAATGGTTAACAGAAATACATATGGATTTATATCTACATATCTATAGTTCACTTATCTGTTACAAGCAAATTTAGGAAATTTGCTTAGTATATCTGGTATCTTATTTTCATTAAAAGATATCTTGACATGTCACATAGGTTATTATACTGTCTGTCTCTGTATTCCTCAATAAGTGGACAATTAAGCACATAGTGTTCAAGACAGTGACCATATGTCTGATCACATAATTTACATTTAGTTTGATCATCATCTGTGTGTCTCCCAAACTGTCAGGTTCATTTGCGTGGAGCAAAAAAAAATTCGAAAAAATATGAAAATGGAGTTATTGTTACCAAAAAATAGCTGAACTTTCTGGCTACACTCTGGTATAATTATTATCCTTGTACGAGCTGACGCGGCATTGTTTACGTTTTTTCCCCGTGTTATTTTTATCCTTTTCTTATATCTTTGTCTAATATAATACAAATTCACCATCTGAGATCATGCCAGAGTGGGCGGAGATAATATGATCAAGGAACCAATCAGGTACCCTGGGTATATTGCATAAAATGGCCGACACCTCCAGCCAACAAAATATTCCATACCCACGCTAATATCAATTATAAGGCTTATTTATCTATCACAATTGATCTATGATGTCATAATGCAATATAATAATAGCATATAAACATAAAAAGTACACCTTAAAAAATAATATATAGCATAATATGACGCCCCGAGGAAAAAATTTCTATCGATATTTCCCCTGAAGGTGAAGAAAGGGTCCGCCCTCTCTCATCAGTGATGAGAGAAAACGGATTTACAATGGTTAACTGTAATAAACACTCGTAGGTCGCGGAAAAAGTGTAAAATAAGGCGAATTTTTCGGGGAAAAAAAATATTTCCCGGGCACCTGGGGTGCCGCGCGCTTCGGCCTATATCTCGAAAGTAAGTTATTTACCTATTTAGGGGGATTGCATCCTTATTTATGAATGAATTGACTTGATTTTCACAACAAACATAGGAGAATGATTGATTTACAAGAAATTACGTACCTTTCTGAACTATCCCAAATATTTTTAGATTTATGTGGGCAACAAGACCGACATCTTCCAATATGACAAAAAAGTTATGAAACTTATTTTTTTTTAGCATGAAGATAAGGTTTATTTTAGAATAGGTACGTAATTCGTGATGGAATTAGAGGTGTTCTATCAGCAGCAAGTGTCAAAACCACTTTTCCAAGTACCACTGAGTAGGACTCCGCTGCCAAATGCAATTTTTCGTAAATTTTGCATATTTCATTTACTTTTTGGCCGATATGATTGAAACTTCAGCACAGGAGGTTTTATATAAGCTTCTAATAGTACACCAAAAATGAACGTAATCGGTTGAAAAATAAAGAAGTCGATATGTTTCACCTGACCGCTCCCTAAGCCTGGCCACTACAACATCAGTCAGTCTGTTCACATTGTACATTGCTCCATAAACATACTGGTGGCCTGGTGGCTAAAGCTCCCGCTTCACACACGGAGGGCCCGGGTTCGATTCCCGGCGGGTGGAAACATTTCGACACGTTTCCTTACACCTGTTGTCCTGTTCACCTAGCAGCAAGTAGGTACCTGGGTGTTAGTCGACTGGTGTGGGTGGCATCCTGGGGGACAAGATTAAGGACCCCAATGGAAATAAGTTAGACAGTCCTCGATGACGCACTGACTTTCTTGGGTTATCCTGGGTGGCTAACCCTCGGGGGTTAAAAATCCGAACGAAATCTTATCTTATCTTATCTTATCTTAATGGGTTATAGATCTACTCAGGCTTCTAACTGCATTCCTATAACAATAATTTTCATTATTTACTTCTCTCCTAATATTATTCCTAATGCTAGACACAGTTATACCAAAGTTATATTCTACATTCTCCTTCTGGGTACTCTTCTTGGCTAACATATAAACTTTATCATGAAGGAGTAGTCCAATGTGTGATGGGACCCACAGCAATTGTACATTAATTCCTTTGTCCCTAATTTTTGAGTATCTATACCTGGCTTCTCCAATGAGCATGTTGTTGGAGTCATTATATGAGTCAAGAACCTTCAATGATGACATAGAATCAGTAATGATGATAGAGTCAAGCTCAGTGTCATAAGTTAGCTTTAGCGCCATTATGATTGCAAACAATTCAGTTTGCAGTGGAGATGCCCAGTTGTTAATTCTTATGCCTAACTCAACAAATTTATTATCGTTCTTAACTAGGGAGGTGGCAACAAGAGCAGATGCAGCCCTGCCAGAAGACTCCTGTTTAGATCCATCAGTGTATATAACTTGTGATAACTTATTACTACCATTATTATTATTATTATAATCAAGGGGGAAGCACTAAACCCATAGGATTATACAGTGCTTGGGGGAGGGATGGAAGGTATTCAGGTTTAACTCAGGGAACTGGAGCACAGATCCAGTTCCCTAGATCAAGAGCCCCTCACCAGCATCAAGGAACCTTATTTGAGGGGACATTATTACTACCAGCAAGGCGAGAAATTTCTTCTTGAGCAGTTGCTCTAACAAGTGATTTAAGGAAGGGATTACTAGCAATGAGCTTCTTCGGAGGGATTTGCAGGCATGTGATATTAAATGAACACATCTTCCATGGAGGGGTGAAATGCTCTTGTTTCCTACAGTGATGCAGTTCATGCAGGTTATAAAACTTAATGCAATTGCACGTTTTCACAGTCCATTTAGATCTGTGTGTATTTACCTCTAGACACTTAGTAAGAGTCATTGTGACAGTGTTTGGTTCATTTCTCAACATTCTGATACCGAGTACAGTGTTAATCTCAACAATCCTATCACTGATACTAGAAATACCAAGCTCCTTCCTCATGTTAAGAACTTTTGTAGATCTGGGACAGCCAAGAATAATTCTGAGAGCTTCATTTTGCATTAACTCCAAGGGTCGGAGAGAACTTTCTCTAGCAAATATCAACATTGGAGCAGCATAATCAATTAAGGACCTAACATAGGCTATGTACATCATTCTCACGATTCTCACGTTAGCACCATAGTTGGGGTTGTAGCCAGCAACAGCTTTGAGAGCATTTAGCCTAGCTTTGCATTTCTTATTTAGTTGTGGTATAGTGGATTTGTTAAAGGGTACATCTACACGAAGATATCTGTAAGTTTTAACGTAGCTAATTATTTCACGCTTCAAAAAGATGGGTGGGGGATGTCGTTTGCTTGTTAATATCTTTGTTTTAGAGGAAGATATTATGAGGCCTAGTCGATTACAAGTTGCTTGCTTTGTATTTATGGATTTGAGGATGCTGGGTGTTAGCCAGGGACTGTTCAGTCTCTTCCCAGTCATCTGTTTAGTTTTTTTTAGGGCAGTGCTTGTTATAGAGGTATTGAGTCTTTTTTAGAAAATTATTTACAGCTAGCTTTATTTACAGTCTGTAATATACAACTGTGGATAAAATACTTTGCCATTTCTTGAACATTTCTGAGAGAGTTGTTTCTAAATTCATTAATTTTATCACACTCCAGTACATAATGACGCAGGGTGTAACAATAGTCAATCTGGCAAAGTTTGCATTTCGTTTGGTCTACATCTGGTGGTGGTGATTTAACCTGCCATAGATACTTGTAACCCAGCCGGAGCCGGGTGGTAGTGACATCCAAGTGTCTGCTTATCTTGTTGGATGCACCATAGTCATGTAGCTCCTCCAGCTTGATGGAATGATGATAAATGGACTGACTTGTGGCATTCGTCTCTCAGCCTTTGTGTAGAGAGGACGACAGTGGAGCTGGTCTCTAAACCCCTGGTGGCATGCGGCAGTACTTTCACAATGGCAGAAGGTGGACGTAGGTGTGTCAACACTGTCTTGAATTTGTGAAGGGCTCGCTCAATAGTCAGAACACCCATCTTTTGCTGACGGCTATATTAAGGAACACATATGGCATCGCAAACGAGGAGCTCTATGGCACTTCGTTGAATGGTAGTTCAAGGCTTTTTGTCAAATTCCAGCAGAGCAGCACTTATGAAAATATGGTGGCCAGGTACCAGGATGTGGTTAAGCTGGTTAACCCTGGTGTTAATGTCTGCCTCCATGATATATCACGGTTTAACACTTGGATCAAGGTGCGTAATGTTCCTTTTGAAGCTGATGAGAGTGATTTAAGGAACGTTTTTGGGCGTTATGGTACCATACATTTGGCGAGATTGGGACGTTGGCATGATGGACCTCTTGTTGGTATGCCAGAAGGGTCTTTTTCCCATAAAATGTCCCTAAAGCACCCTATATCATTGTATGTGGTGATGGAGGACTTCCATACTTAAGTCTTCGTTACGTACATGGGTCAGAGGTGTACGTGTCGACTATGTGGGACATATGATCACATCGCAGTGCAATGTCCAATGCGATGAGGAAGACCAATGGCTGATACAAGGACTGATGATGCAACGAAGCAGCAAACATACGCTGTGGCAACACAGCGTGAGTCTCTGGCATGGGAGAAGTAAAGTGAGGAGGTAGAGAGGGAGACAGAGTTGTCTTCTACATGTGTGACCCTACCTGGAGTTGAAGAGGATGTAGGCTTGGTGTCGGCAATGGGCGAGGACTCTGTAATTGCTCAGGATGTAATGGAGGCATCCATTCAGGAGGCTCTTCATGAATTGCTGGACGTTTCGGTGTCTGCGATGATCCATGCTGGTTTGGAAACCGAGGGTGTAGAGGCAAGGGCAGGAGGCCCCAATGTGAAGGTCGCATGTGGTGTGGAAGCAGAACAGGTTGTAGTAGTGGATGTCCACAGGGATAACAGCCTAGAGGAGGCTATGGTTGCAGATCGTAGCTCTCGCAAGAGAGCTGCTGTGATATCAGATAGTGATGACGTTTTGACTTCTGGGCAAAGGTGAGGAAAAAAAGCATGGCACGATGCGACCCGTAGAGGTACGGGTGGAACAAAGTGTGTTGAGCACGTGAAAGGGGAAGGCACAGGGGGGTGTGGGGGAGAGGTGGGGGTGCTCGTCTAGGATCTAAGAGTGTTAAGGTGTCTAAAGGCAAGCCTCCATTGAATCCTTCAAGTGTATTACTTTAAATATTAATGTGTTGAAGCCATTACACAAATGTAAGAGCCTGGAGGTATTTTTATAGAGATATGTACCTGACATTGTGTTCCTGCAAGAACACAATTATAAATCATTGGGAAAGTTAATGATTGATGGATATGAAGCTTATATGGGTTGCTCTGCATGATTGAAAGGTGGTGTGGCATTGTTAATTAAAGAAGCTAGCCCGTTTTCTCTGCAAAGATGTGAGGTAGGGAGGAGGGCGGTTGATTCGGTGGATGGGTGTGGGGGGGTG
>NC_069447.1:6911352-6946654 GCF_026875155.1 Cherax quadricarinatus | reverse complement strand
GTTTTTAAATTTTTATTTTTTTTTTTTTTTTTTTTGTTTTGGCACAGTACATAGTTTCAGTATTGGGTATCACAGGATTCATTATTTTAAGATTGAGATTAATATTTCTGTTTATGGTCAAATGGGTGAGTGAGTGTAAGTGTGAACCACCAGGTGGTATTCGTGTAGTTAGTTGATGGGGTTTATCAGGGAGATAAGATGTTTTCTGATGGTAGTTTTGAAGGTGATGAATGAGTCTGCAGTTCTAGAGTTCTCAAGTAGGGTGTTCCAGATTTTAGTGCCTTTGACATACATTGAATTTTTGTAAAGGTTTAGTCGGACATGGGGAATGTCGTAGAGATGTTTGTGTCTGGTGTTATGCCTGTGGGTTCTGTCACAACTATCAAGAAAGCGTTTTAGGTCAAGGTTGATATTGGAGTTTAAGGTCCTGTAGATGTAGATTGCACAGTAGAAAGTGTGGATGTACTGAACAGGGAGTAAGTTTAGATCTATGAAGAGTGGGGGGGTGTGTTGCCAGGGATAGGATTTAGTGATTATTCTTACTGCAGCTTTTTGTTGGGTTATTATTGGCTTTAGGTGTGTTGCTGCAGTTGATCCCCAAGCACAAATAGCATAGGTGAGGTATGAATAAGTAAGTGATTGGTATAGTGTGAGAAGGGCATTTTGCGGCACGTAGTATCACATCTTGGAGAGGATCCCAACTGTTTTGGATACTTTTTTGGTTATGTATTGGATATGGGTGCTGAAATTCAGGTTGTTGTCAAGGTATAGGCCTAGGAATTTGCCCTTATTATGTCTGGTAATTAGAGTGTTGTCGATCTTAATGTTAATTTGTGCATCTCCTGCTCTGCTACCAAATATAATATAGTAGGAAAACCATACCCCCGGCCGGGATTGAACCCACGGTCATAGAGTCTCAAAACTCCAGCCTGTCGCGTTAGCCACTAGACCAGCTAGCCACAATAAGATTCATCCAACTAGGTATATTTCTACACCATAGGAAGGTTAGCACAGGCACCTCTGTGACCACAAATGCAAGTTTTTACAGACGAATCTCCAGCTAGCGTGGCCGTGACGAACTCTAGCTCAAGTCCCTTCACTGCCATCAACATGACTCAAGAAATCGTAATGACACGATTGCAAACAAACCATACCCCCGGCCGGGATTGAACCCGCGGTCATAGAGTCTCAAAACTCCAGCCCGTCGCGTTAGCCACTAGACCAGCTATCCACAATAAGATTCATCCATAGAGTCTCAATGACCGCGGGTTCAATCCCGGCCGGGGGTATGGTTTGTTTGCAATCTTGTCATTACGATTTCTTGAGTCATAATATAGTAGGTTTTGTCAGTGTCAAGCGTAAGTTTATTGGCTATCATCCAAGTCGATATTTTGATCAGCTCCTCGTTAACAATGGTGTTGAGGGTGGCAAGATTAGGGTGAGAAATGACATAAGTCGTGTCGTCAGCAAAGAGAATGGGTTTCAGGTGTTGGGATACGTTTGGAAGATCATTGATGTATATGAGGAAGAGCAGGGGACCAAGGACACTTCCCTGCGGAACTCCAGTATCAAGTGGCCGTGTTGTTGATACTGTGTCTTTAATGGTAACATACTGATACCTATTAGTAAGGTAAGACTTGAAATAAGCAAGCGCATGGCCTCTTATACCGTAATGGTCAAGTTTGTGGAGCAGGATGTCGTGGTCTACTGTGTCAAAAGCTTTTCTTAGGTCAATAAAAATTCCTAGTGGATATTCCTTATTTTCCAATGCTGTGTAAAACAGATCTAGCATTTTTATGATTGCATCATTAGTGCTTTTATTTTTCCTAAATCCAAATTGGCAGGGGTTGAGTATGTTTTGTGCAGTTATAAATGAATATAGTCTCCTGTGCACGAGTTTCTCAAAGATTTTGGATAGCAATGGTAAGTTTGATATTGGCCTATTGTTGTTTAAGTCTGTAGGGTCACCACCTTTATGTATTGGTGTAACCCTTGCCATCTTGAGTAGTTTCGGGAAGGTGCTAGTTTCTAGTGACTTGTTAAAAAGTAATGAAATAGCATGCGAAAGGACAGACAGGAACGACCTGTTCTAAACCCATGTTGTCCTGGGTTGTGTAATTGATGAGTTTCTAGATGGGTGGCGATCTTGCTTCTTAGGACCATTTCAAAGATTTTTATGATATGGGATGATAGTGCTATAGGTCTGTAGTTACTGCCCCCTTTGTGGAGTGGGGCTATGTCTGTTGTTTTTAGTAACTGTGGGACGACCCCCGTGTCCATGCTCCCTCTCCATAGGATGGTAAAAGCTAATGATAGGGGCTTCTTGCAGTTCTTGATGAACACGGAGTTCCATGAGTCTTGCCCTGGGGCAGAGTGCATGGGCATGTCATTTATCGCCTGTTCAAAGTCATTTGGCGTCAGGATAACATCAGATAGGCTTGTGTTAACCAAATTCTGTGGCTCTCTCATAAAAAATTCATTTTGATCTTCAACTCTCAGTCTGGTTAGCAGCTTGCTAAAAACTGAGTCATATTGAGGCTTGAGTAGCTCACTAATTTCCTTGCTGTCATCTGTGTAGGACCCATCTTTTTTAAGTAAAGGCCCAATACTGGACGTTGTTCTCGACTTTGAAATGGCATAGGAAAAGAAATACTTTCGGTTTCTTTCGATTTCATTTATGGCTTTTAGTTCTTCCCGCGATTCCTGACTCCTATAAGATTCCTTTAGCTTATGTTCGATGCTTGCTATTTCTCTGACCAGTGACTCCCTATGCATTTCAGATATATTTGCCTCTTTTAGCCGCTCTGTTATTCTTTTCCGTCGCCTGTAAAGGGAGAGCATGTCTCTTTCTCTTTTACATCTACTCCTCCTTTTTCTTAGAGGAATAAGCCTTGTGCAAACATCGAGTGCCACAGAGTTAATTTATTCTAGGCATAAGTTGGGGTCCGTGTTTCTTATTCTATCTTCCCAGCTTGTATCGATTAGGACTTGGTTTACTTGGTCCCACTTTATGTTTTTGTTATTGAAGTTGAATTTGGTGAATGCTCCCTCGTGACTAATCTCATTATGTCGGTCTGGGGCTCCGTGCATACATGTCTGAACCTCAATTATGTTCTGACCTGAGTATATTTTTTTGATATGGTGACATTTCGTATCAGATCATCATTGTTAGTGAAGATGAGGTCTAGTGTATTCTCCAGTCTAGTAGGCTCTATTATTTACTGGTTTAAATTTAATTTTTGCAGAGGTTTAAAAGCTTGTGTGTGTGTGAGTTCTCGTCAGAGCTGCCTCCTTGTATTATTACTGCAACACCATTATTTGCTATATTCCTCCATTTTAGGTGCCTTAAGTTGAAATCCCCCAGGAGCAAGATGTTGGGTGCAGGAGCTGGCAGATTTTCCAGACAGTGGTCAATTTTTAACAGCTCTTCCTGGAATTGCTGGGACGTTGCATTCGGAGGCTTGTAGACTACCACAATAACTAGGTTTTGGTTCTCGATCTTTACTGCTAAAACTTCCACTACATCATCTGAGGCAATAAGCAGTTCTGTCCAAACAAGTGACTCTGCGGTGTACAGGCCAACCCCCCTCCTTTTGCCTGTTTACTCTGTCGCATCTGTATAGGTTGTAACCTGGGATCCATATTTCGTTGTCCAAGTGATCCTTTATGTGGGTCTCAGTGAAAGCCGTGAACATTGCATTTCCCACTGCAAGCAGTCCACGGATGAAAGGTATTTTGTTGTTTGTTGCTGGCTTTAGACCCTGTATATTTGCAAAGAAGAATGTCATCGGACTGGTGGTATTGTTGGTACTGGGGGTGGGATTTTTTTCAGGCATTATTATCTGTATCTGTTGGTTTGGAGTGGAGGCCATCGACTTTGGTTCCACTCCAGGAATGACTGGATTTGTTGTACGATTTCTGCCATTTCCTACCAGTTTTTTTCCTTCATGGCACTAAGAAACCACTCCCTCTTGAGTGGCTGTGGCTACCCAGGTTTTCCCATTGCCTTGATGTTTTGTATCTTTTTGTCCCCTTTAGATGGTGTGCCTGGCAACTTAAGTTATAGCACAGTCTTTCCTGTACTGAAGAGGGACACATTTCAGGGTGAAAAAGCTTACAGAAAGGGAGTTTGCATTTTTCTGTTGTCATATGAGCACGGCATTTTCTAGGGTGGTCATAGTTGCACGTCCCATCTGTTTTTCCAGATTTCCCATGCCTGCAGATACCAAGTGCATAGCATGTGCGCAGGCTTGGTTTCCATTTGCCTTGGGTTTCTGTGACTGTATTCCCTGTTGGTGCATGTTTACCTGTCTTATTCCTATCCTCACTAGCACCAACAATGGAGCTCTCACCAGTTGTTTTTGGCAATATATCCTCACTATTGCTAGTGGAGTCCTCTTGTTTGCTATTTCCTGTCGTATTACTAGTTTGCAATATTGGTTTTATCTTGTCCTTGACTACACTTGTTTCCCCATTACAGCTCCTGTCTCCCATGAGGTCATTTATAAGCATTCCCTCCTGCGTATATTTCCTGACTACCTGGACAAAATCTCCAGCTTCACCATTACTGTCTCCCAGGACAGCACCTCCAGCTTCACCATTACTGTCTCCCAGGACAGCACTATCAGCCCCACATTTTACTGACTACCGGGGCAGCACCTCCAGTCTTACAGTTTCTGACTACATGACCAGCACCAAGGGCGATACCATCCAGCCCAGACTTTTTATTTTCCCATCTGTTGTAGAAAGCTTCCAGGTTTTCTATGAAAGCAGCTTTGATGTTATCCTCTTTTAATGCCCTTGTGATTTTATTCCACAGATTTATCTCATTTGGGCATACCCAAAAACACTTCCCTGTTTTAATACTGTTTGTAGCTAGTTCTTGGATATCTGCACAAGACACGTGACACCAATTTCCACAAAAATGACAATTTATCCATGTGGAAGCCCGTTTGTTTGATGTACTGCAGACTATACAGAGCTTCATAATGATTTGAATGGTTGATTTACTGTAATTCTACTAGCAACCTCTTGAATACTCTATTAATAACCTCCTTAAAGTGAAGATCTGGCTATTTGTATTTCTATTTCTAACTGTACTTGTATATTAGGGCAGCTTACCGGTGTACGTTTCCTGTTTTATAATTATTGTTTGTATTAGGGCAGCTTACTGGTGTACGTTCCTGTTTTATATTTATTGTTTGTATTAGGACAGCTTACCGGTGTACGTTCCTGTTTCATATTTATTGTTTGTTATCTGTTTACAATAATGTTTTACCACTGAATACTTCATTGCATAGTTAATCTTAAGTAAATTATAAGCCTGCCCGTAAAGCTATGCATTCAAGTGGTTTTGGCATGCTGCATTTATCTGTATTGTTTTGTACTTCTCTGTATCATGTTCAAATTAATAAATAAATAAATAAATAAATAGCGTGAGATGGACATGAGGAGCATCAAAGAGTGATCTGCGCTTTGTGTTATGAGCATGTGTTATGTTGAGGTTGGTAAGGAGATGTTTGAGGGGAGAGTTTATATCGGAGTTTAGTGTTCTATGTATGTAGTAGGTGCAGCAATAAACTTTATTCTCTATAAGTATTACAATGCTGAGTTTACAGAATTTGGTTATTGTGTGGTTTACATGTAGTAAAATAATAATTACAGAGTGTACCACTAGAACGCCTAGCATGGCTAGGCATTTCGGGCAGACTTATATTAAATCTTAGGTTTAAAATGTTACAAAATTATGAGATAAGTTGGTATTATGGCTAAGTGACTAAATACTAGTTGTGAGTTTAGCAATGTGAATGCTTTTGTTTTGGCACTATAGATAGTTTCAGTATTGGAGTATCACAGGCCAACTCATGACTAGTTAAGATTCATTATTTTGAGATTGAGAATGATATTTCTGTTTAGGTCAAATGGGTGAGTGAGTGTAAGTGTGAACCACCTGGTGGTATTCGTATTATTAGTTGACAGGGTGTATCAGGGAGATAAGATGTTTTCTGATGGTAGTTTTGAAGGTGATGAATGTGTCTGCAGTTTTGGAATTTTCAGGTAGGGTGTTCCAGATTTTAGGGCCTTTGACATACATTGAATTTTTGTAAAGGTTTAGTCAGACACGGGGAATGTCATAGAGATGTTTGTTTCTGGTGTTATGTCTGTGGGTTCTGTCACAACTATCAAGAAAGCGTTTTAGGTCAAGGTTAATATTGGAATTTAAGGTCCTGTAGATGTAGATTGCACAGTAGTAAGTGTGGATCTACTGAACAGGGAGTAAGTTTAGATCTATGAAGAGTGGGGGGGGGTGTGTTGCCAGGGATGGAATTTAGTGATTATTCTTACTGCGGCTTTTTGTTGGGTTATTATTGGCTTTAGGTGTGTTGCTGCAGTTGAACCCCAAGCACAGATAGCATAGGTGAGGTATGGATATATAAGTGAATGGTATAGTGTGAGAAGGGCAGTTTGCAGCACGTAGTATTGTATCTTGGAGAGGATCCCAACCGTTTTGGATACTTTTTTGGTTATGTGTTGGATATGGGTGCTGAAGTTCAGGTTGCTGTCGAGGTATAGGCCTAGGAATTTGCCCTCATTATGCCTGGTAATTAGAGTGTTGTCGATTTTAAAATGTTAATTTGCGCATCTCCTGCTCTGCTACCAAACATAATGTAGTAGGTTTTGTCAACGTTAAGCGTAAGTTTTTTGGCTGTCATCCAAGTCGATATTTTGATCAGCTCCTCATTAACAATGGTGTTGAGGGTTGCAAGATTAGGGTGAGAGATGACATAAGTCGTGTCGTCAGCAAAGAGAATGGGGTTCAGGTGTCGAGATACGTTTGGAAGATCATTGATGTATATGAGGAAGAGCAGGGGACCAAGGACACTTCCCTGTGGAACTCCAGTATCAAGTGGCTGTGTTGTTGACGCTGTGTCTTTAATGGCGACATACTGATACCTATTAGTAAGGTAAGATTTGAAATATGCAAGCGCATGGCCTCTTATACCATAATGGTCAAGTTTGTGGAGCAGGATGCCGTGGTATACTGTGTCAAAAGCTTTTCTTAGGTCAATAAAAATTCCTAGTGGATATTCCTTATTTTCCAATGCTGTGTAAAGCAGATCTAGCATTTTTATAATTGCATCGTTAGTGCTTTTATTTTTCCTGAATCCAAATTGGCAGGGGTTGAGTATGTTTTGTGACGTTATTTAAAAGAATAAAGTCTCCTGTGCACGAGTTTCTCAAAGATTTTGGATAGCAATGGTAAGTTTGATATTGGCCTATAGTTGTTTAAATCTGTAGGGTCACCACCTTTATGTATTGGTGTAACCCTTGCCGTCTTGAGTAATTTCGGAAAGGTGCTAGCTTCTAGTGACTTGTTAAAAAGCAATGAGATAGTATGCGAGAGGACATGGGCCACTCTCTTGTACGATAATGGTGGGACATGAGACAGATTCTCTGAGTTATTTTTAAGTGACTTTATAATCTTGGTGACTTCTGTGGGCTCAGTTGGAGCAAGATAGAAGGAATTTGGGAAATTCCCATCTAGGTAGTCCCCGGCATGGGCATTGGTATGTGGGATTTTATTAGCGAGATTAGAACCTATGGTTGAGAAGAAGTCGTTTATCTTGTTAGCTGTGTCAGTGGGATGTAGTGGTGTTTCATTAGATTTAGTTAGGACAATATTCTTGTTTTTTTTCAGTTTGTGGGTCCCTAGAATCTGAGAGAGTGTTTTCCAGGTCTTTTTAATATCTCCTCTTGTGTCAGTGAATCTACTGGAGTAGTATAGTTGTTTGACTTTCTTTATAAGTATGGATGTTTTGTATGGTGAGTAGGTTTAGAGTTTTGAATATTGGTGGAGTGTGCTGCCTGTAGTGGGAATTTGTTATCATTCTGACTGCAGCCTTTTGTTGGGTAATTAGTGGTCTGAGATGGTTTTTTGTTGTTGATTCCCATGCACAAATTCCATAGGTGAGATAGGGGTAAATAAGTGAGTGATATAGGGCCAGGAGGGCTGACTGTGGAACATAGCACCGTATCTTCGATAGTATGCCTACGGTCTTGGAAATTTTTTTGGAAATTTGCTGTATATGTGTTTGAAATTTGAGTCTATTATCAAGGTGGATTTCTAAGAATTTTTCCTCTGTGAGTTTTGTGATAGGTGATCCGTTTATCATTATGTTAAGAGGGACATCAGTAGCTCTGTTACCAAACTGAATGTATTAGGTTTTGTCAATGTTTAGAGTAAGTTTGTTGGTCCTCATCCAGGTAGATATTTTCTGTAATTCGGTATTTACAGTATTGGCTAGCATGACTGGGCTCGGGTGAGAGAAGACGTATGTAGTGTCATCTGCAAATAGTGTGGGTTTGAGTAGTTGCAATGCATTTGGTAGGTCATTTTTGTATATGAGAAAGAGAAGAGGGCCTAGGACACTTCCCTGTAGGACACCAACTGTAACTGGCTCTGCGGAAGAGTTTGCCCCATTTGTGTACATATATTGGCTTATGTTGCTGAGGTATGACTTGAGGTAGTTGAGGGAGTGCCCTCTTATACCACAGTGCGACAATTTTATGTGGAGCAAGTCATCGTCAACTGTATCAAAAGCTTTATGTAAGTCAATGAAGATCCCCAGTGGGACTTCTTTTTTCTCTATTGCAGTGTAAATATGTTCTAGCATCTGTATAATAGCATCATTAGTATTTTTATTAGACCTGAACCCAAATTGACAGGGGTTGAGTGTGTTGTTTACCTGGAGTTTACCTGGAGAGAGTTCCGGGGGTCAACGCCCTCGCGGCCCGGTCTGTGACCAGGCCTCCTGGTGGATCAGAGCCTGATCAACCAGGCTGTTCCTGCTGGCTGCACGCAAACCAACGTACGAGCCACAGCCCGGCTGATCAGGAACTGACTTTAGGTGCTTGTCCAGTGCCAGCTTGAAGACTGCCAGGGGTCTGTTGGTAATCCCCCTTATGTGTGCTGGGAGGCAGTTGAACAGTCTCGGGCCCCTGGCACTTATTGTATGGTCTCTTAACGTGCTAGTGACACCCCTGCTTTTCATTGGGGGGATGGTGCATCGTCTGCCAAGTCTTTTGCTTTCGTAGTGAGTGATTTTCGTGTGCAAGTTCGGTACTAGTCCCTCTAGGATTTTCCAGGTGTATATAATCATGTATCTCTCCCTCCTGCGTTCCAGGGAATACAGGTTTAGAAACCTCAAGTGCTCCCAATAATTGAGGTGTTTTATCTCCTTTATGCGCGCCGTGAAAGTTCTCTGTACATTTTCTAGGTCGGCATTTTCACCTGCCTTGAAAGGTGCTGTTAGTGTGCAGCAATATTCCAGCCTAGATAGAACAAATGACCTGAAGAGTGTCATCATGGGCTTGGCCTCCCTAGTTTTGAAGGTTCTCATTATCCATCCTGTCATTTTTCTAGCAGATGCGATTGATACAATGTTATGGTCCTTGAAGGTGAGATCCTCCGACATGATCACTCCCAGGTCTTTGACGTTGGTGTTTCGCTCTATTTTGTGGCCAGAATTTGTTTTGTACTCTGATGAAGATTTAATTTCCTCATGTTTACCATATCTGAGTAATTGAAATTTCTCATCGTTGAACTTCATATTGTTTTCTGCAGCCCACTGAAAGATTTGGTTGATGTCCGCCTGGAGCTTTGCAGTGTCTGCAATGGAAGACACTGTCATGCAGATTCGGGTGTCATCTGCAAAGGAAGACACGGTGCTGTGGCTGACATCCTTGTCTATGTCGGATATGAGGATGAGGAACAAGATGGGAGCGAGTACTGTGCATTGAGGAACAGGGCTTTTCACCGTAGCTGCCTCGGACTTTACTCTGTTGACGACTACTCTCTGTGTTCTGTTAGTGAGGAAATTATAGATCCATCGACCGACTTTTCCTGTTATTCCTTTAGCACGCATTTTGTGCGCTATTACGCCATGGTCACACTTGTCAAAGGCTTTTGCAAAGTCTGTATATATTACATCTGCATTCTTTTTGTCTTCTAGTGCATTTAGGACCTTGTCGTAGTGATCCAATAGTTGAGACAGACAGGAGCGACCTGTTCTAAACCCATGTTGCCCTGGGTTGTGTAACTGATGGGTTTCTAGATGGGTGGTGATCTTGCTTCTTAGGACCCTTTCAAAGATTTTTATGATATGGGATGTTAGTGCTATTGGTCTGTAGTTCTTTGCTGTTGCTTTACTGCCCCCTTTGTGGAGTGGGGCTATGTCTGTTGTTTTAGTAACTGTGGGACGACCCCCGTGTCCATGCTCCCTCTCCATAGGATGGAAAAGGCTCGTGATAGGGGCTTCTTGCAGTTCTTGATGAACACAGAGTTCCATGAGTCTGGCCCTGGGGCAGAGTGCATGGGCATGTCATTTATCGCCTGTTCGAAGTCATTTGGCGTCAGGATAACATCGGATAGGCTTGTGTTAATCAAATTTTGTGGCTCTCTCATAAAAAATTCATTTTGATCCTCGACTCTCAGTCTGGTTAGCGGCTTGCTAAAAACTGAGTCATATTGGGACTTGAGTAGCTCACTCATTTCCTTGCTGTCATCTGTGTAGGACCCATCTTGTTTAAGTAGGGGCCCAATACTGGACGTTGTTCTCGATTTTGATTTGGCATAGGAGAAGAAATACTTTGGTTTTCTTTCGATTTCATTTATGGCTTTTAGTTCTTCCCGCGATTCCTGACTCCTAAAGGATTCTTTTAGCTTAAGTTCGATGCTTGCTATTTCTCTGACCAGTGTCTCCCTACGCATTTCAGATATATTGACCTCTTTTAGCCGCTCTGTTTTTCTTTTCCGTCGCCTGTAAAGGGAGCGCCTGTCTCTTTCTATTTTACATCTACTCCTCCTTTTTCTTAGAGGAATAAGCCTTGTGCATACATCGAGTGCCACCGAGTTAATCTGTTCTAGGCATAAGTTGGGGTCTGTGTTGCTTAGTATATCTTCCCAGCTTATATCGGTTAGGACTTGGTTTACTTGGTCCCACTTTATGTTTTTGTTATTGAAGTTGAATTTGGTGAATGCTCCCTCGTGACTAATCTCATTATGTCGGTCTGGGGCTCCGCGCATACATGACTGAACCTCAATTATGTTGTGATCTGAGTATATTGTTTTTGATATGGTGACATTTCTTATCAGATCATCATTGTTAGTGAAGATGAGGTCTAGTGTATTCTCCAGTCTAGTAGGATCTATTATTTGCTGGTTTAAATTGAATTTTGTGCAGAGATTTAAAAGCTCGCGTGAGTGTGAGTTTTCATCAGAGCTGCCTCCTGGTGTTATTACTGCAACAATATTATTTGCTATATTCCTCCATTTTAGGTGCCTTAAGTTGAAATCCCCCAGGAGCAAGATGTTGGGTGCAGGAGCTGGCAGATTTTCCAGACTGTGGTCAATTTTTAACAGCTGTTCCTGGAATTGCTGGGATGTTGCATCCGGAGGCTTGTAGACTACCACAATGACTAGGTTTTGGTTCTCGACCTTTACTGCTAAAACTTCCACTACATCATTTGAGGCATTTAGCAGTTCTGTGCAAACAAGTGACTCTGCAATGTACAGGCCAACCCCCCCCTTTTGCCTGTTCACTCTGTCACATCTGTATAGGTTGTAACCTGGGATCCATATTTCGTTGTCCAAGTGATCCTTTATGTGGGTCTCAGTGAAAGCTGTGAACATTGCCTTTGCCTCTGCAAGCAGTCCAAGGATGAAAGGTATTTTGTTGTTTGTTGCTGGCTTTAGACCCTGTATATTTGCCAAGAAGAATGTTATCGGACTGGTGGTATTGTTGGTACTGGGGTGGGATTTTTTTTCCGGCATTAGTATCTGTATCTGTTGGTTTGCAGTGGAGGCCATCGACTGTGGTTCCACTCCAGGAATGACTGGATTTGGTGTATGATTTCTGCCATTTCCTGCCAGTTTTTTTTTCTTCCTGGCACTAAAAAACCTCCCCCTCTTGAGTGGCTGTGGCTACCCAGGTTTTCCCATGGCCTGGATGTTTTGTATCTTTTTGTCCCCTTTAGATGGTATGCCTGGCAATTTAAGTTATAGCACAGTCTTTCCTGTACTGAAGAGGTACACAGTTCAGTGTGAAAAAGCTTACAGGAAGGAAGTTTGCATTTTCCTGTTGTCATATGGGCATGGCATTTTCTAGGGTGGTCATAGTTGCACGTCCTATCTGTTTTTCCAGATTTCCCATGCCAGCAGATACCAAGTGCATAGTATGTGCACAGGCTTGGTTTCCGTTTGCCTTGGGTTTCTGTGACTGTATTCCCTGTTGGTGCATGTTTCCCTGTCTTACTTCTATCCTCCCTAGCACCAACAATGAAGCTCCCACCAGTTGTTTTTGGTAATATATCCTCACTATTGCTAGTGGAGTCCTCTTGTTTGCTATTTCCTGCGGTATTTCTAGTTTGCAATAGTGGTTTTATCTTATCTTTGACTATACTTGTTTCCCTATTATGGCTCCTGTCCCCTATGAGGTCATTTATATGTATTCCTTCCTGCGTATAATTCCCGACTACCTGGACAAAATCTCCAGCTTCACCATTACTGTCTCCCAGGACAGCATCTCCAGCTTCACCATTACTGTCTCCCAGGACAGCATCTCCAGCTTCACCATTACTGTCTCCCAGGACAGCACCTCCAGCTTCACCATTACTGTCTCCCAGGACAGCACCTCCAGCTTCACCATTACTGTCTCCCAGGACAGCACTATCAGCCCCACATTTACTGACTACCAGGACATCATCTCCAGCCTTACAGTTTCTGACTACATGGCCAGTATCAAGGGCAGTACCATTCAGCCCAGACTTTTTATGTTCCCATCTGTTGTAGAAAGCTTCCAGGTTTTCTATGAAAGCAGCTTTGATGTTGACCTCTTTTAATACCCTTGTGATTTTAGTGCACAGATTTATCTCATTTGGGCATTCCCAAAAACACTTCCCTGTTTTAATACTGCTTGTAGCTAGTTCTTGGATATCTGCACAAGAGGCGTGACACCAATTTCCACAAAAATGACAATTTATGCATGTGGAAGCCCGTTTGTTTGACTGACCACAGACTACACACAGCTTCATAATGATTTGAATGGTTGATTTACTGCAATTCTACTAGCAACCTCTTGAATATTCTATTAATAACCTCCTTAAATGAAGCTCTAGCTATTTGTATTTCTGTTTCTAACTGTTTTTGTATATTGGACAGCTTACCGTGCACGTTCCTGGTATATATTTAATGTTTGTGTTTATAAGGGCGCCTACAACCCCATCCGTTTTCAGTCTGCTTTATTGTCCAACGAAACCGTTTGAAACCAGTCAAGGGTTCCGACCAGTCCAGGGTTCGGACCAGTCAAGGGTTCGGACCAGTCGATCTGATCTGATCAGTGGGTCACTTATTTAAACCATACTGGTCGGTGATTTGAGCTAACACATGAAGGATCTACTGGATATTATCTACCCGAGTAATCTGTGATTTGATTGATACAAAAGTATAACTTGCGTGTTGAAGAGCCGGTGACTGCTGGCAACTCCTACAGTGACGAACGGTCGACCTCCACCCTTGTTTATCAATCGTTGTATCTAGCTTTTCTATTTTTTTTCCGTCTCCACCACAATAAATGCTATATTATCACTATAGTTGACTGGTGCAAATTTTGGAGGAAGGACGCTTTTTCTGTAGTAGTAATTGCTTCTCGTTGTGTATATTGCGACCGCTGGTAACTACAGGTTATATGAAATTCACAGTATATGTCTGGTATTTCAAGAAAAAAGAAACTAATGAAAGTCACTCCACTCCACTAAGTACCATTATAATACTGGTTAGTTGCTACTACAACACTGTATTCTGCTATTCACTGGTATCACTAGATTATATGCGAGTACACTAGCAGGCCAGGAAGCTTATTAGAAACAGCTGACCTGTGGTAAGTTTCTGGCGACTTCTGGCACCTGCCTCTATAGGCTTATCACTTCATTTACAAATTCACCTGTTTTCAAATGACACTTTAGCCTTTATCATTAATATAGTAGGGAGCCACTGTAGTGTACACTATACACTATGTATACTCAATGTTATCAGGGAGACTTTCTTTCCTCTGACACGAAGAGTTCAATTATTATTATTTTTTTCACACGGGACACAGGCCTATGATTCCCCTCTGGCAGTAGACTCTGCTAGGTAGTGCACACTAATTCTCCTTTTTTGACTCAGTATATAATGTTTTCCGCCCAAGATTGGTTCCAGGCGCTAGAGGGATGTATCGTATAGGATTGATGACACAAATTAAAGTTCTAGCACGTAAGAGCGACCGCGAAAACACCAGAAAACCCGGAGCACAACGAGGCACGCTGACACTGTCAGTTGTGGGAGATGAGGTAGGAATAGATACACTTATGAATTAATTTTTCAAAGATTTTAGAGAGAGGGTGTAAGTTGGATATTGGCCTATAGTTATTCAAGTCTGTTTGGTCTCCTTTATGGATCGGGGTGACCCTTGCTATTTTGAGAACTGTTGGGAAGGTAGAGGATTCAATGGATTTGTTAAAGAGTGTTGCAATGATTGGTGATAGTACTTGTGATGCTTTTTTGTATATTAAGGGTGGTAAGGTATTTAAATCTCCTGTCTTGTTTTTTTAGTGTTGATAATAAGGGAGACTTCAGTTGGGTTAGTCGGAGATAGGAACAGTGTGTTCGGGTAGTTGCCAGTGAGGTAGTCATTAGATGGGGTATCTGAGCTTGGGATTTTATTTTCAAGGTTTTTTCCTATAGTGGAGAAGAAATCATTGAGTTTGTTTGCTGTTTCAGTTGGTGGGAGTTAGGATTCATCTGGTTTTGTTAATTAAATTTCGCTATTTCGTGATATCTTTTTTGTTCCTAGAATTTCTGATAGGGCTTTCCAGGTCTTTTTTATATCACCTCGTAAGTTGGATAATCTGTTCTCATAATACAATTTTTTAGCCCTTCTTATCAGGCTGGTTAGGACTGACGAGTAACGTTTCGTTTGGTCTCTGGTTATTAGAATAGATTTTGCCACCGAAGTGGCTAGTTTATTATGCACCCCATATCCATCCTGTAGACTGTAGCACAAGAGCATATGGATACACAAAAGGCCTAGGAACTAGGCCCCAAAGGGTTAACAAAAATACATATGGATTTATATATTCATATCTAGAGTTCACTTATCTGTTACAAGCAAATTTAGGAAATTTGCTTAGTATATCTGGTATCTTATTTTCATTAAAAGATATCTTGACATGTCACATAGGTTATTATACTGTCTGTCTCTGTATTCCTCAATAAGTGGGCAATTAAGCACATAGTGTTCAAGACAGTGACCATATGCCTGATCACATAATTTACATTTAGCTTGATCATCATCTGTGTGTCTCCCAAACTGCCAGAAGTAATTGTAGCCAAGCCTAAGCCTGGCCACTACAACAGGCAGATAGACAGACTGAAGCAAAATAAGTCACCGGGTCCTGATGAGGTTTTTTCAAGGGTTCTAAAGGAATGCAAAATGGAAGTCTGTGAACCATTAACTAATATTTTTAATTTATCTCTTCAAACAGGTGCAGTGTCTGATATGTGGAAGATGGCTAATGTAATTCCTATTTTTAAAACAGGGGACAAGTCGTTACCGTCAAATTACCGCCCAATAAGCCTGACCTCAATTGTAGGCAAATTACTAGAGTCAATTATAGCTGAGATTATAAGAAGCCATCTCGATAAGCATAGTTTGGGATTAATGATACTCAGCATGGATTCACAAGAGGCCGGTCTTGTCTAACTAATTTATTAACTTTCTTCAGTAAAGCTTTTGAGGCTGTTGACCACGATAAAGAATTTGATATTATTTACTTAGATTTTAGTAAGGCATTTGATAGAGTTCCGCACCAAAGACTGTTGAAGAAAGTAGCAGCTCATGGCATTGGGGGGAAGGGTGCTCTCGTGGATCGAATCATGGCTCACAGACAGGAAACAAAGAGTGTCCATCAACGGGGTTAAATCCGAGTGGGGATCAGTAACAAGTGGCGTTCCACAGGGATCAGTCTTGGGCCCGTTGTTGTTTATAATATATATCAATGATCTTGATGAAGGAATTACTAGTGATATGAGCAAATCGCCGATGACACGAAGATAGGTAGGATAATTGATTCAAACGTAGATGTTAGGGAAATTCAGGAGGATTTAGACAAACTCTACTCTTGGTCAGAAAAGTGGCAGATGCAGTTCAATGTAGATAAATGCAAGGTTCTGAAGCTCGGGAGTGTCCATAACCCTAGCACTTATAAGTTAAATAATGTAGAACTTAACCATACAGATTGCGAAAAGGACTTGGGGGTTATGGTAAGCAGCAACCTTAAACCAAGACAGCAATGCCTAAGCGTACGTAATAAGGCAAATAGATTACTGGGATTTATATCAAGAAGTGTAAGCAACAGAAGTCCAGAGGTCATACTGCAGCTTTATACATCATTAGTAAGGCCTCACCTAGATTATGCAGCTCAATTCTGGTCGCCATATTACAGAATGGACATAAATTCGTTAGAAAACATTCAGCGTAGGATGACTAAATTAATACATAGCATTAGAAATCTTCCTTATGAAGAAAGATTGAAGACTCTTAAGTTACATTCACTTGTTAGACGAAGAATGAGGGGAGACCTGATCGAAGTGTATAAGTGGAAGATAGGTATTAATAAAGGGGATATTAACAAGGTCTTGAGGATATCTCTCCAAGAGAGAACCCGCAGTAATGGATTTAAATTAGATAAGTTTAGATTTAGAAAGGACATAGGAAAGTATTGGTTTGGAAATAGGGTAGTTGATGAGTGGAACAGTCTACCTAGTTGGGTTATTGAGGCTAGGACTTTGGGTAGTTTCAAATTTAGGTTGGATAAATACATGAGTGGGATGGGTTGGATTTGAGTGGGACTTGCACATCAGAGCTTATTTCTTGGGTAGCATTGAAAATTGGGTAGGTCAAATGTTTGTTATTGGGATGAATTGTAAAGGACCTGCCTAGTAAGGGCCAACAGGCCTGCTGCAGTGTTCCTCCTTTCTTATGTTCTTATGTTCTTATGTTATCAGTCAGTCTGTTCACATTGTACATTGCTCCATAAACATACTTATCTACGTTCAAGTTAACATAATGGGTTATAGATCTACTCAGGCTTCTAACTGCATTCCTATAACAATAATTTTCATTATTTACTTCTCTCCTAATATTATTCCTAATGCTAGACACAGTTATACCAAAGTTATATTCTACATTCTCCTTCTGGGTACTCTTCTTGGCTAACATATAAACTTTATCAAGAAGGAGTAGTCCAATGTGTGATGGGATCCATATTATTATTATTATAATAAAAAAGAAGTGCTAAGCCACAAGGGCTATACAGCGCTGCAGGGTAGGGAAGGAAGCGAGGGTATTGGATGGCAGAAGGGAGGAGGGATGATCAGTAGGTTACAGAAAACAGCGGGGCAGGGGATAGTACGGGGGTAGAGGGTAGCAAGAGATTGAAGTAGAAAGGGCTGAAGGTATCAGAATTTGTGAAGTAAGTCGGTTGTTGTCAAAAAGTCAATGAGAGAGTCTGGATGAAAGGTGGGTCAATCAGCGAGAAGGGAAGGTAGAGAGAGATCAGCAGAGCGAAGACGACGACGGAGGTAAATTCTGCGTGCTCGTTGATAAAGTGGGCAGTCCAACAGAATGTGGCTGACTGATAATGGAACTTGGCAATTCTCACAGAGAGGAGCAGGGCGCCTCTCCATGAGATATCCATGAGTAAGATGAGTATGGCCAATGCGAAGACGGGAGAGAGTAGTCTCCCAACCTCGACACTGGTGATAAGAAGACAGCCAGTAACCTATACTCGGTTTAATAGATTGAAGTTTGTTGCCGAGCATAGTAGACCAACGTTGTTGCCAACGGATGTGAAGTGTGGAAGATATTGCAGCAAAATAGTCCGTAAATGGAATACCTCTACATGAAACTAGTAGGTCATGTACTGTTGACCGCGCAGCAGTGTCTGCATTTTCATTGCCCTGTACGTCAACATGACCAGGGACCCAACAAAAAACAATATCTTTATGCTTGGTAAAGATATGGCATAGCCAAAGTTGGATACGGAGGACTAAGGGGTGAGGTGTATAAAACTTCTGCATAGCCTGTAAAGCACTAAGAGAGTCTGAGACAACCACAAATGATGACACAGGCATAGATGCAATATGGATAAATGCTGTAAGGATGGCATACAATTCAGCAGTAAAAATACTAGCCAAAGATAGTAAATGCCCTTGTACGATGCTGTCCGGAAACACTGCTGTGAATCCTATGCCGTCAGAAGACTTAGAGCCATCTATGTACACAGCAATGGCATGAGAATGAGAGTGAAAGTGGTCAAGAAAAAGAGAGTGGGAAGCGACCGTAGACAGTTGGGCTTTCGAGCAAGGGAGACAGAAAGAACAGACTCGAACAGCTGGAACTTCCCAGGGGGGTAGGGAAAAGTGAGATGCTACATGTACATAGAAAGGTGGTAATTGAAGAGAAGACA
This sequence comes from Cherax quadricarinatus, assembly GCF_026875155.1. Taxonomy (NCBI): domain Eukaryota; kingdom Metazoa; phylum Arthropoda; class Malacostraca; order Decapoda; family Parastacidae; genus Cherax; species Cherax quadricarinatus. The sequence continues at coordinate 6,928,087 of NC_069447.1, read as the reverse complement.
AGAGCGAATGAAGGCGAAGAGAGAAGGGACGGAGTAAACAGGGGCGACGAACAAATAAAGAATGTCTACTAATATCAGTGACCATTCTATAAATGGAAGGATTGCGGAGATAATGAGAGCGTACATAGTAGCGAAGGCAATGGGCATCACGGCGATCGGATAAGGATGGAACGTTCGCTTTTGCATAGAGGCTCTCGACAGGGGAAGAGCAAAAAGCACCAAGGCATAAACGTAATCCTTGGTGATGAATGGGGTTAAGGCTAGAGAGAGTAGCAGGAGATGCCGCTGAATAGATCTGGTCACCATAATCAAGTTTCGATAAGATAAGGGTGGAATGTAGGCGAAGGAGGGTTCGACGATCAGCTCACCATGAAAGATAAGCAAGGGTTTTAAGAAGGTTCAGCCGGCTGTGACAAGTTGCCTTCAGAGAGGTAATGTGAGGTTTCCAGGATAACCTCCGATCAAAGCGTAGGCCCAGAAACTTGACTGTATCACGTTCGGGGACACGGGATGATCGGAGATGACAGAGCGTCTAGTGAAAGTAATTTGGTGGGTTTTAGTGCTGGAAAATTTAAACCCACGTGTGGTGGCCCAATTGGAAACACGGTCGACTGCATGCTGGAGAGAAACTGTAATCAGGTGACAGTCAGTGCCTGCACAGGCAATAGCGAAGTCATCAACATAGAGTGATAACCAAATATTTGATGGAAGATTAGAGGCCAAATCATTAATAGCAAGGAGAAAAAGTGTTGTGCTCAGAACACATCCCTGGGCGACACCTTCAGCTTGGATAAAGTCCGGGGAGAGCACATTATTAACCCGAACACGGAAATGCCTGTTAGTTAAAGAGTTCTTAAGGAAGGATGGTAGATTGCCTCGAAGGCCTAAGGAGTGGGTTTGGGCTAAAATATTATACCTCCAAGTTGTGTCATATGCCTTCTCAAGGTCAAAAAATATGGCAATAACTGAGTGGTTATTCGCAAAGGCATTACGAACATACGTATCCAAGCGTAGTAAGGGGTCTATGGCAGAACGTCCCTTACGAAAGCCATATTGACGAGTGGAGAGACTGTTGTGTGTCTCTAAATACCACACTAAACGTCTATTTACTATGCATTCCATCACTTCGCAAACTGCACTGGTAAGAGCAATGAGACGATAGTGGGAGGTTTCATGTCCCGTAGTGCCTGGTTTGCAGAAAGGGAGAACAATGGCGGATTTCCACAGCTGTGGAAGAACTCCTTGTGACCAAATAAGATTGTAAAGGCGTAATAGGACTGCAAGGGCTGACTGATGTAAATGTTGTAGTATACGAATATGAATGTCGTCGGGCCCAGCTGCCGATGATCGGCAAGCTGAGAGTGTTGCCTCCAGTTCTTGAAGTGTAAAAGGCACATTATACTGTTTTTCTCTGAGAGAAGAAAAGTCCAAGGGTGCTAACTCTCTGGCAGACTTTGAGGAAAGAAATGAGGGGCATAGATGGAGTCCCTGAGAAATACGGACCAGATGATTGCCAATTTCATTGGCAACATCTAGTGGGTTTGCTATATCAACACCAGCAACCCGCAGAACAGGAGCCGGGTCAGGAGAATATTTACCACTCAGTTTTCGTACTTTTTTCCAGACTGCACTCATAGAGGAAGCAGAGGTGATGGTGGAGACATAATCTTGCCAGCAAGTGCGTTTAGTGTCACAGATGACACAGCGAGTGATTGCACGCTTCTGCTTAAAATCAAGAAGTCTCTCTGTGGTTCTATTGTACCGGTACTTACCCCATGCTGCGTTTCAAACGTACTGCACGAGCACAAGCAGGAGACCACCAAGGCACGCATTTCTGAAAATGCCTGCCCGAAGTTTGGGGTATAAAAATGAGAAGCTGCGGTTATAAAACGGAGGACGAGAAGAGGTGTAAAAGCTCATCGATGGAGGACGAAGAAGGAACCTCTCTAAAAACAGTTAGGTGTGAGTAAAGGTTCCAATTTGCCTGATCAAATTGCCAACGTGGGATGCGAAGAGGTGGTGAATATGAAGGGGAAGTAAGAATGATTGGGAAATGATCGCTGTCATGTAAGTCTGGAAGAACAGACAAAGTGAAGTCTAATGCGGCGGAGGAAGAGCAGACTGAGAGATCGATGCAAGAGAGAGTGTTAGTCCGAGGATCAAAATGGGTGGAGTACTGTATTTAAAACATGGAGGGGGGTGGGGTGGCAAGAAAAGCCTCTAACTGAATGCCACAGGAATCACAGTGAGACCCTTCCCCAGAGGAAATGGTGGGCATTAAAATCACCAAGTAACAGAATCGGTGGTGGTAATGACGAAACAAGAAAGGCAATATCCGGAATAGATAATGCCCATGAAGGAGAGAGATATAAAGAACAGAGCGTATACCACCTATGCAAGTGGATACGGGCTGCTGTGTAATGCAGCGAAGTATGAACAAATAGCTGATGGTATGGAATATCAGTGCATAGAAGAAGGGCACTTTCATTAAAGGTCCCATCAGGAAAAGGATCTGAAGAATACAATAAATTATAGCCTGAGATGGGAGAGATAACAGCAGAGTGTAATTTTGGTTCCTGTAAGCAAACACCAACAGGGGAAAACTGGGATAGTAACATCTGAAACTCACCCCGATTACCCCTGAGGCCGCGTATATTCCACTGTAAATAGGCCATGATTGGCAATGATAAAGATACCTGAAATCCGCAGGTAAGGGTTCCTACGGACTAGAGGGGTTAGAAAAGTCCACATGCGGAGGCAGTGGAAAACGTTCAAGTACCGAAGGAACGGTGCACTGTGAAGAAAGGAGTTGCGCAGATGGAGTAGAGGAGAGAGAAGGAGCAGAGGGTGGATGAGTGTCCATTGATGGTTTGGTCTCTGTAATATATTCAGAGATTGCTTCAAGTGTTTCAGAATTCAGAGATGTCGTATGGGAGACAATATTGGAAATAATAATAATAATAATAATAATATCTTTATTTACTACAAGTACATGTACAAGGTATACAGTCCTAGCTGACAACAATGACATACTACTATATAGAAACTCCCTTGTTATGCTCTGCATTTCGGGCAAATTAGGTCAGTGTCCCAGGACGCGACCCACACCAGTCGACTAACACCCAGGTACCCATTTTACTGATGGGGAACATAGACAACAGGTGGAAAGAAACACGTCCAATGTTTCTACTCTGGCTGGGAATCGAACCCAGGCCCTCGCCGTGTGAAGCGAGAGCATTAGCCACCAGGCCACCAGAGCCTGGTAGGGGGAGGATGAGTAAAGATTGGAACTGTAATGAACTGTACCAAGGTAGGGGGGGCGAAAGGGTGGAGGGAACTGGAGAAGCGTGGAAGGGGACAGAAGAGGCAGAAACCTGGGAGGTGGCAGAAGAGGAAGAAACTTGGGAGGGAACAGGGGAGGAAGGTACAGTACGAGGAGGAGGGTGAACCTCTACACTTGTAACAGAGCCAGTGAGAGGGGGAGAACCAGGTACAGAGACAGGGAAGGGAAAATGAGGAGGTGAAAGATGGGTAGGAGGTGTTAACGGACCTTTTTTTTGACTTTTGAGAAGTAGAGGGACGATTGGGAGGAGGTGTCATACAAGATCTCGTCGCTACTGAGGCTTGTGAGAGAGAACACGAAGAAGCAAGATCAGACTGAGACGTTGAAGTAGGGACGTCTGAGCCGAGGACAGCAAAAGAATTTACCTACAGGAGTGACTATGGGAGAGGTAACCACAGAGGTGGGTGCAGAAGATGGATACCAGAAGTGGGGGGACGTTTTGAACACGGGATAAGAAACACGAGGTAGTCTCCCTTGGAGCGGAGATGAGAAACTGCCATGGCATAAGGGAGACCTTCTGCCTCTTTGAGGTAACGGATTTCCCACTCGTTTAAGTAGACTTGACAACGGCGAGAGTACGAAGGGTGACCCTCATGACAATTAAGGCAAGGGGGAGGTCGACTGAAAGATGTATTGGAATGGTCATCGGCCCACAGCTGGCATTGGGCGTAGCTGCAATATCCGTGGGGGCCCAAAAATCGCAAAATTTCTACACGTTGCAGTGTAGGAATACCTTTCGAATGTAATGTTCCTGCCTACTAAACTGAGGAGGGGTTCACGGCTGTAAAAAGTTAAACAAGCCACATTTTGGGGTTCATCTCTGCCCAGGGGCAGGAAAAAGTAATGTCTCCCTTGGGATTGGAGATCTTGGATTCCAGGCTCAAAATGTCATGCCACATTCTGGAAATTTTTTGAACTATGGTATGGGGCAGAATGACGGTACACTAAAGAATTGGGGGATTTTTTTCAATAGTTACAGGAAATGTAGGGGAAAGACGAGAAAGTCATGACTGGTAGCATTTGTTTGGGGACATGCGCGTACCGCTCTTAAGAGCTTTAAAAGAAATTTCTTTACCAACTGGCGTAGGGGTGCTTGCCCAAAACTGTGGGCAGAAAGAAAGGATAGAGGATGGCGGTCGTAAAGTGAAAAATTTTAGTCCATTTTGCACGAAAAAAGGCCAAAGGGGTGAAGGGGGTCGATTTTCTGAGAAGAGGAAGGTGAAAAAGTTTCACAGCGGTAAATTTCGTTGTGTTTGGCGTGGGGCCAGGTTGGCCGTGTGGGAAGGGCGGGAATTCGAAAATTGCCCCACTGTAGAAGGGGGAGGCCGGGGAAGCATAGTCAAAGGGACGAAGGTCAGATAAATCGAAGGAGTCGTCGAGGCCTCAGTACCTGAAGCGGGTGAGGAAACAGCACCGGCAAGAGGTACAGAGGCATGAGGAGTGTCCGAAGAGTGGTCCAAAGACGAGGCGGGGTCAGAACGGGGTGCAGTATCAAGAAGGGGCCCGCAGGTAGCAGGTTCATGGACTAGGGCTGCCATGGTTAGGTTACTTCTTTCTTTTTGTTTTTAAGAAAAAAAAAAGAAAGAAGAAAAGAAAATAAAAATAAAAAAAAGAATAAAAAAAGGGGGGACCGGGGAGGGATAGTTCCTAGGAGGAATGAAAGGGCCAGAAATCTCCCTCCATGCCCAAGAGGACCTCAGCACTGCAAGTAGCGCAGATGCAGAAATGGAACCATGCCATACCCTACCCATCATGCCAGTAAACCGGCAATCCGGGATAGCAACCTCACATCTGCCGAGCTACCTCGGTGGACAAAAGAGAGGGTGGCCGGAAATCCGCCACAAAGCATACCTCCTTTGGCCACCACCCCCGGAATCCGAAAGGTGGCTTCCAGAGATACACCCGTCGCCCGAGAGACACCCAAAGCCACCCTCCGGGATATCGGAGAGGGATCAGGGCATCCCCAGGCAATCCAGATTCCATGGCAAACTACGCCACCGCCAAGAACCTCAATGGAATGGGATGGACCCCGGTACACTTTCCCCTACCTAGGAACTAGCGTGCCTGTGGAAAAAAAAAAAAGGCTTAAAAGGAAGGGCAAAAGGGAGGGGTGGGGAGGAGGAGGAGGAAAGGAAAAAGGGGAGGATGGGGAGGATGGGATAGGGAATGGGGGATTCAGGGGTAATTCAAATTCAAATTCAAAGTTTATTCTCTATAAGGATTACAATGCTGAGTTTACAGAAATTTGGTTATTGTGTGGTTTACATGTAGTAAAATAGTGATTACAGAGTGTACCACTAGAACGCTTAGCATGGCTAGGAATTTCAGGTTCGGTCTGAGGAAGTAGACCGACAGGTCTAATTCCTCAGACCAAGAGCCTCTTCACCACGCCAAGGAGCCCCCCTTGAAGAGGATGGGATCCATAGCAATTGTACATTATTTCCTTTGTCCCTAATTTTTGAGTATCTATACCTGGCTTCTCCAATGAGCATGTTGTTGGAGTCATTATATGAGTCAAGAGCCTTCAATGATGACATAGAATCAGTAATGATGATAGAGTCAAGCTCATTGTCATAGGTTAGCTTTAGCGCCATTAGGATTGCAAACAATTTAGTTTGCAGTGCAGATGCCCAGTTGTTAATTCTTATGCCTAGTTCAATAAATTTATTATCGTTCTTAACTAGGGAGGTGGCAACAAGAGCAGATGCAGCCCTGCCAGAAGACTCCTGTTTAGATCCATTAGTGTATATAACTTGTGATAACTTATTACTACCAGCAAGGTGAGAAATTTCTTCTTGAGCAGTTGCTCTAACAAGTGATTTAAGGAAGGGATTACTAGCAATGAGCTTCTTCAGAGGGATTTGCAGGCATGTGATATTAAATGAACACATCTTCCATGGATGGGTGAAATGCTCTTGTTGCCTACAGTGATACAGTTCATGCAGGCTATAAAACTTAATGCAATTGCACGTTTTCACAATCCATTTAGATCTGTGTGTATTTACCTCTAGACACTTAGTAAGATTCATTGTGACAGTGTTTGGTTCATTTCTCAACATTCTAATACCGAGTACAGTGTTAATCTCAACAATCCTATCACTGATACTAGAAATACCAAGCTCCTTCCTCATCTTAAGAACTTTTGTAGATCTGGGACAGCCAAGAATAATTCTGAGAGCTTCATTTTGCATTAACTCCAAGGGTCGGAGAGAACTTTCTCTAGCAAATATCAACATTGGAGCAGCATAATCAATTAAGGACCTAACATAGGCTATGTACATCATTCTCACGATTCTCACGTTAGCACCATAGTTGGGGTTGTAGCCAGCAACAGCTTTGAGAGCATTTAGCCTAGCTTTGCATTTCTTATTTAGTTGTGGTATAGTGGATTTGTTAAAGGGTACATCTACACGAAGATATCTGTAAGTTTTAACGTAGTTAATGATTTCACCCTTCAAAAAGATGGGTGGGGGATGTTGTTTGCTTGTTAATATCTCTGTTTTAGAGGAAGATATTATGAGGCCTAGTCGATTACAAGTTGCTTGCTTTGTATTTATGGATTTTAGGATGCTGGGTGTTAGCCAGGGACTGTTCAGTCTCTTCCCAGTCATCTGTTTAGTTTTTTTTAAGGCAGTGCTTGTTATAGAGGTATTGAGTCTTTTTTAGAAAATTATTTACAGCTAGCTTTATTTACAGTCTGTAATATACAACTGTGGATAAAATACTTTGCCATTTCTTGAACATTTCTGAGTGAGTTGTTTCTAAATTCATTAATTTTATCGCACTCCAGTACATAATGATGCAGGGTGTAACAATAGTCCATCTGGCAAAGTTTGCATTTCGTTTGGTCTACATCTGGTGATGGTGATTTAACCTGCCATAGATACTTGTAACCCAGCCGGAGCTGGGTGGTAGTGACATCCAAGTGTCTGCTTATCTTGTTGGATGCACCATAGACACGTGGCTCCTCCAGCTTGATGGAATGATGATAGATGGACTGACTTGTGGCATTCGTCTCTCAGCCTTTGTGTAGAGAGGACGACAGTGGAGCTGCTCTCTAAACCCCTGGTGGCATGCGGCAGTACTTTCACAATGGCAGAAGGTGGACGTAGGTTTGTCAACACTGTTTGTCTTGAATTTGTGAAGGGCTCGCTCAATAGTCAGAACACCCATCTTTTGCTGACAGCGATATTAAGGAACACATATGGCATCGCAAACGAGGAGCTCTATGGCGCTTCGTTGAATGGTAGTTCAAGGCTTTTTGTCAAATTCCAGCAGAGCAGCACTTATGAAAATATGGTGGCCAGGTACCAGGATGTGGTTAAGCTGGTTAACCCTGGTGTTAATGTCTGCCTCCATGATATATCACGGTTTAACACTTGGATCAAGGTGCGTAATGTTCCTTTTGAAGCTGATGAGAGTGATTTAAGGAACTTTTTTGGGGCGTTATGGTACCATACATTTGGCGACATTGGGACGTTGGCATGATGGACCTCTTGTTGGTATGCCGGAAGGGTCTTTTTCCCATAAAATGTCCCTAAAGCACCCTATATCATTGTACGTGGTGATGGAGGACTTCCATACTTAAGTCTTCGTTACGTACATGGGTCAGAGGTGTATGTGTCGACTATGTGGGACATATGATCACATCGCAGTGCAATGTCCAATGCGATGAGGAAGACCAATGGCTGATACAAGGACTGATGATGCAACGAAGCAGAAAACATATGCTGTGGTAACACAGCGTGAGTCTCTGGCACGGGAGAAGTAAAGTGAGGAGGTAGAGAGGGAGACAGAGTTGTCTTTTTACATGTGTGACCCTCCCTGGAGTTGAAGAGGATGTAGGCTTGGTGTCGGCAATGGGCGAGGACTCTGTAATTGCTCAGGATGTAATGGAGGCATCCATTCAGGAGGCTCTTCATGAATTGCTGGACGTTTCGGCGTCTGCGATGATCCATGCTGGTTTGGAAACCGAGGGTGTAGAGGCAAGGGCAGGAGGCCCCAATGTGAAGGTCGCATGTGGTGTGGAGCAGAACAGGTTGTAGTAGTGGGCGTCCACAAGGATAACAGCCTAGAGGAGGCTATGGTTGCAGATCGTAGCTCTCGCAAGAGAGCTTTTGTGATATCAGATAGTGATGATGTTTTGACTTCTGGGCAAAGGGCAGGAAAAAAAAGCATGGCACGATGTGACCCGTAGAGGTACGGGTGGAACAAAGTGTGTTGAGCACGTGAAAGGGGAAGGCACAGGGGGTGTGGGGGAGAGGTGGGGGTGCTCGTCTAGGACTAAGAGTGTTAGGTGCTAAGGCAAGCCTCCATTGAATCCTTCAAGTGTATTACTTTAAATATTAATGGGTTGAAGTCAGTAGACAAATGTAAGAGCCTGGAGGTATTTTTAAAGAGATATGTACCTGACGTTGTGTTCCTGCAAGAACACAATTATAAATCATTGGGAGAGTTAATGATTGATGGATATGAAGCTTATATGGGTTGCTCTGCACGATTGAAAGGTGGTGTGGCATTGTTAATTAAAGAAGCTAGCCCGTTTTCTCTGCAAAGATGTGAGGTAGGGGAGGAGGGGCGGGTGATTCGGTGATTCGGGTGGATGGCGTGTGGGGTGGGGTTCAAGTGGGTTTCATAGGGGTGTATGGGCCTGTGGAAGGAGACATAGGCATCAAAAATAGGTTCTTTACGGACGTCCTTATTTACCATTTAAGATCACTGCCAGTCGTTATGATTCTAGGTGATTGGAACTGTATTGTTAGGCATAAGGACGTAGAACCTAGAGGAAGGGGTTTTTTCGGGGTATTTAGGGGAGCTGTTGCGAGGTGTGAATGTAGTGAACATGGGGGGGAGGAGGTGGGGGTCATGCATACTTTCATTAGGCGTGATTATGCAGCGAGGCTGGATCGAATCTATGTTTTCGGGGGGGGTGAGGGTAAGCAGCGTTTGTGCATTGAATGTGAGCTTCTCTGATCATAGAGGGGTTCTGGTGGACTTGAACTGGGAGGGATTGCCAAAGCGTTTCAAGGGTTATTGGAAGTTGAATATTGGGTTATTGCACAAAGGGGTGGGGAGGGAATCTATTGAGAGTGCTTGGAGGAGATGGTGGGCAGACAGTTGGGGGAGGGTAGACATCCTTGAGTGGTGGGACACGGTCGGTAAGGGGAAGGTGAGGGATTTTTATCACAAGCGGGGAAGGGAAGAGCGGAGATTTCAATATAGTGTTTTACATTACCTTGAAGGTCAACTGCAGAAATGCAATATGGGAGGGGGGATGAGTATCCAGTGGCTGAGACTGAGGGTTTGAAACAACTGATTAGGGACATTCAAAATTGTGAATTTGATATGGCACGACTCACGGGAGGAATTGATGAGGTTTTATGGGGCGACTGTCCTTCGACATATGTCTTGAGAGAGCAGGGAAAACGTCACAGGTCAATGGAAATAATGAGCTTGAGGGTTCAGGAGCAATTGGAGGGGTATTGTCAGGGGCAGGTGCTCATGTCAACAGAGGGTATGGGTTGCTACATGGATGTATGGCACGAGATGCATGGCAAAAGAGTGGGGGTTAATGATGAGGTGCTAGGGGAAATGTGTGAATGGGCGTGTTGTAATCTGGAGCATAAGGATTGGTTGAATCTGAGTGGACCTATAAGTGAGGAGGAGATTAGAATGGCAGTGGAGGGTATGAGTGTGGGAAAATTGCTGGGGATTGACGGTATTCCTTGTGATTTTTATAAGGAAAACTGGGAATGTTTGAGTGAATTTTTATTAGTTTTATTTAACGCTATGAAAACCAAAGGTAGGTTGGGGGAACAGCAACGTACAGGGGGTGGTGGTCATGGTCCCCAAAAAGAACTCTTGTGGTTACATACGTGATTATCGATCGATATCTTTAATGTGTGGTGATTACAAGATCTTTGCTAAAATGTTAGGGAATAGGATGAAAAGAGTTCTTGATAAAGTTTTGGATGAGGGTCAATATGGGTCCCGGGGCAATCAATATGTGTGGGCGGGGATCATCGTAGGTTTATAGACGAAGGGGGGGGAAAAATAAAAGGGGGGGTATTACATTGAATTAGCATGTGGATATGACTTTTGGGGGAGTGTGACCCCACTGTGGAAGTTAATGCGTGGCAAGAGTTTGGGAGGGAAATGTCGTTGGGAAAAGGTGTTGTAGAACGGATGTTAGGGGTCAGGAAATTTTTTGGGGTGGAAAAAATATTAGGTGGAAAGGGTTTGGGGAAAGGGGGCCCCTGTGTTGCGCTTCCTTAGCTTTGATCCAGGATCCATTTTTGGGCTGGCAAGGAGGAAAGGGGGGAGTAAAGAGACATGAAGGGCGGGGAAACCCGGGATTATGGGTTATGTGGTGATCCACGGTTCTTTTTAAGAAGGAAAAAGATTCACGAAAGGGGGGGTGAATTGGTGGAGCTTTCAGAAGGGAAACAGTGATGACGTTAATAGGGAAAATCTATGTTATGAGGGGGGGGGATGTTGAGTGGGGCTCTAAAAAGGGAAAGAGGGGGGCCCCTTGGTGTTAAAATTTAAGGGAGGGGGTTGTTCTAGGGAAACCTTCAGGAGGATAACGGGGGCTGACTTTAAAACCCCAGATCTATTGTGGTGAATGGCCCTTGTAGGTAAGCGTTGCATGGGTAGGTAAATCCCTTGAAAACGTGTATTTGGGGTTTGGGGATGTGACGGTTATTGAGGATGTTTGGTTTTTTCCCGGCATGCGGGGGAGGGCATGTTGTTAAACCCAGTTATTTGGGGGGAGGGTGGGATTGAGGTCGGGTTTTGGGCAAAAATTTCAAAGGGGATTTGGAGCTTTGGGGTGAGGGGTAAGTGTCCATTATTATTTTAAATCAAAAGAAGGGGTAAGCCACAAGGACATACAGCCCGAGGGCGGGAAGGGAAAAGGAGGATCAGGTGGCAAAACGGAGAGGATGAGTAATAGGTTAGGGGAAAACAGTGGGGGGGAGGGTGAAAGGGTAGGGGGCGAAAGAATGAACTAAAAGGGTGGGGGGAGTGCGAAAAGTATCTCAGAGTTTGTGGAGAAAATCAGTCGTTGTAAAAGAAGTCAATGAGAGTCAGGATTAAAGGAGGGCCCATCAGAAAGAAGGGAAGGTAAAGAGAGATTGAACAAAGAACGTTGGGGGAAAAATTCTGGTGTTCGTTATAGGAGGGCAGTCTAAAAGAATTGGTAACGATACTGGAATTGCACTGCTCACAGAGGGAACGGGTGCCTGTCCTGAGATACCCATGAGTAAGAAGTGTGGCCCAACGAAGGCGGGGAAAGATGGTCTCCCAACTCGGCACTTACAAGAAGACGGCCCGTAACCTAGCTCGTTTTTAAAAGAATGAAGTTTTTTTCCCAGCAGAGTTGACCAACGTTGTTGCCAACGGTTTGAAGGTGGGTAGCTATTTCAGCAAAATGTCCAGAAATGGAACACTTCATAAGAAATTGGTTTGGTCAGTACTGCTGACCGTGCAGCAGGTCTGCCCGTTCTTGCCCCGTCGTCGCATGACCCCGGGGCCCAACAAAAAAAAAATATCTTTATGTTTGGAGAATATAGTAGCCAAAGTTGGGTACGGGGGAATAGGGGGGGGGGATGTATCAAATTTACATATAGCCTTTAGAGTACAAAGGGGATTGAGACTACCACAAATAGATACAGGCATAGAGCGATCAAATTTAAGTGCTGCAAGAATGGCATAAAATTTTCGCAGAAAAAATGCTAGCCGAAGATAGTAAATGCCCTCGCCGACACGCCCGGAAAACTGCTGCGAATCCAAACGCCCGTCTAAAAGACTTAGAGCCATCTGTGTACACAGCGTGGCATGGAATGAAGGGGGAAGTGATCAAAAAAAAGAGAGCAGGAACCCACCTAGGCGTTGGGCTTTCGGCAAGGGAGTGAGAAAGAACAGACCCGAACAGCTGGAATTTCCCCAAAAGGGGTGGGGAAAAAAGTGAGATCTACATAAATATAAAGGTGGAAACTGAAGGGAAGACAAGAACGAATGTGGTGAAGAAAAAAGGGCGGAGAAAAACGGGGGCGGTGAAAAAAATGTCTACATATCGTGACCATTCTATAAAGGAAGGATTGTGGAGACGGGGGGGTACATAGTAGCAAAGGAAAATGGGCATCAGGGCGATCAGACAAGGAGAAAACATTCGCTTCTGTATAGAGGCCTCAACAGGGGAAGGGGCGAAAAACCACCAAGGATAAACTAATCCGTGGTGTTGTAGGGGGTTAAGGCTACTAGAGTAGCAGGAGAGGCAGGAAAAAATCTGGTCACCAAAAACGAGTTTCGTTTTAAAACGAGGGCTAAATGTAGGCAAAGAAAGGGCTCAACGATCAGCTCCCCAGGAAGATGAGCAGGGTTTTAAGAAGGTTTCCGGGTGACAAGTTCCCTTTTAGAGAGTAATGTGGGGTTTTCCGGGTCTCGGTCAAAGGAAGGCCTAAAAAATGACTGTATCATGTTTGGGGTTACGGGACCCAATAGAGTATAAAGGATGAGGGAGAGACAAGGTCAGTGAAAAAATTTGGTGATTTTTGGTTTAAAAATTTTAAAACCCCATGCTTTGGTGGCCCAAGTGGAAAAAACGGTCGACTGCATGGGGGAAGAAACTGCAATGAATGACAGCAGCGCCTGCACAAGCAATAGCGAAGTCTTCAACGTAGGTATGACCAAATATGGGGGGAAGAAAACGAGTCCAAATCATTTTAGCAAGGAGAAAAGTGTTGTACTTAAAAAACTCCCCGAGGGACACCTTCAGCTGGCGAAGTCCAGGGAAAAAAAACATTATTTTCTCGAAAATGGAAGTGTTGTCAGTTAAAAAAATTTTTAAGGGAAAGGGTGGTAGATTGCCTCGGGGGGCCCAAGGAGTGGGGCCCGGGCCAAAATTTTACCTCCAAGTTTGTCATATACTTTTCAAGGGAAAAAAAAATTGGCAATAACTGAATGTTTTTTTACAAAAGGCATTTTCGAACATACGTATCCAAGCGTAGTAAGGGGTCTTGGTAGAACGGCCCTTACAAAAGCCCAAATTTACTAGCGGGGAGACTGTTGGTTTTCTCAAATACCCCATTTTAAAAGTCGATTTAAGGAGTTCCTCACTTTGCAAACGATGTAAAAGCGATGGGATGATAGTGGGGGGCGTATGTCCTGTAGTACCCTTTTGCAGAAAGGGAGAAAAATGGCAGATTTCCACGCTGGGGAAGAATCCTGTGCCCAAATAAGATTGAAAAGGGGTAAGAGGACAAAGGGCGACTGTGTAAATTTTGAAAATGAATATAAATGTCTCAGGCCCAGTGCGATGATAGGAAAGCTGAAGCGTTGCCTCCAGTTCTTGAAGTGAAAAAGGCACATTATACTGTTTTCTCTGAGACAAGAAAAGCCCCAAGGGGTATAACTTCTCAACTTTGAGGAAAGAAACGAGGGGGATAGATGAAGCCCCCGGGAAATAAAACCCCAGATGGTCCCAATTAAATGCAATGTCTTGAGGGTTTGTACATCAACACCGGACCCTAAACAGGGCCGGGTCAGGAGCGTATTTACCCCTCAAATTTTCCCCATTTTTTCCAGGCTGCATCATAGAAAAACAGAGGGATGGTGGAAAAAAAGTCTCACCAGCAATGCGTTTTTCTTAAAAGGGTGACCGGGGAGCGATCGCACACTTCTGCTTGAAAAAAGAAATTTTTCCCCCGGGTTCTATTGTACCGGGATGCCCCCCGCCGTGTTTCAAAATACTGTGAGACAAGAGGGGGACCACAAGGCATGCACTTCTGAGAAAGCCTGCTGAGGTTTGGGGTATAGAATAGAAGCTGCGGGTTAAAATGACGTCGAGAAGGGTGTTTGGAGCTCAAAATGGGGGGGTGAAGAAGGAACCCCATAAAACAGTGAGTTTTCGAGTAAAGGTCCAATTTCCCGATCAAATTGCCGTGAGGGGGTACGGAAAGTGGTGAAATGAAGGAGAAGTAGAATATTGGAAAAAGATCGTGTCATTAAATCCGGTAGAACAGACCAGGGGAAGTTAGGCAGTGGAGGAAGAGCAGATGATAGATGATCAAGAGAGAGTATGGTACGAGGAACAAAAAGGGTTTGAGTACCCGTTTTTAAAACTGGAGGGGTGAAGGGGGAAAAAAACCCCAACTGGATTCCAGTGGTCACAATGAGCCCCCCCGAGGAAATGGTGGGCGAAAAAATCCCCAAATAACAAAAGTGGTGGGGGGAAGGATGAAAAAAAAATTTTAATCTGGGTAGAAAATGCTCGAGAAGGAGAGAAAATAAAGAAAAATTTTTTAAAACAACTTATTAAGTGGATACGGGCTGCAGTGTAATGCAGCGAGGTATGGAAAAATAGTTGCAGTACGGAATATATTGCATAAAAAGGGCCTTTCTTTAAAAGGCCCCCATCTGAAAAGGATCCGAAGAATACAATAAATTTAGCCTGAAAGGGGAAAAAAAGGGGAATTTTTTGTTTTTGTAAAAGCCCAACGGGGGAAAAACCGGGAAAAACAACACGGAAGCCCCCCCGATTACCCTGGGCCCGTGGATATTCCATTAATGGGCCTGTTTGGGCGATGAGAAAATACCGGGAATCCGTGGGGGAAAAGGCACCTAGGACTAGAGGGTTGAAAAGTCAACATGTGGTGGCCTGGAAGATGTTTAAAAAGGAAGGAATGGACGTTTTGGAAGAAGGGGGGGGTGAAAATGGAGAGAGGGAAGAGAAAAGGGAAAAGGGAAATGAATAGTGTCCATTGAAAGGTTTTTGTCTCTGCAATATATTCTAAATGGTAAAGTGTTTCTGGGAATTTAAATGTATGGGAGCCAATTAGAGAAGAAGGGGGACGGGGAGTAAAGATTGGGACAGTAATGGCTTACCCAAAATAAAGGGGAGAAAAAAGTGTAAGGGACTGGAGATGAGTGGGGGGGGGACAGAAGAGGCAGAAACCGGGGGGTGGCAGAAGAGGGAAAAACTTGGGGGTGACGGGGGGGGAAGGCATAGTACAAGGAGGAGGGTGAATCTCCACACTTGTAATGAGGGCCCGGGGAGGGGAAGAACTAGGCCCAGAGAGGGAAAAGGGAAAGTTGGAGGTGGAAGACGGGGGAAAGGAAGGGGCAAAAAAGATTTGAGCAATGTGAATTTTTTTTGGGCTTTGGAAGTAGAGGGCGTGGGATTAGGTGTCGTACGAGGTTTGTTTATATGGGGCTCGTGAGGAAAGGGGCGCAAAGATGTGAGAACAACTGAGTGTAGTGGGCGTAGGCAAGGACGCAAAAAGGTTAAACCGGATGGCTAGGGGGGGTAAAACAGAGGGGGCGCGAAGTGGGGCTCCAGAATAAGGGATGTTTTTAAACACAGAATAAAAAACACGGGGGGTACTCTCCTTTGGGGGCGGAGAAGAGTAACTGCCTACCATAAGGGGATTTCTGATCTTTGACAACGGATTTACGTTTTTTAAGTGACCTGGCAAAAGGTGGGAGTACGAAGGGTGGCTTCATTTTCAATTAAGGGAAAATGGAGGTTGACTGCAAGATGTATTGAAGGTGTCGGCACCACAGATGGCATTCGCCATAGATCCAATATTTCCCGGGTGACCAAAAAAGCCCGCAATTTTTACCTGTTCGGTGTGGTATCACCTTTCGAACTTGTAACCCATGTCCCGTGACATATACGAGGAGGGGGTTTCCCGGGTGTCAAAAGTTAAAAAGAGCTGCATTGCAAGGGTAATGTCCCGCCCCCGGGCAGGGAAAGGGCATAAATGTCACTGTGGGATTGGGGGATCCTGGGTTCCACCCTTCAAGAATGTCATTTTCCCCTGATGAAATTTGTTTGGGCTTTGGGATGGGGGGAAAAGGGCAGTACCACTACAAGAATTTAAAAGAAAGTGTTTTTTAATAGTGATGGGTGTATCTATAGCGAAAGGAAAAAAAGATCATGGCTTGGGGAGCATTCGGACAGTGACGATTGCGTACCCCTCTTGAGAGCATGAAAAGAAATACTTACCATCATGATGCAGGAGCCTTTGCCAAAACTTGGTCAGAAAGGTAGGGAGAAGAAGAAGTCGGGGGCTTAAAGTAAAGAATTTAGTCCCTTGTGTGGTCCAAACTGAGCGTGGAAGGAGTGCATGAGTGTCGGTCTTTTCCCGGGAGAAGGGAAGGGAAAAAGGACTCTCAGGAGATTGCGTTCATTTAGGATGGGCCAAATTGGTTGGCATGAAATGGTGGGCGATTCGAAAATTTTCCGTACCGCAGAGGGAGAAGCTGGAAGCATACAAAGAGAGCGGGGTTCAGACAAATCGAAGGGAAACAGTTTAAGCCCCAGTACCTGAAACGGGGGGGAAAAAGCCCAGCAAGAGGTACAGGGGGGCCAGGAGGTCCGAAAGGGGA
>NC_069447.1:6886712-6910852 GCF_026875155.1 Cherax quadricarinatus | reverse complement strand
TAAATTTTTTGGGGGCTGACTTGGGGCATTCGTCTCTGTTTGTGTAGAGGGACGACAGTGGGGCTGTCTCTAAACCCCTGGTGGCTTTGCGGCAGTACTTTCACAATGGCAGAAGGTGGACGTAGGTTGTCAACACTGTTGTCTGAATTTGTGAAGGGCTCGCTCAATAGTCAGAACACCCATCTTTTGCTGACAGCGATATTAAGGAACACATATGGCATCGCAAACGAGGAGCTCTATGGCGCTTCGTTGAATGGTAGTTCAAGGCTTTTTGTCAAATTCCAGCAGAGCAGCACTTATGAAAATATGGTGGCCAGGTACCAGGATGTGGTTAAGCTGGTTAACCCTGGTGTTAATGTCTGCCTCCATGATATATCACGGTTTAACACTTGGATCAAGGTGCGTAATGTTCCTTTTGAAGCTGATGAGAGTGATTTAAGGAACGTTTTTGGGCGTTATGGTACCATACATTTGGCGACATTGGGACGTTGGCATGATGGACCTCTTGTTGGTATGCCGGAAGGGTCTTTTTCCCATAAAATGTCCCTAAAGCACCCTATATCATTGTACGTGGTGATGGAGGACTTCCATACTTAAGTCTTCGTTACGTACATGGGTCAGAGGTGTATGTGTCGACTATGTGGGACATATGATCACATCGCAGTGCAATGTCCAATGCGATGAGGAAGACCAATGGCTGATACAAGGACTGATGATGCAACGAAGCAGAAACATATGCTGTGGTAACACAGCGTGAGTCTCTGGCACGGGAGAAGTAAAGTGAGGAGGTAGAGAGGGAGACAGAGTTGTCTTCTACATGTGTGACCCTACCTGGAGTTGAAGAGGATGTAGGCTTGGTGTCGGCAATGGGCGAGGACTCTGTAATTGCTCAGGATGTAATGGAGGCATCCATTCAGGAGGCTCTTCATGAATTGCTGGACGTTTCGGCGTCTGCGATGATCCATGCTGGTTTGGAAACCGAGGGTGTAGAGGCAAGGGCAGGAGGCCCCAATGTGAAGGTCGCATGTGGTGTGGAAGCAGAACAGGTTGTAGTAGTGGGCGTCCACAAGGATAACAGCCTAGAGGAGGCTATGGTTGCAGATCGTAGCTCTCGCAAGAGAGCTTTTGTGATATCAGATAGTGATGATGTTTTGACTTCTGGGCAAAGGTCAGGAAAAAAAGCATGGCACGATGTGACCCGTAGAGGTACGGGTGGAACAAAGTGTGTTGAGCACGTGAAAGGGGAAGGCACAGGGGGGTGTGGGGGAGAGGTGGGGGTGCTCGTCTAGGATCTAAGAGTGTTAGGTGTCTAAAGGCAAGCCTCCATTGAATCCTTCAAGTGTATTACTTTAAATATTAATGGGTTGAAGTCAGTAGACAAATGTAAGAGCCTGGAGGTATTTTTAAAGAGATATGTACCTGACGTTGTGTTCCTGCAAGAACACAATTATAAATCATTGGGAGAGTTAATGATTGATGGATATGAAGCTTATATGGGTTGCTCTGCACGATTGAAAGGTGGTGTGGCATTGTTAATTAAAGAAGCTAGCCCGTTTTCTCTGCAAAGATGTGAGGTAGGGGAGGAGGGGCGGTGATTCGGTGATTCGGGTGGATGGCGTGTGGGGTGGGGTTCAAGTGGGTTTCATAGGGGTGTATGGGCCTGATGGAAGGAGACATAGGCATCAAAAATAGGTTCTTTACGGACGTCCTTATTTTACCATTTAAGATCACTGCCAGTCGTTAGATTCTAGGTGATTGGAACTGTATTGTTAGGCATAAGGACGTAGAACCTAGAGGAAGGGGTTTTTTTCGGGGTATTTAGGGGAGCTGTTGCGAGGTGTGAATGTAGTGAACATGGGGGGGAGGAGGTGGGGGTCATGCATACTTTCATTAGGCGTGATTATGCAGCGAGGCTGGATCGAATCTATGTTTCTCGGGGGGGGTGAGGGTAAGCAGCGTTTGTGCATTGAATGTGAGCTTCTCTGATCATAGAGGGGTTCTGGTGGACTTGAACTGGGAGGGATTGCCAAAGCGTTTCAAGGGTTATTGGAAGTTGAATTTGGGTTATTGCACAAAGGGGGTGGGAGGGAATCTATTGAGAGTGCTTGGAGGAGATGGTGGGCAGACAGTTGGGGGGAGGGGTAGACATCCTTGAGTGGTGGGACACGGTCGGTAAGGGGAAGGTGAGGGATTTTTATCACAAGCGGGGAAGGGAAAGAGCGGAGATTTCAATATAGTGTTTTACATTACCTTGAAGGTCAACTGCAGAAATGCAATATGGGAGGGGGATGAGTATCCAGTGGCTGAGACTGAGGTATTGAAACAACTGATAGGGACATTCCAAAATCATGAATATGATATGCACGAATCATGGAGGAATTGATAAGGTTTTTTGCGACGTCCCTTCGACATATTTCTTGAGAGAGCCGGAAAACGTCACAGGTCATGGAAATAATGAGCTTGAGGGTTCAGACAATGGAGGGGTAGCGTCAGGGTCGGTGCTCAATGTCAACAGAGAGTATGGGTTCTACATGGATGTATGCACGAGATGCATGGCAAAAGATGTGGGTTAATGATGAGGTGCTAGGGGAAATGGTTGAAGGGTGTGTTGTAATCTGGAGCTAAGGATCGATGAATCTGAGTGACCCTATAAGTGAAGAGGAGATTTGAATGGCAGTGGAGGTATGAGTGTGGGGAAAATCGCCGTGGATGACGGTATTTCCTTGTGATTTTTATAAGAAAACTGGAATGTTTGAGTGAAATTTTTTATTAAGTTTTTTATTTAACGCTATGAAAACCAAAGGCAGGTTGGGGAACAGCAACGTATGGGTGGAGTGGTGGTCATGTCCGAAAAGAAAACGCTTGTATTACATATGACGTGATTATCGATCGATATCTTTAATGTGTTTGATTACTAGATCTTTGCTAAAATGTTAGGGAATAGGATGAAAAGAGTTGTTGATAACGTTTTGGATGAGGGTCCAATATGGGTGTGCCTGGCAATCAATGTGTGTGGGCAAGATCATACGTAGGTTGTATGATAACGAAAAGGGAGGCAAATATAGTGTGGTAATAGCATTGATTAGCATGTGGCATATGACCTGTGTGAGTGTGAGGCACTGTCGAAGTTTTATGCAATGGCAAGGGTTTGGGAGGGAAAATCGTCAGTTGAAAAGTGTTGTATGAACAGGCCTAGTTAGGGTGCAGGTAAATTGTAGCTAGGAAAACTATTAGGATGAAAGGGGCTTGAGGAAAGGGGGCCCTGGTGTCGCAGCTTCTCTTTGCATTGATCCAGATCCATTCATAGGCTGTGCAATGGAGTGTAAGGGAGGAGTTGAAGAGACATGAAGTGGCTGTGAACCAGGGATCATGGGTATGTGGATAATACCACGGATCTATTTCAGAAGGTCAAGGATTTACAATGGTGGGGAATTGGTGAGCCGTTTCAGAAGGGCAACAGATGACATTAATAGGGGAAAAGTCTATGCTTATGAGGTGGGGATAGCATGGGTGGGCTCTAAGACAGAAGAGGCCTGGCCTTGGTGTGTCCCCCCACCCCAAAATTAAGGATCGTGGGTTGTTCATATGGAAACCTTCCAGGAGGCGAGGGAGGTGAATTCGAGAGAAGCAGTGGATAGGGTACTGCATAGATTGGCAGGATTTGCATACAGGAGGTCTGACGTTACAACACCAGCATGCTTTGTGGTGAATGTGCTCTTGTATGGTAAGCTGTTCATGTGGTAGGTAGATATCCCTTAAAACCGTGAATAAACGTCTGTTAAGCGTGTATATCGATATATTGGGGTTCGGGGATGTGACTGGTTATCGGAGATGTTATTGTGTTTCCCGCCTGCCGGGAGGCTGGGGTTAATGGTGCTGCATCAAAGGTGTTGGGCATGTATGTTATACACATTATTTGAGGAGGGTAGGATTGCAGTACAGGTTATGGTAAGGGTTCGAAGGGATTTTCGACATTGGGTGAGAGTAGTGATGTCCAAATGTGTGAGGGAAGTTGCGGTTATTATTTTATCACAGGACCCATGCAGGGTCAAGAATAGTAAGAACTGGCTCAGGAAGGGTGGTGGGAAGGTGGTTGCTAAGGTTAGAAGGATATATTCGATGTATGTTGGAGTGATATAATGGGGCTGTTTAAAAGGGTTATGTTATGAAGGCATGGTAAGGGCGGTAATGTTTTAAAATTTCTCCACAATATATTGCTGTCTGGAAAGTGTTGGCAAATAGGCAGTGCCAGGAGGGTGGGGAGTGTTGTGCGTGTAGGGACACGACACTCTCTTCATTCGTATTTTTTGAGCGAGGTTGGAACCGGGAGGAGTGGTTTAGTAGGGTTTTACCGTATGGTGGATTTGAGGTTGATTACATTTTAAAGGTGTTAACTTAGAATGTGGGGGGGGTGGGGTGCCGTGCAGAACGTCAATCGGTTATCAAGTCACGGACTTTGTATATCCCTCACGGTTTACAGACATGTGTCAGTAAGGGAGAAAGAATCAGGGCCCTGCAAGCGATATTTTATATGGACCGCAACTGAGGAATAAGGACATCACCAAGAAACATCTGGCATTTAACCTTTTTGAAGGATATCCAAGCTTCTGCATCAGGGACATATGGGCATTACAATCTAAGGGTATAATGAAGCTGCTTCAAGAGGTATGCATGGCGTGTAGTGCTGTTGATAAGTAAAGGTGGGGGTAAGGTGTGTGAGGAGGTGTGCTCTTGGTGGCTGGGAAAATTTCATGTATCGGGTTGAGTTTGGGATCAACACATAAACCCGATTTTGGGTGAGCGTATAATAGTGCTCTCTTTTAATCAGGTATGTTTTTTATGAATTGTTATAATGACAGAGAGTCGCTATGTGATTGATTGATTGTCTCATGTAACTTTGAGGTAAGCTGTCTCTGGTGTCTCTAAGAGGAAAATACAATTCCAATTGTGCCATTTGCGCAGTATTAGGTAAGCTCTTGCCCCATGATTATGGAAAATCATGTTAATGCACGATCCAAGTCTGTGGGAAACGGTATGTTATGGCATTCAGGAATGAGGGGGTCAAAGGTTGGTTTCCCTGGAAGGGTAACCAGGTGCTTGTCCTGTGAGCATGACGTATGCTAGCCTGTAGATACATGAAACGAGTTTGGTTGCATGGAGGGCAGTGTTTAATTAAGCACAACTTTATTAATATTCACTGTATAACAACAGGGTATTTTTTGGAAGGGGGGGGGTTTAGTTGACTTGTTAAAGATGAATTAATGAACATGTTATTACGATAAGTACAAAGTAGTTGTTCAGTAAGCTTGTTCAGTCTTCAGAAAATACTGCTTAGTTAAGGTTAATAGATCTAATGCCTGTAATGATACAGGTAATTATTAAACAATAAGAATGGTTCAGAGATTACTTCCAACAAAATTCACTGAAATGTACCAATTCAACCAGGCTTTATAGTAATAGTCATTATTTGTAATATAGAATATAGTCAATATGTTTCAATAAATCAGGTGCTATTTTTTTTAGCTTAGAATATTTCTTTATTTTTACTTAATTCTAACTATAGATTCACATCCAAATCTTATGATTACGAGCATGATCCTGATACCAACCTCTATTTAATGTCATAAATGAATCAAACAGTTATTACTGTAATTACTACACTGCAGAACAATCAAAGGCACTTCTTCTCAGTGCCCAACAACTAACAAAACTATCTTAACACAATATCAGATCTTTAAGCTAGCATTACGATTACCTCCTAGCATTAACTAAATTTCCCTTGCATGCCAATAGTCCTCATTACACTATCTGAAACTGCAAAAGCCCTGATACTACAGATGTCTTATGCATTCTGGTTCACAGTCATACACACCTGTAGGCCAGACCAACAAGGTGGTGGCACACTATATACAACTCAGCCAACTAGAATGTATCCCTAAACTTGCACAAGGGATGAACATGGGGAATATATAAATAGCTAAATTCAAATCCCAAATCACCTACACTATACCCTCATCACAGTGATAAACATCACAGAATTCCACAATCAAACATTAGCCAATTAGTCAAAACCTAGGAAAGTATGATAACTGATGCACGCATGAACAAAGACACTTACTACCTCAGGTGACTTCATATAAATCTCTTGCAAGGACCAGGACCCATACGTTACTGAATTTCACAAACACAAATGAGTAACTGCATGTTTGCTACAACAGTAACCAAACCTACAGAGTTTTCAGAGACTAGTGTTTTCCCCTACTTGACCACATCTGGACCAACACCATATCCCTTTAAAATCAGGCATAATTACAGATAATTCCACAGACACTACCCTACTTTCCTCATAACAACTCTTGTAAAAACCCCAAGACACTACTAAAGTCACTCTTTCATACTACAATGAGCAAGCCATTAATAACTTCACAACAGCATTAACAAACTTGACGGCACACTGAGCTAGAAATCTATAACAGATATTGACGAATGTTTTAAAATTTTCTAAAAACCAGACCCAATAACCTTTATCATAAGCACTGCCCTACAAAAAACTAAAACAGATGAACAGCTAAGAGTACTGAACAGGTCCCTGGCAACACCCAGCACCCTTCTTAAATCCATAAATACAAAACACCGAATAATAACAGTACAGAATGGGTCACATAACCATAGACCAAACTAAACGTTACCCTCATCCTAACCAGCCTGATAAGAAGGGCAAAAAAATTGTCTTATGAGAACAGATTCTCCAACTTACAAGGTGATATAAAAAAAGACCTGGAAGCCCCTATCATAAATTCTGGGAAACAAAAAAAGGGGATATCACGACATAGCGAAATAAAATTAGCAAAAAATCAGATGAACCCCATCTCCCAACCAACAAAACAGCAAACAGACTCAATGATTTTCTTCGTCCACTATAGGTTCCAACGACCTTGCCACTAATATCCCAATATCAGATACCCCACCAAATGACTACTCACTGCAACTACGCCAAAACACCCTGTTCCTTGCTCCGACTAACCACGATACGCAGTCTCCCTTATTATCAAACGCACTGAAAACAAGGCAGGAGATTAAATACCTTACCACCCTTTATATATAAAAAAGCGTCACAAAGTACTATCACCAATCATTGCAACACTCTTAAAACAAATCCATTGAAATCCTCCACCTTCCTACAGTTCTCAAAAAAGCAAGGGTCACCCTGATCCATAAAGGAAGGTGACCAACAGAGTTGAATAACTATAGGCCAATATCCAATTTACAAACCCTCTCCTCAAAAATCTACGAAAAATTTAATTTCATAAACGAATCTACACCTACCTCATCTCCCATAACATTCACACCCCCTGCCAATTTATGGATTCAGCCTAATAAAAAATACTAATGATGCTATTAACACAAGCTAAACATATAACACTGCAAAAGAGAAAAAAAGAAGTCCTCTGGGGATCTTCATTGACTTATGTAAAAGCTTATGATACAGTTGACCATGAACGTGCTCCATGTAAATTGTCACCCTATGATTAGAGGCACTCCCTCAACGACCTCAAGTCTTATACCTCAGCAACAGGAGCCAAATTTTGTGTACGCAAATGGGGCAAGCTCTTCCGCACAGCAATACAGTTAGTGTCCCACAGGGAAGTTGTCCTTGCCCTCTTCGCTTTCTCCTATTCATAAATGACCTACCAATGCTTCGCAATTACTCAAACCCACACTTTTTTGCAGATAACACTACATACGTCTTCTCTCACCCGAGCCCAGTCTCGCTAGCCATACTGGCTAAACACTGAATCAGAAAATATCTACCTGGATGAGGACTAATAACAAACTTAACTAAACATTGACCAAAAACCTACTTCATTCAGTGTTGGTAAACAAGGCTACAGATGTACCTCTTATCAAACAATAAACCGTATCACCTATCACAAAGCTAACAAGGGAAAATTCTTAGGAATCCACCTCGATAATAGACTCAAATTTCATACACATATACAACAAATTTCTAAGAAAATTTCCAAGACTGTAGGCATACTATCAAAGATACGGTACTATGTTCCAGTCAGCCCTCCTGGCCCTCTATCACTCTCTTATTTACCCCTATCTTACCTATGGAATTTGTGCATGGGGCTCAACAACAACTAACCATCTCAGACCACTAATTACCCAACAAAAGGCTGCAGTTAAAATGATAACAAATTCTCAATAGAATACTTAACTCTGATATTAACCCTCCCCTCAAACATCTCCTTGCCAACCTCAACAGAACACATGACCATAACACAAGACACAGATCACTCTTTGATGTTCCTCATGTCCATCTCACACTATACAAAAACTCAATGCACATAAAAGGCCCTAAAATCTGGAATTCATTACCTGTAAATATAAAAGAAACACTCTCTGTTTATAAATTCAAGTCTCTTCTCCAAAGTATTCACATTACTCACGCCAAACCAAATAATACTTAATACCTGAACATATAAAGTGTATAATCCTAAATGTTTACTCACATTATATCACACAAATGTTAAACTAACTTCGTATTTTTTTTAAATACACTAACCTAACAGAATACACCTTCTACTGAGAATAACAAAAATGCAAGCAACCATATGACCCTTTCTTTGTAATACTCATTTGGTGGCTTTATAGTTATCTGTTTACATTAATGTTTTATCACTGATTTTCATCATTGCTTAGTTAATCTCAGTTAATTTTAAACCCTTTCAGGGTCCCGTTCCCCGTAGATATCTACCTTTACTTCAGGGTCCAAACCGGTAGATCTACGCCATGAGCTCAGCTCACTCTGATAAAACTGTGAGTGGTACATTTTGGCCAAGATATGAGAGAATTACATGCTATGTGGTATGTGTGCACACACATAAAACAGATCCTGCAGAACCTGTGTAAAAATGAAGAGAAAAAAAATGAAATCATGATTTTTCGATTAAAACAGTACAACTTTGCAGTGTTTTTTCGTAATGTTTTTTTATAGTTGTATTTGCGATTTTTTGGTCTCATTTGTTAAATGGAAGACATATTACAGAAATAGAGATTATTTGATGGTTTATCATTGGAGAATGGCTTGAAACTTGAGCTCAAAGTAGCGGAAATGTTTAAATTTTTTGCCGATATTCAAGAGTAAACAAACGACCTTCACACGTCTAATACACATCAGCAGTGGGTCTAATATAACATTCAGAAATATGGTGGTGCAGGAGGGAAAGGAGCGATTGGTGGAATGATGATTAAAGAGAAGTATAAGGGAGAAAAAGTTAGCATATGAGAAGTTTTACAAAGTAAAGTGATGCAAGGAGGGAAGAGTATATGGAGAAAAAGAAGAGTTAAGAGAGTGGTGAAGCAATGTAAAAAGAGAAGCAAATGAGAGAGTGGGTGAGATGTTATCAACAAATTTTGTTGAAAATAAGAAAAAGTTTTGGATAGATTAACAAGTTAAGAAAGCCTAGCGAACAAATGGATTTGTCAGTTAAAAATAGGAGAGGAGAGTTATTAATGGAGAGTTTTAGAGATTGGGAAGATGGAGGGAATATTTTGAGGAATTGTTTAAATGTGAATGAAGATAGGGAAGCGTGATTTCGTGTATAGGGCAAGGAGGAATAACATCTTGTAGGAGTGAGGAAGAGCCAGTTGGTGAGTGTGGGGGAAGTTCGTGAGGCATGGGTAAAATGAAAGGGGGTAACAGCCGGGATTGATGCGGGATAAAGAAGAAATGTTTAAAAGCAGGTGGATATAGCTTTGGAGTGGTTGTGCAATTATTTAACTAAATGTATGGAAGAGGTAAGGTACCTAGTGATTGGCAGAAGGAGCCTGCATAGTTTCCTTCGTATAAAAGGCAAAGGGGATAAAAGAGAGTGCAAAAATTATAGGGGGATAAGTCTGTTGAGAGTTTTACCGGTAAAGTGTATGGTAGAGTTATCAATTGAAATAATTAAGAGTAAAACGGAGGATAGGATACAGAGAACAAAGGAGGCTTAGGGAAAGTAGGGGGTGTGGGACCAGTGTTTACAGTGAAAACATATAAGTGAACATTATTTTAGATAAGCGGCTAAGAGGTCTTTGGGGCATTTATGGATTTTGGAAAAGCCGTATGAACAGGTGTAGGGGGTCAATGTGGCAGATGTTTGCATGTGTATGGTGTAGGTAGGAGTAAGGTTACTGAAAGCAGTGAAAGTTTTTAACGAGGAGAGTGAGCTCCAGTTAGAGTATGAGGAAAGAGGGAATTTTTTCCCAGTAAAAAGTAGTCCGAGACAAGATGTGTGATGTCACCCGTGTTTGTTTAATATATTATAGATGGGTTGTAAGAGAAGTAAATGCGAGGTCTTGGTACAAGAGCTTGGAGTTAAAGATAACGAATCACACACAAAGTGGGAGTTGTCACAGCTGCTCTTTTGCTGATGACACTGTGCTTTTGGAGATTCTGAAAGAGAAGCTGCAGAGAGTGGTGAATGATTTGGTAGGGTGTGCAAAGAAGAAAATTAAAGGTGCATACAGGAAAGATAAGGTTATGAGATAAACAAAAAGATTAGGTGATGAAAGATTGAATATCAGAATTGGAGGGAGAGAGTAATGGGGAGGTGAACGAATTCAGAGATTTTGGGAGTGGACGTGTCAGCGGATGGGTCCTATGAAAGAATGGAGGTGAATTCATAGAAGTGATGAGGGAGAACAGAGTGAGTGGTGCACTTAGGGTCTGTGGAGACAAAGAAACATTGTCCTTGGGCAAAGAGGGGAATGTATAAGAGTAAGTTTTACCAACGCTCTTATATGGGTTGAACGTGTGATGAAATGTTGCAGCGAGGAGAAGGCTGAGGCAGTGTAGAAGTCATGTCTGAGGGCAATGTGTGGTGTGAATATAAAGCAGAGAATTCGTAGTTTTGGAAGTTAGGAGGAGTGCGGGATTACCAAAACGTTGTCCAGAGGGCCGAGGAAGGGTTGTTGAAGGTGGTTCGGACATTTGGAGGAGAATGGAGCGAAACAGAATGACTTCAAGATGTATCAGTCCTGAAGTGGAAGAAGGCGGGGTAGGGGTCGGCCTAGGAAAGGGTTGAAGGAGGGGTAAAAGGAGGTTTGTTGAATGGCTTGGACTTCCGCAGGCATGCGTGAGCGAGTGTTTGATATTAGTGAAATGGAGACAAATCTTTTTAATACTTTTTACCGTTCTGTTGAGTGTGAGCAAAGTAACATTAGAATAGGGATTCAGGGAAACCGCAGGGCCGACTGAGTCCTGGAGATGGGAAGTAAAGTGCTGCACTCTGAAGGAAGGTTGTTAATGATTGCAGTTTAAAAACTGTAGTGTAAAAGCACCCTCTGGCAAGGCACTGTGATGGAGCGAATGATGGCGAAGGTTTATCTTTTCGGCCCACCCTGCCTGGTGGGAATCGGCCAGTGTGATATAAAAAAAAAAAAAAAAAAAAAAAATATGGTGAGGATATTTAAAACAATTATTACAGTATTTGCATAAACAGTAAATCTGCTATTTTTTGGTGTGAATAAAATACATTATAAAATAAAGAAATCAAAACAATGGAAGTTTATTTGTAAAGCCTCTCAAAACATAACTAATGACAGAGGAATGTTAGTTTAGTGCCAGGAATGCCTACATTGTTCATTCTGGACCCTATTTTGAAATTGGAAAATTTTGAACTTTGAGTTAAATTGGCCAAATTAACAATTTTTATCCGATTCACTTTATTTTGTAGTTGAAACCGTTGACTATTAGGCGATTTCTTGTGCTCAATTGATAGAATAGAAAGTAATACTAGTGAAATAGCTAAGAATTTTGGTTATGGAAATAATGTAATTGGCCTAAAATGGGAGTCAAAGTCGGCAAAATCGCCGATTCGTAAATATCGCTCACACAATCAAAATTCGCGAGAGCCAAATTTCGTCAATTTTCCACCACATTTCGTACTTTTTGTTTTATTACCTTCACAAAAAGATTCTCTAAACGATTCTCATAAGAAAAATAACAAATTTTTTTTGTGAAAATTCCTTGGACACTGGTGCGTGACTCCAGAATTTGGGCTTGGAACCCTGAAAGGGTTAAGCAGCCCGGAATGCTTATGCATAGTATAAGTGGCTTTGGCATGCTGCTCTATCTGTATTTTTTTTGTACCTCTGTAATGTGGCTAAATTTCTAAATAAAAAATACATAAATAAATGGTGAAATTCCTCCTTTAACTGATAGCTATACCACAAGTGCCTTACATATGTCAGTTTTGTTGTTCTTAGGTGATACTTTAAAATGCATAAAGAAAAGTTTTTGAGGAGATACATACAAATTCATTATTTTAAAAATATTTGATTTCTCCTAATATAAATAGACTTAACCTTCTGTGGAATCTGCTTGAGTAATTTGTCTGTTTATTTATTATTTATTTATTTATTTATTTGAACATGATACAGAAAAGTAACAAAAGAATACAATTAAGTGCCGCATGCCAAAGCCCCTTGTATGCAGAGCATTATGGCAGGCTTAAAATTAACTTAAGATTGAACAAAATATTCTAAACATAGTTGTAAACAATAACAATTACTCTAGTGAAGTATTACAAAGACAGGTCAATGGTTGCATGCATTGCTGTACATTCAGTAGAATGGAGTATCTGTTTAGTAATGTAAATTAAAAAATAACAAAGTTTGATAGGGTCTTAGGTTTAAATAATTCCTGTGATACAATTATGCGAAAACTTTTAAGATATACAATATTATAAGATTCAACTATTCAGTATTTATTTGGTTGTGGGGAGTGATTTTTATAAGAGAAACTTAAATTTTTATAAACAGATTAGTTTCTTTTACATTCCCTTTTATTGTGCATGATTTTTGCCTAGAGTGAGATGGAACACGAGGAACATCAAAGAGTGATCTGTGCCTGTGTTAGGTCATGTGTTCTGTTGAGTTTGGCAAGGAGATGTTTGAGGGGAAAGGGTTAGATATCAGATTAAGTGTGCTATGTATGTAATAGGTGCAGTAATACGTATGGATGTTTTGGTATGGTGAGTAGGAGTAGGTGTTTTGAATTTGGTGGGAGTGTGCAGCCCTGTAGGGAATTTGTTTCCATTCTGACTGCTGCCTTTTTGTTGGGTAATTAATGGTCGAGATGTGTTTATTGTTGTGATCCCCTGCCCAAAAAAAAAAAACAAAAAAATTCCCATAGGGGAGATAGTGTGTGATCAAAGGTCCCAGATTATACAATGCGTATAAATTGCAGTTGTTGATGATTTGATAAATGATCATGAATATATGCTTATTTTGTTTATGGAGTAATGTTTTTAAAAATAAATTAACTAGAGTTTGTTCAGCTCGTAAAGCAAATGCATAAAAGTGGCTTTGGCATGCTGCTCTTACCTGTATTTTTTTTTGTACCTCTGATTTATCTCAAATTAACTAAAATAAATAAATTAAAGTAAACTCTCATAAACAGTTGCATGCTTCAAGTGTAGCTACTACAGCAGCAGCGGCATCCTACTAGCTCTTTTTCCTCAAGAAACCATCGCTCACCAAGCTTGTGAAGGCCTAATTGAAGGTACAACTACATGAACCCACGTAGACCACAAAATAACCCAAGAATACTAAGAATGTCTGGCCTCCGCTGCCAGACAACCACTTAACCCAAGCTCAGGGAAAACAAGCCTTCTCCATAGCTACACAGTATCTACTTCAGTGATACTATGAAAGGATATCGCAGAAGAAGCAACAGCAGTAATAAAAGAATAACAGCAAGGACCCTAGAACTCAACTTGTCTACCCAGCAGGACGCCAGTGTAACATCAACCCCCCTCACCACCACCACCCAAGGAACAACGACAAACATGGCTCACTCCCCCTCCAACTCCACTCCCTTCAAAGGATTCACCCATGATAGCTCAGGCATGATTATTCTTGACAATATCAACGACTACATCGTCGCTCTAAAAAACGAAATCAAAGGGAACCTTCACCAAATTCAACTTCAATAACAAGAACATAAAGTGGGACCAAGTAAACCAAGTTTTAACCAATATAAGCTGGTGTAGTGATACTGCTCCTGTGGTGAACAGCAGCAGCAGGATAATACTGCACCACCTCTCGGAGCCCTTAACAACAACAACAGCTTGGTGTGTGTCATGGGCGCCACACAGTGTGGATATCACTTCTCTTATATCCATAAATTAGTGATAGTCTGATACAGGTGGAGTTTAAATATTGCCTGTAGTTAGAACTTTTCTCTGGGCATATGCAAGACATCACCCACCTGTAGAAGCAGTTAATTAGATTACTAAGTCTTTATATTTTTGTTGTGCAGAATACTATGAAGATTTATGTTCAATAAAGCCTAAGATAAGGCCTTGTTTGTGTCACCAACAATTTATTGAACTAGAATCTGGGCTACTGGTGGTAATTCCCTGCGCAAGACTACATCACAACATGGAGCGTTTTACTGAAACCTGAGAGCTCGACTGTGAACCCAACTTATCAACGGCTGCACAGAATAGACGCACTGGTTTTAAGAGTTTACGAAACTTCTTGGACCCTTCCTAAAGAAATCTAGAAAAAACTAAGTCTGCTGCATCATTTTTTGTCCTCCTACAATATATGAGGCTATTTCTGAGTGTAATACCTATGAAGTCTATCAAAACCCACAAGTCTCAGTATATTAAACTACAAATGAAATCGTTTGCACGCTGTCGCCTTGCAACTCGCCGCCAGCAGATTATTGATATCCTTAGAGGAAACCTTCAAGCACTGAAAATTTTTTAGGAAACGACGTCACTTCCACTTGTGAAGAGTTCACAGGGATGCTTTTTATCAGTGGGCCTGCAATCTCACCAATAAAAGGCAGCGTTTATTGGAGAATAAAACTCTCGACTAGCCGCTGCCTTTGACCAGGCAAGAGCTCTAGATTCAGCCCAGAAGAATTCTGAAGTATACAGTACCACTCAGCCTTCTCGCGAGGTAAGTGCTGCAATTCCTGACCAAGACTCTTGCAATGAAGTTACTGTGGAACCTGCCTCAGTGACAGCAGCAGCAGGTACGGTGTGTTTCTTTTGTGGTTTTTCAAGACATCCACTCGACATTGCTCGTGAAGCAATGTGCCATAAATGCCACAAGAAAGGTCACTTTGCTGAAGTATGTCGTTCTAATGCATCTAATCGCATCTGCTAGAAAAATGACAGGATGGATAATGAGAACCATCAAAACTAGGGAGGCCAAGCCCATGATGACACTCTTCAGGTCACTTGTTCTATCTAGGCTGGAATATTGCTGCACACTAACAGCACCTTTCAAGGCAGGTGAAATTGCTGACCTAGAAAATGTACAGAGAACCTTCACAGAGCGCATAACAGAGATAAAACACCTCAATTACTGAGCGCAAGAGGTTCCTAAACCTGTTATTCCCTGGATGCAGCGGGAGAGATTACATGATTATATACACTGGAAAATCCTAAGGGACTAGTACCGATCTTGCACACGAAATCACTTCACTTAACGAACACCAAAGACTTGGCAGGACCGATGCAACAACCCCTCAATGAAACGCAGGGTGTCACTAGCACGTTAAGAGACCATACAATAAGTGTCAGGGGCCCGAGACTGTTCAACTGCCACCCAGCATACATAAGGGGGATTACCAACAGACCCCTGGCAGTCTTCAAGCTGGCACTGGACAAGCACCTAAAGTCGGTTCCTGACAAGCCGGGCTGTGGCTCATACATTGGTTTGCATGCAGCCAGCAGCAACAGCCTGGTGATCAGGCCTCTGATCCACCAGAGGCCTGGTCACAGACCGGGCCGCGGGGGCGTTGACCCCCAGAAATCTCTCTAGGTAAACTCCAGTGCCTCCACACATTCCAGTGATCATGCGACTCTAGCAACAGTGACTTCTGCAGCTACTCCAAATTCACTGTCAAAGACAGTTGTGAAAGTATTCATCAAAGGAACAGAAGTAGATGGTCTTATTGATAGTGGCAGCTCAGAGTTTCATCAACCTTGACTTAGTTAAATGCCACTCCTTGACTGTATATCACTCAAGTACCGTTTCCATGGCATCAACATCTCTCTCTATTCAGACCTTAGGGTTTTGTAAGGTAAATCTCAGAGTTAATGGAAAGGACTATCAGATGTACATTTAGTTATTTGCCACAACGTGCTCTGATGGTATCCTTGTCAGGACTTTCAGAAGCTTCATTGTAGTGTTACCTAACAGATGGAGTTGAACTGCCTCCTCTTGCTATCTGTGGACTTAGCACTTTTCAGGGTAGACCCACCATAGCAGTTTGCAATTCTTACTGCGGATTGCCATCCTATATCAGCTAAGCAACGCCACTATTCTTATGAGATCGATGTTCATTGAAAAGAAACCTCAGAGGCTGCTGTAGAGGGTAGTATATAACCGAGTAATTCCCTTTTTGATCTTGCGTGAAACAGGTGTTTGTTGTTGTTAAGGAGATTATAGGAAACAGAGACTGGCTATCGATTACTGTACTATGAGACAATCAACAAATTAACACTCTGATGGGTACCCTCTACCTCGAATTGAATGATACAGTGAAGAAAAATTGCTCATACTAGGTGTATTTAGCACAATTGATCTGCAGAGTGCCTATCATCAATCCTATAAGGAATGGATAAACCATACACAGTGTTTCAGCTAGAGATGGTCTGTAACAGTTTAACAAGTCCTTTTTGGAGTCATCCAATGGGGTGCTGCTTCCAACGAATTATGATTCACTCATTAAGACAAACTCATGGGAACTTATGCGTATTAAAGATATGTTGCCATTTGTGGCAAACCCCAGAGGAACATGATGCAAAACTTTTGGTAAGTTTTTGGAAGCCGTCCAAGAAGAAAAAATATAAGTTACAAAGTGAAACGTGCACTTTTTCAATCTAAAAGGCTTAGCATCCTTTGGTTAGTAGTGGAAGAAATGTTTCAACTTTACCCAGACCCCGAACGACTACGACCTCTACGGGAATTCCAATCCTCAAGACAAAAAGTCACTCCAAAGAACTCGTCGTCTCTTTGCTTATACTCACAAATGGATCTAAAAAACCAAAAAAAACTATTCAAGTAAAAGTCCGCCCATTGAGTGCTACCACATTTCCTTGACAAAGAAGCAGAAGACGCTTCCATACTCTCAAACAGGATAATAATTTTAAATAATAGAAAAATATAACATGAAAACTCAGTAGTTTCAGGGGCATTGATGAGTCCCCTCCCATCAAAGTGGAAACGGATGCATCTGACATTGCCTTTGCTGCCGTCCTTATCTCAGGCAGACGACCAGTAGCCTTCTTTTCGAGAACTTTTCAAGATCAGAGAAGTGTTATGCTGCTGTAAAAAAGGAAAGCCCATGCCACAGTAGAAAGCAGTTCCCACTGAGGCATTATTTAAACAGGGAGAACATTTCACCATAAGGACTGACCACCGTTCAGTGATTATATGTTCGACAAGAAGCACCAAGTAGGTTATAAAGAATGACAAGATATACGCTGGAGGATGGAACTATCGTGTTTATGAACTTTGAATGTTCTGTACCGACCGGTCATGAGAACATCTCACCTGAATGCCATTCTCTAGGTCCCACTGTGGAGCATGTCATGAATTGCAATCACTCTCAGCGCTCCACAAGGCTGTGTGTCACCCATGAGTAACGTGCTGTACCATTTTGTCAAATCATAGAACATCCCTACTCATGAAATGTGCAACAAGTGACCAGAGAATGCAGATATAGGCAGAGTGCAAGCCAAACTTTTATTCATCCAAGAAGACATCCATCTCATAATAATCCACGCAGCCTATCGAGAAGACTGAATATAGATTTCAACAGGCCCCTT
Source organism: Cherax quadricarinatus (assembly GCF_026875155.1). Lineage (NCBI taxonomy): Eukaryota > Metazoa > Arthropoda > Malacostraca > Decapoda > Parastacidae > Cherax > Cherax quadricarinatus. Next base: position 6,893,006 of record NC_069447.1, on the reverse strand, counting down.
ACCATGCATAAATCAGAATAGAGATATTTCCTTAACATAATAGATGAATATTCCAGGTTTCCCTTTGTCTCCCCTGTGCAATTTGACTGTTTCACTGTTATGAGTTTCTTTCACAGCTGTTCTCTATTTTTGTATGCAGCTTATATCCATTCAGCCGGGATTCCTCGTTCACGAGTAATGAACTTCATGAGTTTTGGCTAGCAAAGGTATTGCCTCAGCAGAACAACAAGCACAACCCTCAAGGCATGGTCAATGAGCAGTTCAATGGTACTATATGAAGGCAGTTACAATGACATGAAGTCACGCAATCTACCTGTTCAACACTGGCAAACTGTCCCCTAACTGATACTCTTCACTCTATTAGATCTTTGCTGACATCAGCGTACTAAGCAACCCTCAATGAAAGACCTCTCAACTATTCACGTCGTTTCCTGTATAGGAGCCTCCGTGCCCACTTGGTTATGTCATCCTGGACCCATCTCCTGAAGAGTCACCGTTGGATGAACCAAGCCGGATCCTTTAGTGGAAGAGTAGAGCTCCTGTCAAGCTAATCCACATTATGCCACATTTGCTACCAACATGTGAAGAGACACAGTAACATACAAGACATTTAGCCCCATTGAAATCCCCATTAGTGTGGAATCTCAAAATAACAACAATTGTCCTAAGTGGTGGGAACAGGGCGGTAAGGGGAAGGTGAGAGATTTTTATTCACAAGCGGGGATGGGAAGAGCGGCGATTTCAATATAGTGTTTTACATTACCTTGAAGGTCAACTTCAGAAATGCAATATGGGAGGGGGATGAGTATCCAGTGGCTGAGACTGAGGTATTGAAACAACTGATAGGGACATTCCAAAATCATGAATATGATATGCACGAATCATGGAGGAATTGATAAGGTTTTTTGCGACGTCCCTTCGACATATTTCTTGAGAGAGCCGGAAAACGTCACAGGTCATGGAAATAATGAGCTTGAGGGTTCAGACAATGGAGGGGTAGCGTCAGGGTCGGTGCTCAATGTCAACAGAGAGTATGGGTTCTACATGGATGTATGCACGAGATGCATGGCAAAAGATGTGGGTTAATGATGAGGTGCTAGGGGAAATGGTTGAAGGGTGTGTTGTAATCTGGAGCTAAGGATCGATGAATCTGAGTGACCCTATAAGTGAAGAGGAGATTTGAATGGCAGTGGAGGTATGAGTGTGGGGAAAATCGCCGTGGATGACGGTATTTCCTTGTGATTTTTATAAGAAAACTGGAATGTTTGAGTGAAATTTTTTATTAAGTTTTTTATTTAACGCTATGAAAACCAAAGGCAGGTTGGGGAACAGCAACGTATGGGTGGAGTGGTGGTCATGTCCGAAAAGAAAACGCTTGTATTACATATGACGTGATTATCGATCGATATCTTTAATGTGTTTGATTACTAGATCTTTGCTAAAATGTTAGGGAATAGGATGAAAAGAGTTGTTGATAACGTTTTGGATGAGGGTCCAATATGGGTGTGCCTGGCAATCAATGTGTGTGGGCAAGATCATACGTAGGTTGTATGATAACGAAAAGGGAGGCAAATATAGTGTGGTAATAGCATTGATTAGCATGTGGCATATGACCTGTGTGAGTGTGAGGCACTGTCGAAGTTTTATGCAATGGCAAGGGTTTGGGAGGGAAAATCGTCAGTTGAAAAGTGTTGTATGAACAGGCCTAGTTAGGGTGCAGGTAAATTGTAGCTAGGAAAACTATTAGGATGAAAGGGGCTTGAGGAAAGGGGGCCCTGGTGTCGCAGCTTCTCTTTGCATTGATCCAGATCCATTCATAGGCTGTGCAATGGAGTGTAAGGGAGGAGTTGAAGAGACATGAAGTGGCTGTGAACCAGGGATCATGGGTATGTGGATAATACCACGGATCTATTTCAGAAGGTCAAGGATTTACAATGGTGGGGAATTGGTGAGCCGTTTCAGAAGGGCAACAGATGACATTAATAGGGGAAAAGTCTATGCTTATGAGGTGGGGATAGCATGGGTGGGCTCTAAGACAGAAGAGGCCTGGCCTTGGTGTGTCCCCCCACCCCAAAATTAAGGATCGTGGGTTGTTCATATGGAAACCTTCCAGGAGGCGAGGGAGGTGAATTCGAGAGAAGCAGTGGATAGGGTACTGCATAGATTGGCAGGATTTGCATACAGGAGGTCTGACGTTACAACACCAGCATGCTTTGTGGTGAATGTGCTCTTGTATGGTAAGCTGTTCATGTGGTAGGTAGATATCCCTTAAAACCGTGAATAAACGTCTGTTAAGCGTGTATATCGATATATTGGGGTTCGGGGATGTGACTGGTTATCGGAGATGTTATTGTGTTTCCCGCCTGCCGGGAGGCTGGGGTTAATGGTGCTGCATCAAAGGTGTTGGGCATGTATGTTATACACATTATTTGAGGAGGGTAGGATTGCAGTACAGGTTATGGTAAGGGTTCGAAGGGATTTTCGACATTGGGTGAGAGTAGTGATGTCCAAATGTGTGAGGGAAGTTGCGGTTATTATTTTATCACAGGACCCATGCAGGGTCAAGAATAGTAAGAACTGGCTCAGGAAGGGTGGTGGGAAGGTGGTTGCTAAGGTTAGAAGGATATATTCGATGTATGTTGGAGTGATATAATGGGGCTGTTTAAAAGGGTTATGTTATGAAGGCATGGTAAGGGCGGTAATGTTTTAAAATTTCTCCACAATATATTGCTGTCTGGAAAGTGTTGGCAAATAGGCAGTGCCAGGAGGGTGGGGAGTGTTGTGCGTGTAGGGACACGACACTCTCTTCATTCGTATTTTTTGAGCGAGGTTGGAACCGGGAGGAGTGGTTTAGTAGGGTTTTACCGTATGGTGGATTTGAGGTTGATTACATTTTAAAGGTGTTAACTTAGAATGTGGGGGGGGTGGGGTGCCGTGCAGAACGTCAATCGGTTATCAAGTCACGGACTTTGTATATCCCTCACGGTTTACAGACATGTGTCAGTAAGGGAGAAAGAATCAGGGCCCTGCAAGCGATATTTTATATGGACCGCAACTGAGGAATAAGGACATCACCAAGAAACATCTGGCATTTAACCTTTTTGAAGGATATCCAAGCTTCTGCATCAGGGACATATGGGCATTACAATCTAAGGGTATAATGAAGCTGCTTCAAGAGGTATGCATGGCGTGTAGTGCTGTTGATAAGTAAAGGTGGGGGTAAGGTGTGTGAGGAGGTGTGCTCTTGGTGGCTGGGAAAATTTCATGTATCGGGTTGAGTTTGGGATCAACACATAAACCCGATTTTGGGTGAGCGTATAATAGTGCTCTCTTTTAATCAGGTATGTTTTTTATGAATTGTTATAATGACAGAGAGTCGCTATGTGATTGATTGATTGTCTCATGTAACTTTGAGGTAAGCTGTCTCTGGTGTCTCTAAGAGGAAAATACAATTCCAATTGTGCCATTTGCGCAGTATTAGGTAAGCTCTTGCCCCATGATTATGGAAAATCATGTTAATGCACGATCCAAGTCTGTGGGAAACGGTATGTTATGGCATTCAGGAATGAGGGGGTCAAAGGTTGGTTTCCCTGGAAGGGTAACCAGGTGCTTGTCCTGTGAGCATGACGTATGCTAGCCTGTAGATACATGAAACGAGTTTGGTTGCATGGAGGGCAGTGTTTAATTAAGCACAACTTTATTAATATTCACTGTATAACAACAGGGTATTTTTTGGAAGGGGGGGGGTTTAGTTGACTTGTTAAAGATGAATTAATGAACATGTTATTACGATAAGTACAAAGTAGTTGTTCAGTAAGCTTGTTCAGTCTTCAGAAAATACTGCTTAGTTAAGGTTAATAGATCTAATGCCTGTAATGATACAGGTAATTATTAAACAATAAGAATGGTTCAGAGATTACTTCCAACAAAATTCACTGAAATGTACCAATTCAACCAGGCTTTATAGTAATAGTCATTATTTGTAATATAGAATATAGTCAATATGTTTCAATAAATCAGGTGCTATTTTTTTTAGCTTAGAATATTTCTTTATTTTTACTTAATTCTAACTATAGATTCACATCCAAATCTTATGATTACGAGCATGATCCTGATACCAACCTCTATTTAATGTCATAAATGAATCAAACAGTTATTACTGTAATTACTACACTGCAGAACAATCAAAGGCACTTCTTCTCAGTGCCCAACAACTAACAAAACTATCTTAACACAATATCAGATCTTTAAGCTAGCATTACGATTACCTCCTAGCATTAACTAAATTTCCCTTGCATGCCAATAGTCCTCATTACACTATCTGAAACTGCAAAAGCCCTGATACTACAGATGTCTTATGCATTCTGGTTCACAGTCATACACACCTGTAGGCCAGACCAACAAGGTGGTGGCACACTATATACAACTCAGCCAACTAGAATGTATCCCTAAACTTGCACAAGGGATGAACATGGGGAATATATAAATAGCTAAATTCAAATCCCAAATCACCTACACTATACCCTCATCACAGTGATAAACATCACAGAATTCCACAATCAAACATTAGCCAATTAGTCAAAACCTAGGAAAGTATGATAACTGATGCACGCATGAACAAAGACACTTACTACCTCAGGTGACTTCATATAAATCTCTTGCAAGGACCAGGACCCATACGTTACTGAATTTCACAAACACAAATGAGTAACTGCATGTTTGCTACAACAGTAACCAAACCTACAGAGTTTTCAGAGACTAGTGTTTTCCCCTACTTGACCACATCTGGACCAACACCATATCCCTTTAAAATCAGGCATAATTACAGATAATTCCACAGACACTACCCTACTTTCCTCATAACAACTCTTGTAAAAACCCCAAGACACTACTAAAGTCACTCTTTCATACTACAATGAGCAAGCCATTAATAACTTCACAACAGCATTAACAAACTTGACGGCACACTGAGCTAGAAATCTATAACAGATATTGACGAATGTTTTAAAATTTTCTAAAAACCAGACCCAATAACCTTTATCATAAGCACTGCCCTACAAAAAACTAAAACAGATGAACAGCTAAGAGTACTGAACAGGTCCCTGGCAACACCCAGCACCCTTCTTAAATCCATAAATACAAAACACCGAATAATAACAGTACAGAATGGGTCACATAACCATAGACCAAACTAAACGTTACCCTCATCCTAACCAGCCTGATAAGAAGGGCAAAAAAATTGTCTTATGAGAACAGATTCTCCAACTTACAAGGTGATATAAAAAAAGACCTGGAAGCCCCTATCATAAATTCTGGGAAACAAAAAAAGGGGATATCACGACATAGCGAAATAAAATTAGCAAAAAATCAGATGAACCCCATCTCCCAACCAACAAAACAGCAAACAGACTCAATGATTTTCTTCGTCCACTATAGGTTCCAACGACCTTGCCACTAATATCCCAATATCAGATACCCCACCAAATGACTACTCACTGCAACTACGCCAAAACACCCTGTTCCTTGCTCCGACTAACCACGATACGCAGTCTCCCTTATTATCAAACGCACTGAAAACAAGGCAGGAGATTAAATACCTTACCACCCTTTATATATAAAAAAGCGTCACAAAGTACTATCACCAATCATTGCAACACTCTTAAAACAAATCCATTGAAATCCTCCACCTTCCTACAGTTCTCAAAAAAGCAAGGGTCACCCTGATCCATAAAGGAAGGTGACCAACAGAGTTGAATAACTATAGGCCAATATCCAATTTACAAACCCTCTCCTCAAAAATCTACGAAAAATTTAATTTCATAAACGAATCTACACCTACCTCATCTCCCATAACATTCACACCCCCTGCCAATTTATGGATTCAGCCTAATAAAAAATACTAATGATGCTATTAACACAAGCTAAACATATAACACTGCAAAAGAGAAAAAAAGAAGTCCTCTGGGGATCTTCATTGACTTATGTAAAAGCTTATGATACAGTTGACCATGAACGTGCTCCATGTAAATTGTCACCCTATGATTAGAGGCACTCCCTCAACGACCTCAAGTCTTATACCTCAGCAACAGGAGCCAAATTTTGTGTACGCAAATGGGGCAAGCTCTTCCGCACAGCAATACAGTTAGTGTCCCACAGGGAAGTTGTCCTTGCCCTCTTCGCTTTCTCCTATTCATAAATGACCTACCAATGCTTCGCAATTACTCAAACCCACACTTTTTTGCAGATAACACTACATACGTCTTCTCTCACCCGAGCCCAGTCTCGCTAGCCATA
>NC_069447.1:6668909-6886212 GCF_026875155.1 Cherax quadricarinatus | reverse complement strand
TAAAAAAGGGAAAAAAAAAAAAAAGGGATTTGGGGCTAAGGTCGAAAAGGATTCAAAACCCAAAAGGGTTCTTTCGGGATACGAAGTAAGATTATGGACAATTTTACCCCATTAAGAGAAACTTGTCAGTCATGACAACAAAAAGGGATTGTGTTAAATTCTCAATCCCTCCCACATCTCATTTTCCCCCAGGAAAATACAGGGGATTTTCCGAAATAATGATTAGTAGAACAGGATAAAAAAGTATTACGATTGCAGTAACTAGTGAATGTCCTCAAACAAACAGAGAAACTAAAACCTAACAAATCCCCAGGGTCCGATAAGGATAGTCCCTGAAAGTGGAAAAGGAAAATGTTTTACCATTAAAAAGGGGCGGGACAGGCCCTTTGGGGCTTGTACTATAGCCAATAAGTTTTCTCCTAGGGGAAAAAAATTTATGGAATCAAAAATTTGCCGAAGAAATTCGTAGCCATCTTGTAGGCCAGATTGATTTGAATTAAACCCGGGTTTTAAAAAGGGGTGTTCCTGTTTAAAAATTTACTTTTTTTTCACAAAGGGAAATTTTAAAGGGGAATAGATCATGGTAATAAATATGATATTGTGAAAATTGGCTTCTAAGGCTTTGATAGGTTCCTAAAGGGGTTTTGAGGAAACTAAGGCACAGGGAATGGGAGAAATTTTTTCCTGGGAGGGGCATGGTGACAAATAGGCAGCAAAAGTTTAAAAAGGGGAGAAATCAGAATGGGGCCCCAACAAGCGGGTTCCCGGGGGTCGTGTTGGGGCCCCGTTGTTGTTCCAATTTACATAAATGACATAGAGAAAAATAATTAGCGGTAACAAATTTTGCTGAGGGAAAACCAAAATAGGCCACCAATTCATTCTAAGAGGCACTAGAGCACTCCCGGATGATTTTAATAGACGATGAATGGTCGGAGAGGGGCAGATGCAGTTTAATATTTTACAAAAAACAAAATTTAAATGTTGACAGTTTTAAAAAAACCATGCCACATATAAAAATAAATAAATAGATCATAATGCTACTGATTGCGAAAGGATTTAGGATTCGGTTAGCACTAATCTAAAAACCCAAAACAACAGTGCATTAGTGTTCGCAAAATAAAGTAACGAAATTTTTGGGTTCATATCAGAAGTATAAATAAAAGAAGTCCCAGGTTGTTTTTCAACTTAATTCCTTGGTTAGGCCTAGACTATGCTGCCAGTTCTGGGCCCGTATTTAAAGAAAGGTATAAATGCTTGGAAAAAAGTATATCTCTTTCAAGGGGGGCCTCCTTGGCGTGGTGAAGAGGCTCTTGGGGCTGGGAATTAGCCTGTCGGTTCTTCTTCCTCGAACCGAACCTAATTACCCCCATTCTCCCATCCCCTATCCCATCCTCCACATCCTCCCCTTTTTCCATTCCTCCTCCTCTCCCCTAACCCCTCCTTTTGACCTTACTATTTTTGGTTTTGGGGTATTTTATCCCACAGGCGCGCTAGTTCCTAGGTAGCGGGTAAGGAATCACAGAGGGTCCATCCCATGCCGTTGAGGTTCTTGGCGGGTGGAGTAGTTTGTGTGGAATCTGGAATTGCCTGGGGAATGTCCCGATCTCTCCAGTTATCCCGGGAGTAAGCTTTGGGGTGTCTTTCGGGCCGGGACGGGTGTATCTCTGGAAGCCACCTTTCGGATTCCGGGGGTGGTTAGGCCGAAGGAGGTATGCTTTGTGCAGATATCCGGCGCCCTCTCTTTTGTCCACGAGGTAGCTCGGCAGATGTGAGGTTGCAATCCCGGATTGCTGGTGTACTGGCTTGAAGAATAGGGTATGGCACGGGTTCCATCCTGCATCTATGCGCTACTAGCGCTGCCGAGTTCGTCTTGGGTGCGGAAGGAGATTCTCCGGCCCTTTCATTCTCCTGGGAACTTTTCTCCCTGCTCCCACCTTTTTTTATTCTTTTTTTATTTTTATTTTCATTTCTTCTTTTTTTTTTCTTTTAAATAAACAAAAGCAAAGGAGTAACCTAACCATGGAAGAACCAAACCTTGAATTCCACTACCCCAGGGCCCACCTTCTTGATTACGCACCCCATTCTGACCCTGCCTTGTGTTTAGACCATCGTCGGACACTCCTGATGCCCCTGTACCTCTGCTGGTGCTGTTTTCCTCACAGGCTTCAGTACCGGGGCTTGATGACTCCTTGATTTGTCTGAACTCCGCTCTCCTTTTATATGCTTCCGGACTTCTCATTCTACGGTACGGCATTTTTATTTCGAAGCCCCACCCATTTCATTGCCGGACCAAACTCCGGTCCTATCTCCTAACGCACCTCAATCTATGCTGATGCTCCTTCGTTACCTTACCATTATACTCGGGAAAAGACCGACACGTCAAGCACTCCCTCTCACCACGCTCAGTTTCGGACCACACAATGGACTAAAATCTTTTCTTTAGACGACTTTTTTATTCTTCTTGCCTACATTCTGACCATAGTATGGGCAAGTGCTCTGCGTCATGTTGGTAGAGATATTTAATTTTTGCTCTCAAGAGCGGTATGCGAATCGTCCACCTGTCCGAATGTTTTCTACCACGCTCATGATCTTTCTCTCCTTTTCGAATATCGATTACTATTCTATCACTATGAAAAAAACATCTTTCTCCAATTCTTGTAGTGGTATGTCTTCTGCCCCCCATTACATAGTCCAACCAGATTCTCCGTCAGGTGGCAATGACATTTTGAACAGATGGAAACTACAGGATCTCCCAAATCCTCAAAGTAGACATTATGCCCTTCATGCCCGGGGGCGGAGCAACGTTAACCTTGCAATGTGGTCTCGTTGAACTTTTGACAGCCGAGATACTCCCATCTTCTGTTTATGTCGCGGGAATCGGTTACAAGTTCGAAAGGTGATAACTTCACCGCAACAATGTAGAAATGCTGGACATTTTGGTCACCCAAGCGAAATATTGCAGATCTATGGCCGAATGCCCAGTAAGTTGTGCCGACGACCATTCTAATTACATCTTGCAGTTCAAAACCTCCATCTTGCCTTAATTGTTTGAGCTCACCCTTTGTACTCACCGCCGTTGACAGGTCTATTAAATGAACGTGAATTCCGTTCCTCAAAGAGGCTGAAGTGCTCCATTATGCTATGGCAGTTATCATCTCCGCCTCCAAGGGTGGCATACCCAGTGTTTCTTATTCCTCAGGTTTCCAAAACATCCCCCCACTTCTGGGGTCCATCCTTATGCAGCCTCCTCTGTTGTTCCCCTCCCATAGCCTATTCCGGCATCTAATCCTTTTTGATTTGTCTTGGCTCTGACGTCCGACTACAACTCATCTGTTCTCACTTCTTGCATCTATTCCTCAAAGCCCCCAGTATCTACAAGACCTCGTACGACACGTAATACCAATCGCCCTCTACTCTCAGAAGTCCAAAATAAACATATTGCTCATATCTTCTTTGCCCCTTCCTTCCCTTTTCCTCCTCCAACTTTACTTTCCAGGTCTCTGTACCTAGTTCTTCCCTCCTCTGGCTCTATTACAAGTGAGGAGATTTCACCCTCCTCCTCGTACCCTATTCCTTCCACCAACCTATCCCCTCCCAAGTTTCTCCTCTTCTGCCACCTCCCAGGTTTCTGCCTCTTCTGTCCCCCCCCAAACACTTCATCTCAGTCCCTTACAATCTTCCCTCCCCCTCTATTTGGTACTGTCCTTACTGTCCCAATCTTTATCTCACCTCTTCCTTCATCTCCAATATGGTCTCCCATACATCTTTGAATTCAGAAACACTTTAAGCCATTTCTGAATATATTGCAGAGTTAAACCTTCAATGACAACTGATTCACTTCCTGTTCCTTCTCTTCCCTCTCCTTCCATCTTCACAACCCCATTCTTCGCAATGTCTCGTTCCTTCGCTATTTTGAACGTCTTCTACTGCAACACACGGCGTGACTTTTCTAACCCTTAGTTTCGTAGGTGCCTTTACCTCAGATTCCTGGTTATTTTATTTTCGCATCATGGCTATTTACAGTGGAATATCGAGGCCTCAGGGGTAATAGGGGCGAGATTCAGATGTTGCTTTCCAGGTTTTCCCTGTTGGTGCTTGCTTACAAGGACCAAAATTACACTCGGCTGTCTTCCAACCTATATCAGGCTCATAATTTATTTTATTCTTCTGGTTCCTTTCTCAGATGGGACCTTTAATGAAAGTGCCCTTCTTCTGCACAATGATATTCCGTACTTGTCTACTATTTGTCCTTACCTCGCTGCATTACAACTGCAGCCGTATCACTTGAATATGTGTTACAATTTGATTCTTTATAGTCTCTCTCCTTCTCGAGCATTTTTCTTCCCAGACCTTTGCCTTTCTGGTTTCATACTTTCCGACACCACTTCTGTTACCTGGTGATTTTATTGCCATCATTTCTTGGGGGGGGTCTGCTTTGGGATCTCGTGGCATCCTGTTGGTGGCTTTTCTCGCCCTATCACCCCTCCATGTTATAAATACGGGGTACTCCCAACCATTGGATCCTCGTACTCATACCTCTCTCTTGCGTCATCGATCTATCAGTCTGCTCTTCCTCCACTGACTAGACTTCACTGGGTCTGTTATACCGGCTTACTTGACAACGATCATTTTCCAGTCAAGTCTTACTTCTCCTTCCTATTCACCACCGTTCCGTAGCCCTCGCTGGCAATTTGATCGGGCAATTTGAGATCTTTATCACATCTCAATGCTTTTAGTGACGGTCCTTCTTAATCCTTCCAATTGATGAGCCTCATACAATCTTCTCGGACGTCTGTTTATACCGCAAGCTTCTATTCTATACCCCAAACCCCTCCCAAAGGTGGGGCAGCATTTCAGAAGTGCATGACTTGGTGGTCTCCTGCTTGTGCTCGTGCAGTTACGTTTGAAACGTGCTGAATGGGGAAGGTACGGTTACAGTAGAACCTGCTGAGATACTTCGTGATTTTTAGCAGAAAGCGTTGCGATTGCTCGCCGTGTATCCATGAAGCTTAACGCACTTTGTTGGCGAAGACTATGTTTCCCTCCCATCACCTCATGCTTCTTCTCATGAGTGCACGTCTGGAAAAAGTGAGGAAAATGTGTGGTAACTACTCGCTGGACCGGTCATGTTCTACGGGTCAGTGGGGATGATGTAGCAAACCCTTCCGACTTTGCCTTTTGAGTTGGCACCATCTGGTCCGTATTCCCGAGGGCTCCATCTTGCCCCCGCCCTTTCCTCAAAGTCTGCCAGGATTTTAGTCCCCTTGGCCCTTTCTTCTCTCAAGGAAGAACGTATAATGTCCTTTTCACTTCAAGAACGGAGGCAACGCCTCAGCTTCCCATCATAGGCAGCTGGGGGACAAAAATTCATTTCTAGTTAAACTTTTACATCGGCAGCCTTGTAGTCCCTTACACCCTTCAATCTTTTTTTGGGGGCACAAGGGTTCTTCCCCAGCTGGGAAATCTCCATTGTTCTCCCTTTCCGAAAAAGGGGTACACAGGACATGAGCCTCCCACTACCCCCCATCGCTTTTACAGTGGTTTGCAAAGTGATGGAACTTCGTAAATCGATTTTAAGTGGATTTAGAGAGACAAACAGTTCTCCGCTAGTAAATTGGCTTTCAAAAGGGTCTTTCTACCTAGCCCCTTTTTATTACGCTTGGATACGTATTTTCGTAAAATCCTTTTGGAAAAATCACTCAGTTTTTGCAATTTTTTTTGACCTTGGAAGGAAAAAAAATGACACAACTTGGGGATTTTTTTGGCCCAGGCCCATTCCTTAGGCCTCCGAGGCAATCTACCATCCTTCCTTAAGAATTTTTTAATGACAGCATTTCCGTCCTCAGGATGCGTTCTAAGCACAACACTTTTTTCCCTTGCTATAAATGATTTGGCCTCTGTTCTTCCCCCCAATTTTTGGTCATCACTCTTGTTGATGACTTCGCTATTGTTTGTCAGGGCGCTGACTGTATCTTATTGCAGTTTCTCTCCAGCTTGCGGTCGAACGTGTTTCCACTTGGGCCACCACGCAGGGGTTTAAATTTTTCAAGTACCAAAATCACCAAATTACTTTCAAACGCTCTGTTATCTCCGATCATCCTTTATCTCTGTGGCCCCTTCCCCGAACGTATATACCCCTTTTTTCTGGGCCCTTCCTTTTTGACCGTATTTTAACCCGGGAAACCCACTTTTCCTCTCAAAAGGCAACTTGTCACGCCGGCAAAACCTTTTTAAAAACCCTTTGCTCATCTTTCCTGGGACTACGCAACTCTGCTTCGCCACTTCAGCCCCGTTTTACGAAACCGATTTGTTACCATTTTTTCTGCGGCCTCCCTCTATCTCTCTAGCCTTAACTCTACCATCACCAAGGTTTACGTTGTGCCTTTGGGTGTTTTTTCGCTTTTTCCCCTGTTGAGAGCTCTATACAGAACAAATTTTCCCCATCCTTGGATCGCCGTGATCCCCTTGCCTTCGCTACTATTACGCTCTCACGTCTCCAAAACCCTTTCCATTTTAGAAGGCACCGATATTATGACCTTATTCGTTGCCCCCCCTGTTTAGTTCCGTCCTTTTCTCTTCGCCTACATTTACTTTGTCTTCCCTTCAGTTACCACCGAAAAGTTCATGAGCATCTCACTTTTCCCTACCCCCCTGGGAATTCCAGCTTTCGGTCTTTCTTTTTCACCCCTTGCTCGAAAGCCAACGCCCAGGTGGCTTCCCCTCTCTTTTTCTTTACAATTCCACTCCCTTCCAGCCCCCGCGGTACCAAGGCTCTAAAACTTCGACGGCGTCGGATCCAGCAGTGTTTTTCCCGGGGGGGGTTTGCTGGGGCTTTACTATCTTAACTAGCATTTTTCCCCTGAACTGTATGCCATTCTTTCAGCACTTATTGATCCATTTTTGCCTGTGCATCATTTGTAGTAGTCTCAACTCCCTTAGTGCCTACGGCTAAAACGAAATTTTATACTCTCATCCCCTTTTTTTCGATCCAACTTTGGCTATGCAGTTTTCTAAAAAATAAAATTTTTTTTTTTGTTGGGTCCCTGGGCATTCGACTACAGGGCCCAAAGAACAGGGAGACACTGCTTCCGGTCAGCAGACATGACCTACCAACCTATCGAGGTGTTCCTTCGGGCATTTTGCTGCAAAGCAAACCCCCTTTGCAAACCCCTTGGGGAACAACGTTGGTCAATTCGCTCGGGAAACAAACCATTCTATTTTAAAACCCAGTATGTTACTGCCGTCTTTTTGTCTCATGCCGGGTTGGAGCCCCCTCTTCTCCCGCCTTTGCTTTTGGGCCCCACTCGTCTTACTTGGGGATTCATGGGAGGCACCCTGTTTCCCCCTGTGACAGTGTCAAATTCCGAACGATTAACCACTTCGTTAACTGCCCCTCTACAACAGCCGCAGAATTTACCCCCAATCGTTTCGTTTTACTACTTTTCTTTTACCTTCCCTTCTTTGATGGACCCTCCTTTAATCCGACTCTCTCTTGACTTTTTGACAACGCTGATTTACTCAACAAACTCGTGATACTTTTTTTGACCCCCCTCACCTTTTTAGTTCGTCTCTTGCCCCGCCCTTTAAAACCCTTTCACCTCCCTACCCACTTTTTTCCAAACCTATTACTCTTTCCTCTCCCCTTTTGCCACCTGATGCCCTCGCTTCCTTCCCCCGCCCTGCAGCGCTGAAAAGCCCTTGTGGCTTAGACTTTTTTTTATTATAATAATTCTGGAAAAAGTAAAGGGGATGACAAGAATCCCCCTGTTAGAAACTTCCCATGAGGAAAGACTGACGCCCGAATCTCCACTCTCTCGAAAGGCGTAGAATTAGGGGGGATATGATCGAGGTGTATAAATGGAAAACAGGAATAAATAAAGGGGATGTAAATAGCGTGCTGAAAATTTCCAGCTAAGAGAGGACTCGCAGCAATGGTTTCAAGTTGGAAAAATTCAGATTTGGTAATAGAGTCTGGTAATAGTAATAGAGTCGTGGATGAGTGGAACAAACTCCCAAGTACAGTTATTCAGGTTAAAACGTTGTGTAGTTTTAAAAATAGGTTAGATAAATACATGAGTGGGTGTGGGTGGGTGTTAGTTGGACCTGGCTAGCTTGTGCTGCTGGATCTGGTGCCGTGCTCCATCCTTGAGTGGAGGTGACCAGACTGGGTGGGTCATTGGGCTAATCCGGAAGGGGTGGACATGGACCTGCTCCACATGGGTCAGTAAGCATATTGCAGTGTTCCTTCTTTCTTATGTTTTTATATAGTTTTGAAATGGCTGGTGGTATTATTTAATAAATGTATGGAAGAGGGTAAGGTACCTAGGGATTAGCAGAGAGCATGCATAGTTCCTTTGTATAAAGGCAAAGGGGATAAAAGAGAGTGCAAAAAATGTAGGGGAATAAGTCTGTTGAGTATACCTGGTAAAGTGTATGGTAGAGTTATTATTGAAAGAACTAAGAGTAAGACGGAGAGTAGGATAGCAGATGAACAAGGAGGCTTTAGGAAAGGTAGGGGGTGTGTGGACCAGGTGTTTACAGTGAAACATATAGATAAACAGTATTTAGAAAAGGGTAAAGATGTTTTTGTGGCATTTATGGATTTGGGAAAGGCATATGACAGGGTGGATAAGGGGGGCAATGTGGCAGATGTTGCAGGTGTATGGTGTAGGAGGTAGGTTACTGAAAGCAGTGAAGAGTTTTTACGAGGATAGTGAGGCTCAGGCTAGAGTATGTAGGAGAGAGGGAAATTATTTCCCAGTAAAAGTAGGCCTTAGACAAGGATATGTGATGTCACTGAGGCTCTTCAAAATATTAATAGATGGAGTTGTAAGAGAAGTGAATGCTCGGGTGTTGGCAAAAGGTGTGAAGTTAAAAGATAAAGAATCAAACACAAAATGGGAGTTGTCACAGTTATTCTTTGCTGATGACACTGTGCTTTTGGGAGATTCTGAAGAGAAGTTGCAAAGGTTGGTGGATGAATTTGGTAGGGCATATTAAAAGAAGAAAATTAAAAGTGAATATAGAAAAGAGTAAGGTTATGAGGATAAAAAGATTAGGTGGCGAAAGATTGGATATCAGATTGGAGGGAGAGAGTATGGAGGAGGTGAATGTATTCAGATATTTAGCAGTGGACGTGTCAGCAGATGATTCTATGAAGGATGAGGTGAATCATAGAATTGATGAGGGGAAAAGTGTGAGTGGTGCACTTAGAAGTCACTGGAGACAAAGAACTTTGTCTGTGGAAGCAAAGAGGGAATGTATGAGAGTATAGTTGTACCAACACTCTTGTATGGGTGTGAAGCATGGGTGATGAATATTGCAATGAGGAGAAGGCTGGAGGCAGTGGAGATGTCATGTCTGAGGGCAATGTGTGGTGTGAATATATTGCAGAGAATTCGTAGTTTGGAAATTAAAAGAAGGTGTGGGATTACCAAAACTATTATCCAGAGGGCTGAGGAGGGGTTGTTGAGGTGGTTCGGACATGTAGAGAGAATGGAACAAAACAGAATGACTTTGAGAGTGTATAAATCTGTAGCGGAGGGAAGGCAGGGTATGGGTAGGCCTAGGAAGGGTTGGAGGAAGGGGTAAAGGAGGTTTTGTGTGTTAGGGGTTGGATTCCAGCAAGCTTGCATGAGCATATTTGATAGGAGTTAATGGAGACAAACGGTTTTTAATACTTGACGTGCTGTTGGAGTGTAAGCAAAGTAACATTTATGAAGGGATTCAAGGAAACCGGCAGGCCAGACTTGAGTCCTGGAGATGGGAAGTACAGTTTCTACACTCTGAAGGAGGTGTGTTAATGTTGCAGTTTAAAAACTGTAGTGTAAAGCACCCTTCTGGCAAGACAGTGATGGAGTGAATGATGAAAGTTTTTCTTCTTCGGGCCACCCTGCCTTGGTGGGAATCGGCCGATGTGTTAATAAAAAAAATAATACTTGATTTCTCAACACACGTCTTGTACGTAAAGAGTAACGACATTCAGGTTGTTGCTCTGGCTGGCTTTTAGAGGCAGAGAGTACTGAGTCAGACAGATTGTCATTGTCAGTCACAACATTCTGGTTGTCAGGGACCTCCTCCTCATCGCATACTAACTTCATGTGATATAAATGTGATTCTTTATACTGACCAGTACTGATTTCTCTAACTTTATCCTTATTGCCATTAATATGTTCAACTACTCGATATGGACCTATAAACTTTTGATCAAGCGCATGGTGGACGTCTTATTAAAATTGGTCAGCATTTTTATGGGAACCTATTTTTAATTTTTGGTTTTGGGTTTAGCTCGAGTTTTAGTAATTTTTAAAATTCTTGCTAATTCTGAGCTAAGGGACGGGTTTGCTATAAAAATTGTCGGGTTTGAAAATTCGGTTTTTTTTTTTCAGAATCCCAACAAGGGGCCTTTTTTTGAACATCCACGCTTTAATGGGGAGGTCCCCTTTGGGAAGCATTGTCAAAAAAATTTTTAATAGCACTTGGTACGCAGGTATAAATCATCCCAGGTCCCCATTTTTGGGATTGATAGGGCTTTTCCAAAACTTTTTGCCCTTTTCCCTTATTAGTTCTTTCCAATAGCCTTTAGAAGCACGGGGATGGGGAAAAACCCCTTTAAATTTCAAAACTAAAAACCCGGGACTTTTTTCCCCTTGGCACCCCCTCAGTAAAAAAATTTTTTGTTCAGGTAAAACAAAAAAATACAGTTACATAAAAATTTATCTTTTTTCCCTTTTTCCCTTCCTTTTTTTGGCCCTTTTGGGGGATTCTTCCCCAAAAAGGGCATGCTATTCCGTGAAAGGTGGGTTTTGGTAGACAGCAACCCCCCCCGGGAGGAACAAACCTCCGGGGGTTTAAAAGGGGGGTTTAAATCAAAAAACCCGGGGGAGGTACTAACCCGCCCTTTTAAATTTGTTCGGTAAACAGAAACCAACCCGGGGAGGTACAAACCATCCTGTGGGGTAAATTGGTAGACAGAAACCCAAACCCCGGGGGGTTTACTCCCTTTCCTTGATAGAAAGGTTTGGTAAACGAAAAAAAACCCCCCGGGAGGTACAAACCATCCTGTGGTGGGTGGGTTTGGGTAGCCCGCAACCCCCCCGGGAGGTACCCCCATCCGGGGGGGGGTAGTGGGTTGGGTAGCAGCAACCCCCCGGGGGGGTGGGTACTACCTTTCCTGTGGTGGGTAGTTTGGTAGACGCACCCCCCCGGGGAAAGGTACTACCATCCGTGGTAGTTTTTAACAGCAACCCCCCTGGGGGGTTATACCATCCTGGGGTAGTGGGTTGGTAACAGAAATTTAAACCCGGGGAAAGGTAACCACCCTTTGGGGGGTTGTGGGTTTTGGTAGCCCAGCAACCCCCCAGGGGGGGACTACCGCCCAGTGTTTAAGTAGGCGGTAGACAGAAACCCAAAACCCAGGGGGGTTTACTCCCCGTCCTGTGTAGTGGGTTTGGTAACAGCAACCACCCGGGAGGTACAAACCGGGTCATGGGATATGGGTTTTGGAAACCCAGCAACCCCCAGGGAGGTACAAACCTTCCTGTGGTAGTGGGGTTTTTGGGACAGAAACCCACCCAGGGGGGTACAAACCGTCATGTAAATTTTGGGTTGGGTTTAGACAGCAACCACCCAGGGGGGGTATACCTTACGGGTGGTTTGGGTTTGGTAGACAGCAACCCCCCAGGGAGGTACTCCCAACCCTGTGGTTTTTGGTTGGTAGACAGAAAACCACCCGGGGAGGTACTACCGTCAGGTGTTTTGTGGGTTTTGGTAGACCAACCACCTTGGGGGTAAACCCGCCTTGAAGTGGGTTTGGGTTAACAGAACCACCCAGGGAGGTACTACCGTCCTTTTGGCGGGTAGGTTGGGTAGCCCAGAAACCACCCAGGAGGAAAACTACCATCCTGTGGTGGGTTTTGGGTTTAGACGCAACCCCACCCGGGGAAAGGTACCCCATCCTGGGAATTTGGTTGGTAGACAGAAACCCCCCAAGGGCGGTACTACCGTCCGGGGTAGTAGGTTGGTAACGCAACCCCCCGGGAAAGGTTTTTACCGCCTGTGGTAGTAGGTTGTAGCCCGAACCCCCAGGGAGGAAACTACCATCCTGTGGTATTTGGGTTGGTAGACAAAACCCCCCGGGGAGGTACAAACCGCCCTTTTGGTAGTTGGCTGGTAAAAACCAGAAAAACCCCCCCAGGGGGGGGTAATTCCCGTCCTGGGGTTTGCGGCGGGTTTAACAGAAACCCAAACCCGGGGAGGTCCCCCCCCGCCCTGTGGTAGAAAGGTTTGGGAACAGCACCCCCCCAGGGGGGGTTCTACATCCTTTGGGGGATTGGTTTTGGTAGCCCGCAACCCCCCCGGGGGGGGGGGTACAAACCATCCCTGTGGTAGTGGGTTGGAGCCCAGCAATCCCCAGGGGGGTACTCCCATCCTGTGGTAGAAAGGTTGGTAACAGCAACCCCCCAAGGGGGGGTACCCGTCATTGATAGTAGGCGGGGTAAAACAGAACCTTTCCAGGGGGGTACTACCGCCCTGTGATAGTATTTGGTGGGGACAGAACCACCCAGGGAGGTAATACCGTCATGTGATAGTAGGTTGGTAGACAGCAACCACCCGGGGGGAGGTACTCCTTTCGGGGGTTGAAGGTTTTTTGAAAAGCAACCCAACCCAGGGAGGAAACTACCGTCATTTTTATAGAAAGGTTGGTAGACGCAACCACCCAGGGGGGTTTAACTACCATCCTGTGGTAGAAAGGTTTGGGGTAAAACGGGCAACCCCCCAAGGGAGGTATTTCCACCCCTGTGGTAGTGGGTTTTGGTGGGACAGCAACCCACCCAGGGAGGAAACCCCCCGTCTTGTGTTTAGTGGGTTTTGGGTGGGAAGCAACCACCATGGGAAGTCTACCGTCCTGTGATAGTAGGTTGGAAACGAAAACCACCCAGGGGGACAACGTCCTTTTTCAGTAGGTTGGTAACAGCAACCACCCAGGGGGTATTTAACATCCTGTGGTAGAAAGGTTTGGGTAGACGGGAAACCACCCCGGGGGGGGGGGGGTATAACCATCCTGTGGTAGGGGGTTGGGTAGCCCGAAACCACCCAGGGAGGTACAAACCGCCTGTGGTATTGGGTTGGGGAAAACCAACCCCCCCCAGGGGGGGTTTTACCGCCTGGGGTATTTAGGTTGGTAGACAGCAACCACCCGGGAGGGTATACCATCCTTTTGGTTTTGGGGTTGGTAAACGGGAAACCCCCACCAACCAAGGGGGGTACAAACCGCCCTGTGGTATGGGTGGTAGACAGAAACCACCCAGGGGGGTTTTCTACCGTCCTGTGGTAGCAGGCTGGTAGACACAACCCCCCGGGGGAGGTACTACCGTCCGGTGGTAGTAGGTTGGAAACAGAAACCCCACCAAGGGGGGTTTACCCGTCCTGGGGTTGGGCGGGGTTGGTGGGGACAGAAACCACCCATTGAGGTACTCCCGCCTGTGGGGGGTGGTTTGGGTAGCGGGAAACCCCACCCAGGGAGGTACTACTGTCCTTTTTAGGGGGGGTAGCAGAAAACCGCCCAGGGGGGTTATTTCCCGGGTCCTTTTGTAGAAAGGTTGGTAAACAGAAAACCACCCAGGGGGGTTTCTTCCATCCTGCGGTAGGGGGTTTTGGTAAAACAGCCCACACCCGGGAGGTACTTCTGCCCGTCGTAGTAGACTGATAGACAGCAACCCCCCGGGGAAAGGTAACTACCGTCCGTGGTAGTGGGTTTTGGAGATAGAAAACCACCCAAGAAGGTCTACCGCCCCCTTTGGTAGAAAGGTTAATAGACAGAAAACCCCCCAAGGGGGGTGCTACCGTCCTCCCAAAGTGAGTATAAAACAAAGCCTGTAAATTTTTTACATAAAGGTAGGATTGTGGTGTCTTGTCTGTCTCTAAAAATGCAAGAAAACGGTACGTCTTTCTACTTCTTACATTTTAAATGCACACTACAAATCCCTGTACAAGCGGGTATAAAATATTTAAATTAAAATATATTAAAAATTTTATTTATAAATATTTATATATATAATATAAATATTATATATATTAAATACACCCCCTCGGTTTTCGGTATTTTTTTTCTGGGTTCTTTTTTTGTTTTTTTCCTCTTATCCCAGGGGGAAAGTGGAACAAATTCCCCTCCAAAAGCCATGCGTGTTGTAAGAGGCACAAAAATCCCGGGGGAAAAGGGGGGCTAGTAACCCCTTCTTTTGAAAAAATTTTCCCAAAAATTTAAAAAAAGAAAACTTTCGTTTTTTTTTTTGGGGGCCCCCCTCCTCGGGGGGAAAAGGGCCCCCGGGGGTTTTAAAAAAAAATCAGACTTGTTAACATTCATTTAAATGACACTAAAAAAACACTAAAAATTTTGGGAACCTAAAAAAATTTTTTAATGGAGAAAGTAAACCAAGAAAAAAGGATAAAAAAATTCCCTTTTAAAATAAAAATTTAAAACAGTATTCCCTTTTGTTAGTCAAAAGTAAAAAAGTAAAAAATGTGACATTTTTTTGGGGCCCAAAACGTTTTTCGTCTCCAGGGCAAAAATCAAGCTGTTACAAACATTCCATGGCCCACAGAGGATATATATAGACTCGAGTGAGATGCAATACTATTTGGTAAAAAGTAATATTAGTTGAAATTAGTAACAAAAATTATGGTCGAAAAATTTAAATTTTGGGCCACATGAATAAAAAAAAAAAGCTTTTAAATTTTTGGTTTTGCAAAAAAATGGGTTAAATAAATTTTTTTTTAGGGGTTTGGAAAACCCGAAGGCCCGGGTTTCCCTTTGTTCCCCCCTTTCTTTATATTTTTGTGTAGTTTTAGCGCAGTAACTTTTGTAAGGGCGCGATTTTTTGTTTTGTGTAGGATTTTTGCAAATTAAATGCGGAGATAATGAATTGTTTTATTTTGTTGTGTTAAAAACAGCGTTTAATGTGATTCAAGGCATTTATGTTGGGGAAATTGGGTTCTTGATCATTTGCGGGTGTCGTTTTTTTTTCATGGGGACTGATGGAATTCCGGGGGTTGTACGCGAGGGTTGTTCAATTTATCTTTTCCCTACTTTGCTTAAATTGTTTTAAAACCGGGAGGGGTGAGGAGATTTTAAATTTGTTTTAAACCTTTGAATGGGTGCGAATTTTAAAATTGTGAAAAAATAAAGTGTGAGCGAAAAGGGGGAAAATGTGTTAACCTGAAGGTGAGCGAGATTTAAAGGGTTTTAAAACCTAAATTTTGTGAGCGAGATGTTAAATGTTTTAAACCCTAAAGGTTTTGGCGGGATTTTAAAAAATTTTAATAAAAAGTTGGGGTTTTCCCTTTTTTTTCCATTAAAAATTGTAAAATTTTTAAAGATTTATTTTTAGTGCCTTTTGTATATTTTTATTTTTCATATTACACTTGAATGTTTTATTTGAAACATATGTGTTTTTTTTTTTTAAAAGTCCCAAAAAAAATGTGTATGTATCCCTGGTGGGAAATCCTTTCGTGGGTCTGCATATTTTTTACGTATGAATTGACGGGGATGTATGTTAAATTTTTTAACCAAAAAAGACATAAAAAATGTTGGTGGTTTTTAAACATTTTTTCTTACTGGTAATACTGAGGGAAATTCTGATGACAAAAATTTAATGATTTTGGGGAAAGGGATTTAAGTTGTTTCACCCCTTTTGGAAAGGGTTTCTTAATGTATGTTTTTATTTATCTAATTGTTTGTATTTTTTGCAATTTTAAAAGGGTTTCCTTTAAAATCTTTCTCAATTTTGGGTTTTTTTTTTTTCCCCAAAAAAAATAGTAACTTACTGTACTGTACTTAAAACTGATAGCTGAAATAAGACTTTCATTCGCTTTTTTTCTGTAATTTAGCTTTAATAGGGTTTCAACCCCAGGTTTTTCCAAAGACCACCCCGGTTTTGCTCCCAGCTCCTTCCAAATTGTTAGCCCCATTTTTAAATGAAATTTCCTGTGGGTTTTTTTATTTTTAAACCCGGGAAAGTTTTAACGCCATCCTTTGGTATTTCATAAAACAAGTCTTCACAAACCCCTCACGAAATTGGGAAACGAGGGAAATATTTACATCAGGGGAAACTTTGGGGGCCAAATGAAAGGGAAACCCTCTTTCAAATTTAAACTTACAAAGACCTCCATTGAAACTTTGTTTTTACTATCATATACAAAAAAAGTATCTTTTTTTTTTTTTTTTTTAAAATAATTTTACAAACTTTTGGGTATCCGAACCCGGAAAATTTAAATTTGCTCTTTACTTAATTTATCCCATTTAAGTTTTTTGCAGACACAAACATTTGCAGTAAAATAACAGTTAAAAAATTTTGGTTTTTGTTTAAAGTTTGGCCCCCCACAGTGGATTGAATAAAACTTAAATATATTCCCCCCTCTAGGGAAGAATACCCTTATGACCAAAAATTAAAACCTCGCTTCAAGTGCTCAAGGGGATTGGTTTCAGTTTATACCTCGCTTCAAAATGCAACGTAATTTATTGGGACAGTTAAAAAACCTTTCTTTCAAGTGCTCGGATGATTGGTACAGAAAAATTTTCCCCCCCTACAAATTTCTTTAAAAGGGGACTGGTTTCAGTTAATACCTCGCTACAAATTTCTAAGTTTGACCGGTTTCAGTTTAAAAACCTCGCTTTAATGCTCAGTATGATTGGGGACTTTTAAAACCCGGGTTCAAGGGGTCACGTATGATTGGGACAGTTAATACCTCGTTCAAGTGCTCACTTTTGATTGGTACAGTTTTAAAACCTTGTACAAGTCCCAGGGATGATTGGTTCAGATAATACCCCGAAAAAGTGCTTAAATGAAATTGGGACAGTTTAAAACCTTTCCCACAAAAAGCAAGTATGATTGAAACCGTTAATTCCTCGCAAATTTTTGTTTAGGGATGTTTTGGGACAAACTAAACCTCGCTAAAAAGTGCTCAAGAAAAATGGACAGATAATACCTCGTTTTAAAAAAAATGCTTAAGTATGAAATGGTACAGTTAATACCTTGTACAAATGCTCAAGTTCGAAAGGTATTTTAAAACCTTGCTACAAGGTTTTGAGTAAAGACTGTTGCAGTTTAAAACCCCGCTACAAAATGTTCAGGTAAGATGGTACAGTTTTAACCCTAAAGTGCCGGAAAAAAGATGACTGGTACCCGTCAATACCCTCCTACAATGTAAAATAAAACTGGTAAAAGTTTTAAAATTTTCGCTACAAGTGCCCCAATATACTGTTGCAGTTAAAACCTCCTACAATTTTTCAGGTAGAGTTGGTACAGGTTTTAAAAACCTCCTTTTAATTTCGTAATGATGACGATACAGTCCAAAACCCCGCTACAAGTGGGTCAAGTATTTGGGCCCGGGAAAGTTAATTTTCTCGCTACAAAAGGGTCAAGTTTTTGGTAAATTTTAAAACCCCGCCACAAGGGGCTCAATATGAAATGTTTCAGGGTTTTTAAACCCCGCTACAAGTGCCAAGTATTTATTGGTGAGTTAATACCCGCTACAAGTGCTCAAGTATGATTGGGACAATTTTAAAAACCTCGCCCAAAGTGCTCAAGGGAAAGACTGAAACAGTTTTAAAACCCCGCTTAAAAAATGCCCCAAGTTTTGATTGGTTTCATTTAATAATTTTCGCTTTCAATTTCCATATGACTGAAAAAGTTAAATACCTCGCTACAAGTGGGTCAATTTTGTTTTTTGCAGTTTAAAACCTCGCTACAAGTGCCAAGTAGATTTTGGGGGAGTTAATACCCCGCTAAAAAGTGCTCAAGTATGCTGATACGTTAATAATCGCTACAAGTCTCAAGTATGATTGGTACAGTTAATACCCCGTACAAGGGGCTCAAGTATTTACGATATAGTTTAAAACCTCGCTAAAAAGTTTCTCAAGTATGATTGGGCAGTTTAAAACCTCGTACAAGTGCTCAAGTAAAGATTGGTTCAGTTAAAACCTCGCTACAAGGGGCTCAAGTATGATTGGTACAGTTAATTTCCTTTGCTACAATGCTCAAGTATGAAATTTTGGTGCAGTTAATACCTCGCTACAAGTGCTCAAGTATGATTGGTACAGTTAATACCTCGCTACAAGTGCTCAAGTATGATTGGTACAGTTAATACCTCGCTACAAGTGCTCAAGTATGATTGGTACAGTTAATACCTCGCTAAAAGTGCCAAAAATGTTGGGCGTTAATACCTCGCTACAAGTGCCAAAGATGATTGGTACAGTTAATTTTCCTCGCTACTGTGTCAAGTAGGGCTGGAAAAATTTTAAAACCCTCGCTACAAGTCTCATGAAGGTTTGTTAATACCTCACTACAATTGCTCAAGTATGATTGGTGCAGTTAATACCTGGTTAATAGTGCTAAGTTTTGACTGGTACAGGTAAACCCTTTCTACAAGGGTCAAGTATGATTGGGGACAAATTAATACCTCGCTACAAGTGCTCAAGGTGACGTTACAGTTTTTAAATTTTCCCCCACAAGTGTTCAAGATGATTGGGAAAATTAAAAACTTCCTACAAATTTTCTCAGGTATGTGGGTAAGTTTAATACCCGTACAAGTTTCTCAAAATATGATTGGTACAGCTAAAACCCCGCTACAAAAAGCTCAAGAATGATGGTACAAATTAATACCTTTTCTAAAAAAGTCTCAAAATGAAAAAAAAGCCGGGACAGTTAATACCTCGTACAAGTGCTCAAGTATGACTGGTACAAATTTTAAAACCCCCCTACAAGTGCTCAAGTAAGACTGGTACCAGTTAAAAACCCCGCTACAAAATGGGCCCAAATATGATTCGTACAGTTTTTTACCCCCCGTTTCAAGTGCTCAAAAATATGACTGGTTTAATATAATAACCCCCTACAAGGGGGTCAAGTATGACTGGTTTCAGTTTAAAACCCCGCTTTCAAGGCTCAAGTATGATTGGAAATTAATACCTCGGTACAAGTGCTCAAAATATTAATGGTAAAGGGTTTTTAAACCTTTGCTACAAGTGCTCCCAAATTTTGTTTTGTACATTTAAAAAATCGCTACAAGGGGCTAAAATAGGATGGTTTCGTTTTAAAACCTTTGCTACAAGGGCAAGTAACTTGGTACAATTTAAAACCTCGCTACAAGGCTCAAGTATGACTGGGAAAAATTAATTCTTCGCTACATGTGGGTCAAAAAAAAATGATGGTACAAATTAATACCTCGCTAAAAGTGCTCAATATGATGGGACAGTTAATTTTTGCTACAAGGCTGAAGTTTTTTTAGGGGACGGGTTAAAAACCCCGCTAAATGCCAAGTATGAAGGTATAGTTAATTCCTTTGGGTACAAATGCTTAAGTTTGACTGGTACAGATAATTTCCTTTTACAAGTGCTAAAGGGATACTGGTACAGAAAATACCTTCTACAAGTGCTTTAAGGGGTGAATGGGCAGATTTACCTTTCTACAAATGTCAAGTTTGACGGTTTTCAGTTAATACCTTTCTACAAGTGCTCAAGTTTTGACGGTACAGATAATACCCCTTTCTACAATGCCAATTAAAGATGGTACAGATAATACCTTTGCTACAAGGGGCTCAAGTATGACTGGTCAGGGGAATTCCCTTTCTAAAAAGGTTTCTCAATTTTGACTGGGTTTCAAAATTTAAAACCTTTTCTACAAGTGCTCAAGTTTGGACTGGTACGATAATACCTTGCAAAAAGTGCTCAAGGATGACTGGGACCCGATAAACCTTGCTACAAGTGCTCAAGTATGGGGCTGGTAAGTTAATACCTTTTCTACAAGTGCCAAGGGAACGGTACAGAAAAATACCCTTTCACAAAATGTCCCAAAGGGTGATGGTACAATTTCCTCGCTTCAAATGCTCAAATGTGGCTACTGGGAAAAAACCCTCTGAAATACACACATAAACACATACTGATGCTCATTTTTCTTGTATAAACATAATTTTGTTTAATAATCATTTTTACTCCCTTTTCCGGGAAAGTTAAAATTTTTAAATTTTCTTTTTCGTTTGCAGACATGGGTCTTCGAATATGGGGTTTGCTGCATTCCCGTCCCTTGGAGAAAAATTTGGGGTCGCTGAGAACAATTTTTTTAAGTTTTAAAAATTGGTTTTCCGGGGTAATTTTCCCCCCCAAAATGTTGCACTGGGGTTTTCGTTTCCTTGAGACAAGCATTTAAACATAATAATTTGGGCCCGGGGCTGGCCTGTGGACCCAAAAACCTAACCGCCTTAAATTTAAAACAGTTCCCCGATATACTGAAGTTTTAAATGATACAGTCCCCTTGTCACCTTGTTGTTTTTATAAAACCCGAAATTCAGTTATTTTTTACAGTCACAGTATTATAAAAGTAAAAAGTATTTTGCTAGTGTTTTAAAACTTAAAAGCTAGGTGTCTGCGCGCTCACCAGCAGCATTTTTGCTGCTTTCCTCACTAGGGGTAGAAATCTTGCTATTCTCACCCAGCTAGCGTCTACTGCTACTCTCCCCTACTAGCATTTCGCCCACTTTTACTACTAGCATTTCTGCTACTTCACTAACTAGCTTTTCTACTCTCCTATTTTGTCTTCTGCTACTTTCCTTGCTAGCAGTCTTTTTTTTACTCACTGCTAGCGTATTGGGTTTTTCCCAGCAGCGTCTGTGGGTGCTCTCACTGCATTTGTCTTTCTGTGCTCTCACACTAGCAGTTGCTGCTGCTCCACTTGCTAGCAATTTTGCTTCGCCTCACGGCTACCCCCTCCTGCTGCTGCTCTCACTTGCAAACTTTTTGCCCGCTCTCACTAACTAGCAGTTGTTGCTGCTTCTTCACTAACTAGCAGTCTGTGCTGTGCTCTCACAGCTACAGTCTGCTGCTGCTTTCTCTCACTTGCTAGAAGTTTTACTGCTGCTTTCTGCTCTCTAGCTAGCATCTGCTCTGGCTCTCTCTAGCTAGGGAGTCTGCTGCGCCTAACTAGCATCTTCTGTGCTGCTTCACTAAATAGCCTGTGCGCTGCTCTCACTACTAGCATTCCTTTTGCTGCTGGGTCTCTCTAAACTACAGCCTGCTGCTCCAACCCCCCCAATAGCTACGTCGCTGCGCTGCTTCCACTAAGGGTACATCTTTCTGTGTGCTCCCCACTAGTTAGCGTCTGTGCGCTCTCACTAGCTACAGTTGCTCTGCTTCACTTGGTTTTCGTCTGCTGCTGCTGCGCTGCTTTCCCCTAGCTAGCAGTTTTGCTGTGCTGCCCGTGCATCACTACTTGCATCTGCTGCTGCTGATGCCTCCTACTAGTACTGCTGGGTGTGCCTTTACTATACATTCCTGCTGCTTTCCGCTTTTCACTAAGCTAAACAAGGGCGCTGCTGCGGGTCTCACTTTGCAAAAAGTCTGCTGCTGCTTTCCCGCTGCTCTCACTAGGCTAGCAAATCTGCTGCTGCTCTCACTTGCTAGCATTTTGCGTTTCTGCTCTCACACTAGCAGTCTGCTGTGCTGCTTTCACTAGCTTTTTTGGCTGCGCTGCTGCTCTAATAGCTAGCGCTGCTGCTGCTTCACTAGTAGCCCGTCCCCGCTGCTGGCCCCTCAATTGCAACAGTCTGTTTTTTGCTGCTGCTCTTCCTAGCTAAACATTTTGCCCGCTGCTCCTAGCCAGAAAACAAAAACCACCCCCTTTTTCCTAGACACCCCATGACCCCCACCCTCTTAGCGCTTTCCCTTAAAAAATTTTTAATGATGGGAAATAATAAAAAGTTTTTGTTTGCCTTCCCCTTTAAAGCTGGAAAAGGTTTTTTTTATCCAAGCATTGACTCTTTCCCCCGTAAACAAAAGTGTTAGGAAAACCGAGTAATTTTTTGCTGGAAAAATTTCCGAAATTTTGATCATCGTTTTTAAAATTTTGAGTATGATGGCCTGGAAGGTACCTCAAGTCTGATTTAAAAATCTTGGGCCAAGGGGTTTTTGAAACTACCATTTTCTTCTTTCAGAATAAATCAGAGTCAGTGTAAACTGGAATATAATTTATTAACATAGTCCCGGGATAGTCTGTAAAGGGAAACTGAGGGGTTTTGTAATGAATCTATGATTTTGGGGTGATATTCAATTTAGGGGGTCCCCTGGTGAGCCCCTTTTGATGAGTATGTTGAGTCTGTGATGATCCCCAATTTAAATCTTTGAAATTCAATAAAATTTTCATTCCCATGATTATCATTTTTACCTGTGGCTGGCAAATGTTTCACCAGCGGGGGTCGGCATGTTCACCAGCTGTGTGGGGACTGTTTCACCCTGTGCTAGCAATGTTCCCAGCTGGTCTGGCAAATGTTCACCCCTGTCTGGGCCCCTGTTCACCGCTGGGGTTTTGGCCGTTTTACCTCTGTGTTTTGGCCCCGTTTCCCCCGCGGCGGCACTGTTTTACCACTGTTTTCGGGCACTGTTTCCCCGCTTTGTTAGCACTGTTTTTCCCCGCGGGGTCTGGGACTGTTCACCACTGTGTCCCGGCACTGTTACCAGCTGGGTCGGGGCATGTTCACCAGCTGTGCGGGGGCCCGTTCAAACCCGCGTCTGGGGGATTTTTCCCGCTGTGGCTGGCCACTGTTCACCAGCTTGTCGGCAAATGTTCAGCTGTGTCTGGCACTGTTCAACAACTGTTGAACGGTTTACCAGGTTTTGTCCCGGCACTGGGGCACCCCGCGTTTCCCGGGGCACTTTTTCACCAGCTGTGTCTGGCACTGTTCCCAGCTGTGTCCCGGCACTGTTCACCCCTGTGTCTGGCCCCTGTTCACCAGCTGGGGTTGGCCTGTTTTACCCGCTGTTTTTCTGGGGAGGGGCACCAGCTGTGTCGGGAATGGGGCACCAGCTGTGTTTTGGGCACTGTTCACCAGCTTGTTCTGGCACTGGTCACCAGCTTGGGCTGGCACTGGTCACCATCTGTGTCTGGCCTGTTCAAAACCCCGTGTCTGGCACTGGTCACCCGCTGTTTTTTTTTTTCGGCACTGGTCACCAGTTTTGTCTGACATGTTCAAACCCCTGGGTCTGGCGGTCCCCCACTGTGTCTGCACTGTTCACCAGCTGTGTGTGGCACCCGTTCACCAGGGTGGTCTGACACGGTTAACCAAGGCCCGTTCTGCCCTGTTCACCAACTTTGTAAAGGCAATGTTCAACCCCGCTGTGTGTGGGACGTTTTACTTGCTGTGTCTGGCAAATGTTCACCCAGCCCGTGTCTGGACTGTTCACCCCTGGTCTGGCACTGTTTTACCACTGTTGACAAGGTTTACCACTGTGCTGACACTGTTCACCAGCTGTTTTCTGGGACTGTTTTTCCAGCTTTTTCCCGGACTGTTTTACCAGGGGTTTGTGGCACTGTTTTAGTGTGTCTGACACTGTTCACAAAACCCGTGTTGGCACTGGGTTTTCCCCCGGGGTTTTGGGACGTTCACCAGCTGTGGGCGCAAGTTTACCCTGTGGTCTAGCACTGTTTAACCCGCTGTCTGGCACGTTTCACCAGCTGTCTAGCAAATGTTCACCAGCTGTGTCGGGGATGTTCACCACTGGTTTGCATGTTCACCAGGGGTGTCTGGCCAAGTTCAAAAGCTTCTGGCACGGTCACCAGCTGTGGGCCCGGCATGGTCACCACTTTTGTCTGGCCCCTGGTCCCCAGCTGTGGGCTGGCACGGTCACCAAAAGGGGGTCTGGGACTGGGTTTACCAGCTGTGTCTGGGCACTGGGTTTACCAGCTGGGGTCTAGCCCCTTTTTCACCCCTGTCTTGCACTGTTCACTGTGTGTCTGGGACGTTTCCCCCAGTGTGTTGGGACGGTTCCCTCAGTTGTCTACACTGTTCCCCCCCCCTGTGTCTGGCACTGTTTTAAACCCGCTGGTCTGGCACTGTTCACAAAATTGTGTCTGGCACTGTTTTTCCCCGCTGGGTCTGGGCAAGTTTACCCCTGTGTCTGGCACTGTTCAACCCGCTGTTCCGGCACTTTTTCACCAGCTTTTGTCCCCGGCAAAAATTTATCAGCTGTGTTTTTGCACTTCACCAAACTGTGTCAACCTGTTTTCCCCGCTGGTCTACACGGTTTTAAACGTTTGTCCCAGCACTGTTCACCCGCTGGGGTCTGGCACTGTTTTTTTACCCCCCCCAAAGCGTTTCTAAAAGAAAAAGAGATCTCCGGGGAACCAAATAGAAAGGACTGCCCCTTTTAGCATCCAGGCCTGTTTTCAGGGGTTTTTTTAACAAGAGTCGGTTTTCCTGGTCCAATTATCCATTAGGGAAATTTAGTAAGATTCAGAGTGCTTCGGAATTTCAACTGGAGGCTACTAACAAAAATAATTAAAATTTTAAAAAAGTTTATTTAAAAAAAGTTGTCTAGGTATATATTATCAAAAATTTAAATTTTAAAATTTAAAAAAAATAAAAATTTAAACACTTCTCCCGGTGTCAGTATATTGTGCTGAAGGTCATATCACATTTTTTTATGGCTTAGAGTACCGTCTTGGGGAAAGTGTTAGAAGTTGGGAAAAAATAATTAAAAATTTTACAATTTAAATTTGTTGTAGGGAAGTGTTCTAAGTATTTCTTATGTCTTTAAAAATGACTAGACTTCACCAGTGAAATGGCTAAAAAAATCCCTCAAATTTAAACCCAATTCTTGATCAACCCCTTTTCAAACCGACAGCTTTGTTGAAAAAATTTAAAGACTGAAAAACCGAAAAAAGCAATATAACAAGCAACAGCAAACAGAACAGGGAAAAAGGAGATAATATAAAGGGCACAATTTGGGGCCATCTGCAATCCCCACAAAAATCACAAAAAATCCCATACTACTGAATCTAAGTTTACAATTTGAAATCCCCAGGGCCACAAGGAAGACATTTTCTTGTCGGAAGCCAAGCCAAAACAGAAAAGGAGGCCCCCCAGGCCAGAGTACTCCAGGCGAGGTGTGATCATCCTCCTGATTCCGTGACTCCTTTCTGCTGCTGCCCCGCAACACAGAAGCCCCGGGAGATAACGAGCACAACGGGGGGGTTGTTAGACAAATTTTTCAGCTAAATTTTAAAACTCAAACTATGAGCTCTGAAAATTATATAAAAAATTTTTTTCATCCCAACCAATAATATAAAATAAAACAAAAAATAATTTAAAAAACAAAATATTTACGATTAGCTAAAACGCAAATATAAGCAAAATAAAATTAAATTTTAACAGGTAAATACAAATTTTATTCATTGTAACCCTTTTGGGGTCGCAATACCCGTTCAAACCCGCTGTCTGGCACTAATTTTACCAAACGTGTCTGGCACTATTCCCCCCAGCGGGGTCTGGCACTAATTTACCAAACTGTTTGGCACTGTTTTACCCGCTGTGTCTGGGACTGGTTCAAACCCGCTTTCTGGACTGGTTTACCAGCTTTTGTCTGACACTGGTCACCAGGTGTGTTTTGACAATGTTTTTCCAGGGTGTGTCCCGGCACGTTCACCATTGGCTGGGCACAGCTCACCGCTGGGGTCTGGCACGTTCACCCCCTTTTGTCTGGCCCCTGTTCACCCCTGTGTCTGACACTTTTTCCCAGGGGTGGGCTGGGCACTGGTTTTACCAGCTGTGTCTTTACACAGTTCACCAGCTGTGTTTGGATGTTTTCCAGCTGGCTTGGGACTGTTTTCCCCCGCCCGTGTCTGACGTTTTTTCACCAGCGTGTGGACAAATGTTCCCAGCTGTTTGACACACCTGTTCATCAGCTGTTTTGACACACACTGTTCCCGCTAAGTTGGCATTTCATTTTTCACCAGCTTTTGCTGACACGCTCTTCACCAGCTGTGTTTTGGGAAAACCCCTGTTCACCAGCTGTGATTGACTCTCGCTGTTCACCAAACTGCGCTGACACAGTGTTCACCAGCTTTGTTGACACCCCGCTGTTCACCCGCTGTGTTGGGCACCCGGCTGTTCACCAGCTGGGGTTTGACAATGTTCACCCCCTGTGTCTGACACTGTTCACCAGCTATGTCTGACACTGTTCACCAGCTGTGTCTGACACTGTTCACCAGCTGTGTCTGACACTGTTTACTAGCTGTGTCTAACACTGTTCACCAGCTGTGTCTGACACTGTTCACCAGCTGTGTCTGGCACTGTTCACCAGCTGTGTCTGGCACTGTTCACCAGCTGTGTCTGACACTGTTCACCAGCTGTGTCTGACACTGTTCACCAGCTGTGTCTGGCACTGTTCACCAGCTGTGTCTGACACTATTCACCAGCTGTGTCTGACACTGTTCACCAGCTGTGTCTGACACTGTTCACCAGCTGTGTCTGACACTATTCACCAGCTGTGTCTGACACTGTTCACCAGCTGTGTCTGACACTGTTCACCAGCTGTGTCTGACACTATTCACCAGCTGTGTCTGACACTGTTCACCAGCTGTGTCTGACACTGTTCACCAGCTGTGTCTGACACTATTCACCAGCTGTGTCTGACACTGTTCACCAGCTGTGTCTGACACTGTTCACCAGCTGTGTCTGACACTGTGATGTGTAGCTACATACAGGTCCCCGGAGCACTTCATGTGATGTGTAGGTACATACAGGTCCCCGGAGCACTTCATGTGATGTGTAGCTACATACAGGTCCCCGGAGCACTTCATGTGATGTGCAGGTACATACAGGTCCCCGGAGCACTTCATGTGATGTGTAGGTACATACAGGTCCCCGGAGCACTTCATGTGATGTGTAGCTACATACAGGTCCCCGGAGCACTTCATGTGATGTGTAGCTACATACAGGTCCCCGGAGCACTTCATGTGATGTGTAGCTACATACAGGTCCCCGGAGCACTTCATGTGATGTGTAGCTACATACAGGTCCACGGAGCACTTCATGTGATGTGTAGCTACATACAGGTCCCCGGAGCACTTCATGTGATGTGTAGCTACATACAGGTCCCGGAGCACTTCATGTGATGTGTAGCTACATACAGGTCCACGGAGCACTTCATGTGATGTGTAGCTACATACAGGTCCCCGGAGCACTTCATGTGATGTGTAGCTACATACAGGTCCACGGAGCACTTCATGTGATGTGTAGCTACATACAGGTCCCCGGAGCACTTCATGTGATGTGTAGCTACATACAGGTCCACGGAGCACTTCATGTGATGTGTAACTTCATACAGGTCCCCGGAGCACTTCATGTGTTGTGTAGCTACATAGAGATACACTCACACACACATTACGTCATCAGAGTCACGTAAGTTCGTCTGTCTTCTAATATTATGCCCCTCAAGGAAGGTTCCTTGATGTTGGTGAGGGGCTCTTGATTTAGGGAATTGGATCTGTGCTCCAGTTCCCCGAATTAAGCCTGAATGCCTTCCACATCCCCCCCCAGGCGCTGTATAATCCTCCGGGTTTAGCGCTTCCCCCTTGATTATAATAATAATTCTAATATCATGTTCATTCATCCACTATAACCTACCTTGTCCATCATTACTATCACATTTGCTTTGTCTGTTTCGTAAGGTGAAGTCCAGGATCTTCCCTTAATTCATGGTATAACTTAAATAATAAATCTATGATCACCTCTGCAACACAATTGTCCTCAAAGATCTGTTAAGTAATACCATGTTTTTTTTTTTTAACAATACAATTCATGAAATAAATAAAAAATATATGGTATCACTTCTTCCACAGAAAATCGTAATTCCTTTGTTAGACTACATTGGAAATTCAACAGTGAGCGTACACAAACTGTCCCGCTCCGCAATGTTAGTATATCCCGAGCCTAAGTTATGCCATGGTACGCTAGATTTTACATATATCTACCGAACTCATACCATTTACATTATTATATTATGTGTAAAGAACTCTCAGACCTACCATATGCATTAGTGTCTCATTATTCATGCATTTATGTTTTCCAAACGCTCTTAGTAGATAAACAGGTTCATATGTAACAAGAAATCAATTACAACGTTAAGTAATGATTCCATCTCCCAATTTACTGCATCTCAACAATGATGCGTCTTAACAGCACAGTGCTGTACATAATTTACGTTACCAACTCACCCACTCCTGTGAGTGAATAAAAAAGATTCCATAACCAAACACAGTACCACTCAGTATGTTTGCACTCTTGCCTGCTTATACAAATGAACCCCTTTTCTGACCTGTAAAGTGTGCACAATACGCGCCTCACAATTATGACACTTATATATTATACATATACTAAAGTATGCATACACATGTGATTACAAGACTAAAAGTGTATGAACTCATTCGCCTTTACGTCCAACACAGTTCCATTCACAACTCGCGCTGATACTCCTAGCATTCACTCTAAGCAATATTGTGTAACATCCAGACCGATCCGTGTTCACTCTCACCACCCCGCGGGGTCTGAGTGTGCTCCCTCTCACCACCCCGCAGGGTCTGAGTGTGCTCCCTCTCACCACCCCGCGGGGTCTGAGTGTGCTCCCTCTCACCACCCCGCGGGGTCTGAGTGTGCTCCCTCTCACCACCCCGCGGGGTCTGAGTGTGCTCCCTCTCGTGTACCTTACACCAAAAGATATAAGTTTTAATTCGTCGGTCATTCACAATTGGCACTCTTTACATATTCAATGTAGAAAGCACTTTAAAAAACATTACCTACTTGACACTAATATGTAAACTACAAATACTATCAGCTGTTTGTTCGTACTTCGCTGCATTACACAGCAGCCCGTATCCACTTGCATAGGTGGTATACACTCTGTTCTTTGTATCTCTCTCCTTCCCGGGCATTATCTATCCCGGATATTGCCTTTCTTGTTTCGTCATTACCGCCACCACTTCTGTTACTTGGCGATTTTAATGCCCATCATTTCCTCTGGGAGGGGGGGGGATCTCACTGTGATTCCCGTGGCATTCAGTTAGTCTTTTCTTGCTTCCCACACCATCCATCTTTTAAATACAGGTACTCACGCCCATTTTGATCCTCGGACTCATACTCTCTCTTGCATCGATTTCTCAGTCTGCTCTTCCTCCGCAGCACTAGACTTCACCTGGTCTGTTCTCTCGGATTTACATGACAGCGATCATTTTCCAATCATTCTTACTTCCCCTTCATATTCACCACCTCTTCGTAACCCATGCTGACAATTTGATCAGGCAAATTGGGACCTTTACTCACAACTGTTTTTACTGAGGTTCCTTCTTCGTCCTCCATTGATGAGTTTTTACACCTCTTCTCGTCCTCCGTTTTAACTACAGCTTCTCATTTTCTACCCCAAACCTCGGGCAGGCATTCTCAGAAATGCGTGCCTTGGTGGTCTCCTGCTTGTGCTCGTGCAGTATGTTTGAAACGCGCTGCGTGGGGCAGGTACTGGTACAATAGAACCACCGAGAGACTTCTTGATTTTAAGCAGAAGTGTGTAATCGCTTGCCGTGTCATCCGTGACGCTAAACGCACTTGCTGGCAAGATTATGTCTCCACCGCCACCTCTGCTTCCTCTATGAGTGCAGTCTGGAAAAAACTAGGGAAACTGAGTGGTAAATATTCTCCTGACCCGGCTCCTGTTCTGCGGGTTGCCGGTGTTGATATAGCAAATCCTCTAGATGTTGCCAATGAAATTGGCAATCATCTGGTCCGTATTTCTCAGAGGCTCCATCTATGCCCCTCGTTTCTTCTCTCAAAGTCTGCCAGAGAGTTAGCACCCTTGGACTTTTCTTCTCTCAGAGAAAAACAGTATAATGTGCCTTTTAAACTTCAAGAACGGAGGAAAACACTCTCGTTTGCCGATCATCGCACGGGGGCCCAACGACATTCAATTCTATGTTACAACTTTTTACACATCAGCCCTTGCATCCATTACGCCATTTCAATCTTATTTGTCACAAGGTTTTCTTCCACAGCTGTGGAAACTCCTTTTTTTCTCCCTTTTCCTGCAAACCAGGCACAGGGGACATGAACCCTCCTCGTCGCCCCCATTGCTCTTACCAATTTCCCAAATGCAGTTTGCAAAGGATGGAAAGTCTGTAAATAGACGTTTAATAGGCTTTTGAAAGGGGCCTTTCAACCATAGACCCCTTACAAAACGCTTGGATAGCACGTTCAAAATTTTTTTTTGCGAAAAACCCCCAATCATTATTGCCATATTTTTTTTACCTTGAAAGGCATATGACACAACTTGGGGGATAATATTTTGGCCCCAAAAGCCCACTCCTTAGGCCTCCGAAGCAATCTACCTTTTTCCTTAAGAACTTTTTAACTGACAAAACATTTCCGTGTTCAGTCAGAAATGTGCCTCCCCGGACTTGCCCAACTGAAGGGTCCCCCAGGAGTTTTCTAAATACAACATTTTTTTCCCCTTGAAAAAAATGATTTGGCCTCGTTCTTCCACCCAAAATTTTGGTCATCACCTATTAGATGATTTCGCTATTGCTTGTGCGGCGCTGTCCCCCTCTTACAGTTTCTCTCCAGCAGCGGTCGCCCATGTTTCCAAATGGCCACCACCAGGGGTTTTTAAATTTTTTCCATCCAAAACCACCAAAATACTTTCACTAACACTCTTCATCTCGATCACCTTTTTTTAACCTCTATGGCCCTTACCCGGGAAACGTGATGAGTCGGGTTTCTGGGGCCTTCTTTTGACCGTAGGTTACCAAAACCTCGTTTTTCCCTTTCTGAAGGCAACTTGCACAGCCGGCAAACCTCTTAAAACCCTTCTCATCTTTCATGGGGAGCTGATCGAAAACTCTCCTTCCCTACATTCACCCTCTTTTTACCCCAAACCCATTATGGTG
The DNA here is from genome assembly GCF_026875155.1 of Cherax quadricarinatus. NCBI lineage: Eukaryota > Metazoa > Arthropoda > Malacostraca > Decapoda > Parastacidae > Cherax > Cherax quadricarinatus. Next base: position 6,855,457 of record NC_069447.1, on the reverse strand, counting down.
ACCAATCTTTTCAGGGGGCCTCCCTGCTACTCCTCACATTAACCCCCCATTCATCCCCAAAGGATTACGTTTATTAAACCTTTGGTTTTCCCCTTTTCTCCCCTGTTGAGAGCCTCTATGCAGAACAATGTTCCACCCTTATCGATCGCCGTGATTCAAATTAAAATTCAAATTTTATTCTCTATAAGTATTACAATTTTTGATTTTTAAGAATTTGGTTTTTTGGTGTTTTCATGTATAAAATAATAATAAAGATTTAAACCACTAAACGCCTAGCATGGCTGGCATTTCGGGCAGACTTATATTAAATCTTAGGTTTAAAAAGTTAAAATTAATAAGTTTGGTATTATAGCTAAGGACAAATACTATTGTGATTTAGCAATGTAAATGCTTTTTTTTTTGGCACTAACATATTTTTCAGTTTGGAGTATCCCGGGCCCCAATTTTTTGATATTTAAAATTTCATTATTTTAAGATTGAGATTGAATTCTGTTTAGGTAAAAGGGGTGATGAGTGAAAATGTAAACCCCACCAGGTGGTATTCGTATTTTTAGTTACAGGGTACAGGAGATAAAGTTTTCGATGGTAGTTTTGAATAGAAGTTCTGCTTTCAGAGTTCTCAGGGGGGGTTTCCAGATTTTGGGGGCCCTTTGACATACATTAATTTTTTGTAAAGTTTAGCTGACAGGGGGAAGTCATAGAGATGTTTTGTGCCCCGGGTTTCCCTGTGGGTTCTGTCACAAAATCAAGAAAGCGTTTAGGCCAAATTAATTTTGGAATTTTAAGGGCCCTGTAGATGTAGATTGCACAGTAGAAATGTGGAGAACTGAACGGGGATAATTTTAGACTATGAAGATGGGGGGTGTTGCCAGGGAGGGGATTTAGTGATTTTTCTTACTGCGGCGGGGTTATTTTTGGGCTTTAGGTTTGTTTGCTGCAGTTGAACCCCAAGCACAGTAGCATGGGTGAGGTATGGATAAAAGTGAATGGAAAAGGGGGGTGGAAAAGGGGCAGTTTGGGCCGTAGTTCGTATCTGGAGGGGATCCCAACCGTTTTGGAACTTTTTTGGTTATGTGGGGATATGGGTGTGAAGTTCGGTTGTTGTCGAGGTATGGCCTGGAATTTTTGCCCTCATTATGCCGGGAAATTTAAAGGGTGTTTCGATCTTAAGAAATTTTTTGCGCATCTCCTGCTCGCAAACCAAACAAAGTAGGGGGGTTTTTCAACGTTAAGCGTAATTTTTTTGGGCTTTTTTCTCCAAGTCGAAAATTTACACTCCTCATTAACAATGTGTTGGGGGTTGCAAGTTTGGGGTGAGAGATACTAAGCTGTCGCAAAAAGAAAGGGGGTTCAGGGTCGAGATACTTTTGGAAGATCATTGATGTATAAGGAAGAGCAGGGGACCAAGGACACTTCCCTCGGAACTCCAGTACAAGGGGGCTGTGTTGTTGATCTGTGTTTTTTTAATGGTGACATACTGATCCCTTTTTATAAGGTAAAAATTTAAAAATATCAAGCGCATGGCCTCTTATACCAAATGGTCAAGTTTGGGAGAGATGCGGGTCAAACTGTCATAACTTTTCTTAGGTCAAAAAAATTCCTAGGGGGATTTTCCTTATTTTCCAATCTGTGTAAAGCAGATCTACATCTTTATAATTGCATCGTTAGTGTTTTTTTTTTTTCCCGAACCCAAAATTGGGCAGGGGTTGAGTAGTTTTTTGACGTTAAAAATGAATATAGTCCTGTGCACGAGTTTCTCAAAGATTTTGGATAAAATGGTAATTAGATTTTGGGCCTATAATTGTTTTAAATCTTAGGGTCCCACCTTTAGTATTGGGTAACCCTTGCCATCTTGAGTATTTTGGGGAAAGGTCTAGCTTCGGACTTGTTAAAAAGCAAGAGATAGTATGCGAGAGGACATGGGCCACTCTCTTGTACAATAATGGGGGACGAAAAATTTCCCCTGAGTTATTTTTAAGTGCTTTATAATCCCCGGTGACTTCCGTGGCCCCAGTTGGGCAAATAGAAGGGAAATTTTGGGGAAAATTTCCCCATCGGGTATCCCCGGCAGGCATTGGACTGGATTTTTTTGGGGCGAATTAGATCCAGGTTGAAAGAATCTTTTCTTGTTAGCTGTGTTGGTGGGATGTAGTGGGTTTTCATTAGGTTTAGTTGGGAAAAATTTCTTGTTTTTTTCATTTTTGGGCCCCCTAGAATCGAGAGAGTGTTTTCCGGGTCTTTTTTATATCCCTCTAGTGTCAGTGAATCACGGGAGTAGTATAGTTTTTGGCTTTTTTTATTACTTTGGTGAGAACTGATGAATAGTGTTTAAGAATATCTTTGTTTTTTAAGCCCGCTATATTCCCTTTTCATTTTGGGTTTTCTTATAAAATGGTTTTCAGAATGGTGCGGTTAGCCAGGCAACCAAGCCGTTTTTTGTGATCTGTTTCGTTTTTATAGGACAATGTTTGTTGTATATCTAATAGTTTGTTAAAAAAAAATGTCTGTCCAGTCGAAATACCTTTGGCCTTGGAGAATTCTGTGGGCCATCAACAGTCCTGGGTAACTGTAAATTCCTTTGAGGCCTCACAGGAGTCTAAAATGAATTTTTTGTTGTATTCAAGTGGGGGTTTACTAATGTTTTCAAGGGGAAAGGGGGGTATGGTCTGTATGCTATCTGTGATTATCCCTGATTTAAGGGGGCTAGATATTGGTCCATATGGGGTCTATTATGGTTGCACTTTTTTCAGGGGCCGGTTGGTTTAGTTATTTTTGGATAGAAGTGTGTTGTCATATTTTTGATGAAATTAGTTCCCGGCTGACGTCAAAGTAACCCAAAAGGTTATGTTGAAGCCCTCCACTAAAGAAGGGGGTGCTATTCATTTGCTTTTTTTTTTTTGTGCCTTTATTTCTCACTGAAGTTTGGGATGTTAGTGTGGGGATCCGGTAAAGGGCACCGATTTTATAGGCGTCTTAAAGGGTTTTTTTTACAGTAAATTAGCAAAAATTACTCCTTTTCATCACTAAAGCAATTGGTGCGATACAAAAAAATGGTAGAAATAGTTGCAATACCACCCCAACTTGGTATGGTCTGCAGTGGGGATTGCTGTGTATCCTGGTAGAGGGAAAGATGGAAATAAATGATAAAATACCGCACAAGGGAAAATTAAAAACCCCAAAGCAGTATAATGTACCTTTTTTGACTACGTTTTTGCCCACACATGGGCTTTTTCCCAAGTCACAAACAGAACACCTGGGGGGGAAGGGGAAAGCGAGTTTTTATAGTCCGGGTTTAGAATGCGAGGGGCAGGGGAAGAAATTTTTTCATCTGATGATGTACCGGTGGGGGTTTAGATTTAAAAACTTGGGGAGCTGGAAAGGGGATTGGACAAGTTTGTGAGCGACCTTTTACATGTCTATGTGGGAAACGACGAAGAATTTTTTTGGCAAGTGGGTTTAGCTATGTTTTAGAAGCCACATCTGGTTGAAGTTGTCGGATATAGAAATAAGTGATGATTCCCGGATTCTTCGGGATTGGTGTTGTCTTCTGTGGGGATAAGTCTGAGTTTCTGTAGTTTATCATGGTTTGGAATTACGGTGTTGTACCAGGCATTCCTTGTGTCGTCAGACCCGCTTGCGTATTGGTGTTCTGAAAAACTGTTGGATCCTTGAGTTTCCCCACGATAACTTGTTGCATCATTCAAGGGATTATGTATACCCCTGCAGAGGATGGAGGCTTTTCCTGTCTACTACTGGTGAGTCCTTTATGGGCGTGGGGTTTTGGAGGGAGATACTTGGAATAATTTTGGCAAAGATTTTGGGAAAAATGTTTTGGCAAAGAGTTGGTGGGAAGGGCATTTTCTTCTCGGGAGTGTCTTCCTGGGGGGTTTAAGATGTTTAATCCCGCCGTCTGCAGTCCTGATGAAATGACAGGGTATGATTTTGAAAAATTTTTTCAAATTTAATGCATTTTCCCAAGGAACTCGTTCTGCAGATTCAGTGCACGCAGGAAAAGCCTTTAATTTCACCCCCGTTTGGGTTTTGGGTCGTGGTGAGAGGGAATGAAAAGATGTATGGGTTGGTGGGTTTTTCGATAGACTTTAAAAAACGAAGTTTTGGGGCACTTTCAGAGCGGACACAAGGAAAGGAAGGTGTGTCGATTCTTTCTTCAAGGTGAAAAAGGGTTTAAGGGTCGACCTGGTTTGAGCTTTTCTTGGAGACTTTTAACGTTAAGCTTTAGGATTAGAGGGGAATGTCGTCAACATAACGAGCCAGGGGACAGACGAAAGGAAAAATGGTGGGAAACGTTCGGGTTTTTAGATGTTCCATTTATAGGTTCGCCAGGACGCACGAGTGGCAACCCTGGTAGTCCAAAAGTCTGCTGAAAGAGGTATTTCGAAAGAGAAACCGAAACCAACACATATTTCAACAAGGGCGATGAAAACGCTGCTGGAAAGGGGAAATCAAGTGAATCGTCAATTTTCCTCGCAAAAGACGAGGGTTTTGTAGTAGGTACTTTGTGAATAGGAAGCACTCAAGCTGGAAATTTCTTTTTCCTGATGTTGATGTTGCGAATGCGTTGAGAAATCACCTGAGTGTTTTTGGGTGTGCGACGATAGTGCCCAAGATTTAGAGAGGTGTTTTGGCGGAATTCCTGAGAGCTGGGGGGGCACGCCCATTCCCGAGGATATGGGCCTCAGTGGGGTACCGCTTTTATCTTGGCAGGCCTACATTCTGGCAGTCGGGGGTTTCTGGGCATGGTGTGCAAAGTTTCTTCCCTTGTTCTGAGCCCCTCACATCATCCAGCACATCTCAAACACCAGGTGATCTTCTCAATCGCATTCGCAACATCAACATCAGGAACAAGAAACTTTCCCCCTTGACGGACTCCCTATTTACCAAAGTACCATACACAAGCCACGATCCTTCGCAGGAAAAATTTACGATTCCTGATCTTCCCATTCCAGCCACGATTTCTCGACCTTGTTGAACTATGTTTGGCTTACGTGTTTTTTCCCTTTTGAAAATCACCTCTTTTAGCAGACTTTTTGGACTACCCCTGGGGCGCCACTCAGTGCATCCCGGCAAACCTATACATGGGGAAAATCTAGAAGCCGAACGTTTTTTCCACCATTTTCCTTCGTTGTCCCCTGGCTCCGTTATGTTGACGACATTCTCCTCATAACTCCAAAAAGCTTTAACGTTAAGCTCCCCAAAACAAGCCAACCAGGTCGAGCCTTCAAGCCATTCACACTTAAGAAGAATCGACAACACCTTCCTTTCCTTGATGTCCTGCCGCAAACTACCACGAACTTCGTTTTTAAAAATCATCGAAACCCCCAACCATTTGTGGTCACAAGGTGCCCGTGCTAACTTTCCTATGGTAGAAAAATACCAGTTGGATGAAACTTTTTGTGGCTAGCTGGGCAGGGCTAACGCGAGGGCGGGGTTTTTAGACTCTATGACCGCGGGTTCAATCCCGGCCGGGGGTATGGGTTTTCGATCTTTTTTCCACTTCCACTCCAACACAACCAAAAAAACCCCCAAAAGTGGTGTAATTAAAAGGGTTCTTCCCGCTGCACTCAGAACTGAGCAACAGTTTCCCTTGAGGAAAATGCCAAAATTTAAACAAATATTTTCAAACCCATACCCGTCACTTCACAGAGCTGCAAAACGGCGGGCATTAAACACTTCAACACACCCAAGAAGACACTGCCGAGAAGAGATACAAGTCCTTTCCCCCAAATCCATGCCAAACATGTTTCCAACATCTTTGCCAAAAATCATTCCAAATATCTACCCCACAACCCCCCGACCCCAAGGGCCACCAGTATAGACAGGACAAGCCCCCATCCTCTGCAGGGGTAAACATTTCCCTTGTAAGACTGCAACAAGTTTTTTTGGGCGAAACATCAAGGGACCTCCAAAAACTATTTCAAACACCAATACGCAAGCAGGGCGAGCACAAGGAATCCTGCGTACACACCGTAATTCACACAACCACTTGATAAACTACAGAAATCAAACTTTCGCCACAAAACACACTCAAACCGAAAATCCCGGAACATCCTTATTTCTAATCCACAACTTTAACCCGAAATTTTCTCTTAACATAGCTGAACCATTGCCAAAAACTTCCGCGCTATCCCACAAAGAAAACTGTGAAGTTGCTCACAAAATTTCCAATCTCCTTTCCAAGCTACCCAATTTTTTGCTCAAAACCCCACTCGGGACACATCAATGCAACATTCTTCACCCGACCTCACATTTTGAAACCGGGCTATAAATACTCGCGTTCCCCTTCCCCCAGGTAGTTTCTGTTTGGACTTGAAAAAGCCCACTGTGTGGGCGAAACGTAGTCAATAAAATCACATTATACTGCATTGTGTTTATATTTTTCCCGAGGGTAGATATCATTGTGTCTTGTTTTAGCCAGGTCTCAAAGAAAAAATGCAGGAAAGGTGTCTTTAGGATTCAAGGAGTGCCAAGGGCATCATAGGTTTGCTTAAACCGATGTTGAGTTAAGTACTGATAGACTTTTTCATTGTTTTGAAAGTGGTGGCTTGTGTGCTGTTATAAAGGGAGTACTTTCCAATAGATTTTTTTTGTTGTCATATTATTAGGTTTTTAAACAGGGCAACGTGATCCACATCTTCTAGGTTTAAATATGGTTTTTTTATATCCCCCGATTGTGTGTTGATTTTATACGATATCTGTAGTGGTAGGAAGTTTTGGGCAATTATAGCTAGAGTATTTTGGTCATGTAAGTATAGTCACTACTACACATAATGAATTTTAATTGTCTATGGTTGTCTAATGACTAAAGAACAACTAGGGATAAACTAATAAAATAAAAATACAAATTAAAAATAGCACAAAACTCTCACTTGTAATTTCCAAAATCAATGTTGACTTTGTCTTAACTACTATTTTACGCTCCCCTGATCTCCGCAATCCTTTCCCTTTATAAATGGGGCACTGAATTTTGTAGACATTTTTTTTTCAACCCCCCCTGTTTGCTCCTCCCTTCTCTCTTTACCTACATTTCCCTTGTCTTCCTTCTTTTCCACCTTTTTAAGTTCATGTAGCCCTCACTTTTCCCCTACCCCCTGGGAAGTTCCAGCGTTCGGTCTGTTCTTTCCCCATCCCTTTATCAAAAGCCCAACTGTCTACGGGGCTTCCCGCTCTCTTTTTTTGACCTCTTTGCTCCATTCTCAGCTATTTCAGTGTACACAGATGGGTCTGATCTTTTTGACGGGGTTTGGGTTCGCAGCAGGTTTCCGGGGCGTCGTGCTAGGGCATTTACTCTCTTTTGCTAGCATTTTTACTGCTGAATTGTATGTCATTCTTGCAGCACTTATTCGTATTGCATCTATGCCTGTGTCATCATTTGTGGTTTGTCTCAGACTCCCTTAGTGCTCTACAGGCTATATGGAAATTTGATACACCTCACCCTCTAGTTCTCGGTATCCAACTTTGGCTACACCGTATCTCTACCAAGCATAAAGATATTGTTTTTTGTAGGGTCCCTGGTCATATTGACGTACAGGGCAATGAACAGGCAGACACTGCTGCGCGGTCAGCAGTACATGACCTACCAATTTCATATAGAGGTGTTCCATTTCCGGACTATTTTTCTGTAATAGCTACCCACCTTCACACCCATTGGCAACAACGTTGGTCAACGTTGTTGCCAATGGTCATCAGTGTCGAGGTTGGGAGACTACTCTCTCCCGCCTTCGCATTGGCCACACTCGTCTTACTCATGGGTATCTCATTGAGAGGCACCCTATTCCTCTCTGTGAGAATTGTCAGGTTCCAGTAGCTACACTCTGTTAGACTGCCCTCTCTATCAACGAGCATCCAGAATTTACCTCCAACGTCGTCTCCGCTCTACTACTCTCTCCTTACCTTCCCTTCTTGCTGATGGACCCTCCTTTAATCTTGACTCTCTCACTGTTTACTCCGTCTCTTTTCTCTTTGTCTATATTTGCTCTTGTCTTCTCTTCACTTGCCATGTTCATGTAGCATCTAACTTTTCCATTCCCCCTTGGGAAGTTCCGACTGTTCGTGTTTGTTCTTCCCCATTTCCATGCACGAAGCCCAACTGCCTACGGTGGCTTCTCGCTCTTTTGCTTAACCACTCCGATCTTATTCTCATGCCATCACAGTGTACACCGATGGTTCCAAGTCGGTGTCAGATTTGCAGCATTGTTTCCAGACAGCATCGTATGAAGGTATCTCTTATCCTCGACTAGCATTTTTATGGTTGAATTGTATGCCATTCTCTTAGCACTTATCCGTATTTCGTCTATGCCTGTGTCACCCTATGTAGTCGTTTCAGACTACCTTAGTGCTTCACAGGCTATAAAAAAATTTGATTCACCTCATCCCTGGTTCTTCCTATCCAATTTTCAGTTACCACCTAGCAACCCAAAAGATTTTGTTTTTTTGGGGGTCCCGGTCAGGTTGACGACGGGGCAGAACAGGCAGACACTGCGCCCTCAGGGTACATCCCCTCCCATTTTTCATACAGGGGTATTCCTTCACAGACTTTTTGCTGTAAGGGCCCCCACCAAAAATTATTGGGTTCCACTTGGGTTACATATTTTATTGGGCGTCCAGTCCTTCATCGAGCACATAAATTTACCCAAATTTTTCCCACCGCCCCAAACCTCTTACTTTAATCTTCCCTCCTTGCTGAGGTCCCCCCCCATTTACTTAAACCCCCTGACTTTTTTAAAACTCTTCACAGCCTTTTAAACTCCACCTCTGTTATTCTCTCCACCCTTTTTGCTGTCCCAACCCCCCCCACCCTCCGCTCTGCAACCCCCCCCACCACCCGCACCTTTTTGATCCTAGTTTTGTTTAGGTTGGTTTTGATAGTAAAAATTTGACAAGGGGGGATAAATTGTCCCCCCCCAGCAAGGGTAAGCACAAACCCCCAACCCTTTAGAAAGGGGAACACAAGCCCCCACCGAAAAGGGGTAAGCACAACCCCCACCTTGAAAATGGGGAAGCACAAGCCCCCACCTTGAGAAAGGGGTAAGACAAACCCCCACCTTGGAAATAGGTAAGCACAAGCCCCCACCTTGAAAAGGGGGAAGCACAAGCCCCCACCCCTTTAAAAGGGGTAAGCACAACCCCCACCTTGAGCAACGGGGAAGCACAAGCCCCCACCTTGAGAAGGGGGAACACAAGCCCCCACCTTAAAAGGGGTAAGGCACAAAAGCCCCCACCTTAAAATGGGGAAGCAAAAACCCCCCCCTTGAGAAAGGGGGAATACAACCCCCCCCTTAGAAAAAGGGTTTAAAACAAGCCCCCCCCTTGAGAAAGGGGTAAGCACAAGCCCCCACCTTGAGAAAGGGGTAAGCACAAGCCCCCACCTTGAGAGAGGGGTAAGCACTAACCCCCACCTTGAAAAAGGGGTAAGTACAAGCCCCCACCTTGAGAAAGGGGTAAGTACAAGCCCCCACCTTGAGAAAGGGGTAAGCACAAGCCCCCACCTTGAGAAAGGGGTAAGTACAAGCCCCCACCTTGAGAGAGGGGTAAGTACTAACCCCCACCTTGAGAAAGGGGTAAGTACAAGCCCCCACCTTGAGAGAGGGGTAAGCACTAACCCCCACCTTGAGAAAGGAGTAAGCACTTACCCCCACCTTGAGAAAGGGGTAAGCACTAACCCCCACTTTGAGAAAGGGGTAAGCACTAACCCCCACCTTGAGGAAGGGGTTAACCACTTGCCCTCAACTTGGACAAGAGGTGAGTATTTGCACCTCAAATGCTCACTCCTTGACTGAGTGAGCATTTGTGAACTTAGGTTCGGATAAAAGACTTACCTATCCAATTGCCTCTCTGGTAACCATTTTCTCCATGGAAGGTGTTTTGGTGCCATTAATAATTATATAACTTTACCGGGCAGGTCCGAGTTTACTCGGACCTGAGAGCATAGTTTTTTTGCATGTCCTCCTACTCCCCCCATGCACCTGGGTTCCCATTCTCTATTTCTGACCAATCACAAGCCTTCCCTGAGTTACTCTAGCTAAGTGGTGATGGCGTCTCCCTGCTTCCCATTGGTCGAGTGAGCAAAATGTAAACACTTCTAGCTTGGAGTCGCCCAGACTCGTGTTTTTCACCTAGTGCTTCTCATATACTCTTGCATTTCACCCTCTACAATGTCGGTAAGTACTGATTTGTGTGTCTAGTGCATAAATGAATAGTTTAGCTATATTTATTATATATATATATATATATATATATATATATATATATATATATATATATATATATATATATATATATATATATATAAAGACGTTGTGAAGCATAATAAGAGTGCACCATGCAAATGAAAAAAGTTCAACAAAAGAGGACCAAGTACACTCGGTCCTGCCCGTTTAGGTGATTTTTTAAGTTTCAGTATATAAATATTTTCATAAAATTTGGTAGTGTATATATGAATTCAGTAATGATCTGGTTGTGTACAGAACGTTTCTTTGTCCTTCCAGATCAATCAGAAATTGTTCTATGGTGAGTCCTCCAAGGATAAGTCGAAATTTGTCTGTGTTTGGGACGATAGTGACTCAGATCAAGACCCAGGTGATCTGGAATTGGTGGACACTGATGATGAATACTTGCCACCAGATGCAGAGGTGTCAACAGATGAGGAGGAGGAAGCTGGACCACCAGCCAAAAAGAATAAATTGAACATGAAGAAGAAACGTATTACTGTGGAGGAGTACCCTGATGAAGAACAGCTTCAAGATGATCTTGCTTCTCAAGGAGACATCCAATGGAAGAATGAGGACATCCAGACTGACCCTTTGCCTGCATATGAACATGTAAAGCCTATTGAAGTTAGGTGTGCATATGATTATTTTACAGACTTTTTTACTCAAGATATGATAAACAACATTACATTTCAAACTAATTTGTATGCCCGACAAAAAAACATACATACTACTTTTCAAACAGATTCTGAGGAAATGACTAGGTTCATAGGTATTCTGTTGTATATGGGTTACACTGTACAGCCATCCATTGAGGACTATTGGAGGAGTGCAAGTAGGATAACTCAAGTTGCAGAAGTCATGGGATCAAAGAGGTTTAGGTTGCTGAGGAGTACCATTCATTTCAATGATAACACAAAAGAAGGGTAATGACAGATTCCACAAAATAAGGCCTTGAAAGTTCCAGCTACACCCAAGCAGTCTGTTGATGAAGTTATGGTTGCTTTCAAGGGTAAAACAGCTGGAAACCTAAGGCAATACATCAAAAACAAACCAGACAAGTGGAGTTTCAAACTCTTCTGTCATGCAAGTGAAGATGGAATCATACATGATATACTGATGTATCAAGGTAACCCAACTTTTGAGAACCATCACATAAAGCTGCCAAATGAAGAAAGTAAACTCCCAATGAGTTCCAGGATTGTTCTTGTACTTGCAGCATCTCTCGACCAAAGAAAAACATCAGCAATCTATGCCGATAATTTCTTTTCAAGTCTACCTTTGGTCAAGGTACTGAGAGACAAGTATAACTGCAGGTACACTGGAACAATACGTGATAATAGATGTGGTAAGCCACAACTGATGCCTGTGAAACAAATGGAAAAGAACAATGTGGCCAGGGGCACTTTTGAGTTCAAAAGCAATGATGATATCCTTCTTGTAATATGGAAGGACAACAAAGTTGTGACTCTAATAACAAATGATGTGGGAGTTTATCCTCTGAGTCTTATTGAAAGATATGACAAGGTATCAAAGACGAAAGACCACTTTGAGTGCCCAGGAATCATCAAGAACTACAATGCACACATAGGAGGTATTGACAAACGTAACATGTTGGTGCATCTTTACAAAACACCAATGAAATCAAAACATTGGTACATGCGGCTGTTTGCTTATGTTCTGGATCTTGCTGTTGTGAATTCATGGCTTCTTTACTGTCGTGATTGCCGGTCACTAAAAATGCCATGCAAGCCACTGAAGGTATTCAGGCTTGACATCTCTGTCACTGCAAGATCCAAAGGACAAAAGTGCAACCGCACCAGGATGAGACTAATTCCCAGAGGTTCACCCAGTACTTCTATGATTGACAGTAGTGATGAATTGTCAAATGTGAATACCCTTCTGGATTAAGTTCCAACATGCAGCAAGGCCAGATGACAGTGAGGCTGGATAAACAGCTAGGTCACTGGCCGGTGCTAGGTAAGCTGCTTACATGCAAGTTTTGCAGCAAAAAGAATAATCATGTCACATCCTCATTTTCCTGTGCCACATGCAAAGTAAATTTATGCATCAAGAAGAATAGAAATTGTTTCATAAAGTTTCATTTGCAAAATTAGTGATGTGAAATGATTGTTCTTTCTCAGGGAACTCAGGAATATTTCATTTGTAAGTTGTATCCCATTGCAATGTGTCATTGTTGATAAGTAGTTCCTATTTCTATTTTTTTAATGCTTACAAATTGTTCAGAAACAAGTTCCATTTATGTTTTTTATATTGTCTACTTGTATAATAAATTTAAAAAATAGTTATTTGTTTTTTTTAACAACTGCAACCTTGCAACATTTTAAATTGTTATACCCTTAACGGGCAGGTCCGAGTTTACTCGGACTTCGCATATCTGCAATTGCTCGACACGTAACTTTTACAACTCTATTTATATGGCCTCATTGACCTTACATCGAGCGGCTCTGTCCCCTCATACGAAATCACTTTCAAATTCGCTTTTTGGTCTGCCTTGCCCCCTGAAGGGTTTTAAGAGGGTCTTGATCCTAGGAATTGAACGTGTCCTCCCCTTTCTTGTATGGAATCTGAGTGCCTCTTATTCATTTGGAACTGTATTTCCTGTGGGTTTAGTGTTCCTCAAATGTAATACAAGGGATGTTTTTGTGATACATCAGCCGTCTTCTACTGAGGTAGAGCAAGCCAAAAGAGAAGAAACCCTTTGACCATCACTCGTTCAGTCACTGTGTGCTGACACCATGGTTTTCATCCCTCTCCAGGCAGCAATATCTCCACCCTTCCTTCAGATTGAAGGCACCGTATTTCCCCACCTCCAGGACTCGAGTCCGGTTAACCAGTTACCCTGAATCCTTTCACGAATATTGCTTTGCTAATTCCAACAGCCTGTCAAATCGTAATAATATACTTGCTTCCACTTTTAACAGGCTCACATAAGCCTGTTGAATATCCATGCCCCTAGCTCTCAAAACCTTACATAAGAACATAATAAAGAAGAAACACTGCAACAGGCCTACTGACCCATGCAGAGCAGGCCCATGTCCCCCCAGATTAGCCCAATGACCCACCCAGTTTGGTCACCTCCACTCAGGGATGGAGCACGGCAACAGACCCAGCAGCACAAGCTAGTCAGGTCCAACTCACACTCACCCACACCTACTCATGTATTTATCTAACCTATTTTTAAAACTACACAACGTTTTAGCCTGAATAACTGTACTCGGGAGTTTGTTCCACTCATCCACAACTCCATTACCAAACCAGTGCTTTCCTATATCCTTCATGAATCTGAATTTTTCCAGCTTGAAACCATTGCCGTGAGTCCTGTCTTGGCTGGAAATTTTCAGCACGCTATTTACATCCCCTTTATTTATTCCTGTTTTCCATTTATACACCTCGATCATATCCCCCCCCTAATTCTACGCCTTTCGAGAGAGTGCAGATTCAGGGCCCTCAGTCTATCCTCATAGGGAAGATTTCTGATACATGGGATCATCTTTGTCATCCTCCTCTGTACGTTTTCCAGAGCATTTATATCCATTCCGTAATACGGTGACCAGAACTGAGCAGCATAGTCTAAATGAGGCCTAACCAAGGATATATAGAGTTGAAGAACAACCTGAGGACTTCTATTATTTATACTTCTAGATATGAAGCCAAGAATTCTGTTAGCTTTATTGCGAACACTGATGCACTGTTGTCTTGGCTTTAGATTACTGCTAACCAGAACTCCTAAATCCTTTTACCAATCAGTAGTGATAAGATCTACATTATTTAGTTTGTATGTGTCATGGTTATTTAACTGTCCAACATTTAGAATTTTGCATTTGTCAATATTAAACTGCATCTGCCACTTCTCCGACCATTGCATCAGTCTATTCAAATCATCCTGGAGTGCTCTAGTGTCCTCATTAGAATAAATTGGACGGCCTATTTTGGTGTCATCAGCAAATTTGCTTATGTCGCTATTTATTCCCTCATCTATGTCGTTTATGTAAATTTTGAACAACAACTGGCCCAACACTGACCCCTGAGGAACACCGCTTGTGACGTGCCCCCATTCTGATTTCTCCCCATTTATACAAACTCTCTGCTGCCTATTTGTCAGCCATGCCTCTACCCAGGAAAAAAAATTCTCCTCCTATTCCGTGTGCCTTAAGTTTTCTCAATAGCCTCTGATGTGGAACTCTATCGAAAGCCTTACTGAAGTCCATTTACACAATATCATATTCATTACCATGATCTACATCCTCAAACACCTTAGTGAAAAAAGTTAGTAAATTCGTAAGACAGGAACGCCCCTTTGTAAAACCGTATTGTGATTCATTAATCAATCTGTGCCTATCAAGATGACTACGAATTGCTTCGGCAATTATTGATTCCATAACTTTTCCCACTATGGAGGTAAGGCTTATTGGTCTATAGTTCGAAGCCAAGGACCTGTCACCTGCCTTGTAAATAGGTATTACATTTGCCATTTTCCACTTATCAGGCACTATGCCGGTTTGTAGTGATATGTTAAAAAGATTAGCCAAAGGTATGCTAAGTTCCTCTTTACATTCCTTTAACACCCTTGCAAACAGTTCATCAGGTCCTGGGGATTTGTTAGGTTTTATTTTCTCCATTTGTCTGAGGACCATGTCACTAGTTACCGCAACCGTACATAGTTTATTATCGTCCTGTTCTACATAATCTATTATTTCAGGAATATCACTAGTATTTTCCTGGGTGAAAATTAAGAGGAAGAAGGTATTGAGAATTTCACACATATCCTTATCACTGTCAGTGATCTGACCAGAGTTACTCTTAACTGGGCCTATCTTGTCCCTAATCTTACTTCTGTATACCTGAAAGAACCCTTTTGGGTTAGTCTTTGAATCCCTTGCGACCTTAGCCTCATAATCCCTTTTTGCTTTTCTTATTCCTTTCTTTATTTCTCTCTTTAATTGAATATATTGATTTCTTAACTGCCCATCCCCTCTTTTGATACGCCTATATGTGCCTCTCTTTTGACCAATGAGATGTTGTAATCTATTGTTCCTCCATTTGGGATCATTTTTGTTAGATCTAATTTCCTTACTCAGAACAAAAGTTGTCTGGGCAGCTAGAACTATGCTCTGAAAAACATCATATTGGCAACCAAGATCAACAACCCTTCCTGGCACGAAACCTGCACCTCTTTCCCTCCACCCAAAATAATAGGATCTGCTAGTGGTTGTATTTTCCTTTATATTTCTAAATGTGCAACCCCCCCCCCCCAAAAAAAAAAAAAAAAAACTTCAAAGATCACAGCACTGTATCTGTCGCATCTGCATGAAAAAATGACAGGATGGATAATGAATGTGAGGGAAAAGTTCATTAAAATGAACGGTGGTGATAGTTTGTTGGGCAGTTTGAATGTTTTATTTTGTTGGTGCATCATTCCCACTACCCCCTCCCCCCCTCCCTTCTGCACCAAGTGGGAGGTGACGAATATCCCTCCCACCGGTTGTCAGTCACTTGACTTTCGGCGCTCATCTAATCTGTAAGTATTCATCCCACTCCTGTTTTATTTAGTGTGTGTTTGGGTTAATTTGATTTCAAGAAGAGTTTCACTCTTGTTTAGGTTTTCATATTGTAAGTTCTTCCTGTTCTGGTTTGAGCTTAATTAGTGTAATTTCACCATTTAATTCTCACCATTTTTTTTAAAGGCCGTACGTCTATCTTGTGATTGATTCCTCGACTGGTGTGCAATTTTGAGTTTCTTTATTTTAGCTTTAATTGTTGGCTTGGGTCATCCAACACTCCCTGTGATAGCAAAAGAATCGGCAGGAGATGCAACATTCCCCAGTGAAAAGTAGGGGCGCCACGACACACTGAGAGACAACACAATAAGTGTCATGGGCCCGAGACTGTTAAAGTACCTCCCAGCATATATAAGGGGGATTATCAATAGACCCCTGACTGTCTTCAAGAAGGCACTGGACAGGCACCTAAAGTCAGTACCTGATTAACCGGGCTGTGGTTGTTACGTCAGTTTGCGTGTGGCCAGCAGTAACAGCCTGGTTGATCAGACCCTGAACCACCACGGAACCTGGTCTCAGACCGGGCCGCGGGGGCGTTGACCCCCGAAACCTTCTCCAACTATACACCCTCTGAATAATACTTTTGTTACCCCCCCCAACATTCTTCTAATCGACATTCTTTGATTTCTTTACATAATATTCACACCTCACATTGCCCCAAGCCCTAAGACATCTCCACTGCCTCCTGCCTCTTCCTCACTGCAACATTCAAAACTTCTTCTTTACACCCATATAAGAGTGTTGGTACCACTATACTCTGATCCATTCCTCTTTTCACCTCCATGAATAAGGTTCCTTGTCTCGTAAATTGCCTCACTGCAACACCCACGTTATTCCTCTCGTTAGTTCAGTGGTTCACCTCATCATTCACACATTTGTCCGCCGAATAGTCCGGTCCCAAATATTTAAACATTTATTCTTCCTCCTTACTCCCTTCAACTTTTATCGAATCTTTCATTATCTAGGTTCTTTGTTACTCTCAGTTCCTTGTTCTTATCCATTCCTTCTTTTGCATTACCTTCCAAATTCGTCCACCAGCCTTTACAACTTCTCAGAATTTTCCAAAAGCACAGTGTCATCGGCAGAAAGCAGTTTTAACAACTCCCACTTTGTATCAAATTTGTTAAGTTTTATCATGAATTAAGGAAAGATCCTAGACTTCACCTTGCGAAAGCAGATAAAGCAAATGCGATAGTAATTATGGACAAAGAAAATATTGGAAGCAAAGAGGGGAATGTATGAGAGTATAGTTATACCAATGTTCTTATATGGGTATGAAATATGGGTGGTGAATGTTGCAACAAGGAGAAGGCTGGAGGCAGTGGAGATGTCATGTCTGAGGGCAATGTGTGGTGCGAATATAATGCAGAGAATCCGTAGTTTGGAGATTAGGAAGAGGTGCAGGATTACCAGAACTATTATCCAAAGCAAACCATACCACGAAGGGGTAAACCAGCGATCAGAGAGTCCAAAACTCCAGACCTGCGGGTTCTATCCCCTCTGGGGATGGTTGTTTGCAATCGTGTCATTACGTTTTGTGAGTCTGTTAAGGTTGAGGGGCCCTGAGCTAGAGTTCGTCAGGGCTAGCTAGCGGGGAGATTCGTCAGTAAAAACTCTTTTTGTTATCACAGTGGTCCTATGCAACCTTCCTATGGGTAGAAATATACCTATTGGAAATCTTATTGTAGCTAGCGTCCTGGCTAAGCGACGGTCTGGATTTTTTGGGCTCTCTACGGGGGTTTTATCCCCGCCCGGGTTGGTTTTGTTTGCAACGTGTCTTACGATTTCGTAGAAATGTTATCCAAAGGGCTGGGGGGGTTATTGAGATGGTTTGGACTGTAAGAGGGTGAACAAAAGAAGGGGATTTTTGAGAGGAAAATCTGTAGGGAGGAGGGCGGGTGGGGGTCAATAGGAAAGGTTGGGGGAGGGGTAAAGAGGTTTTGGAAATGCATCGTGGGTGTGTTAGATAGGAGCAAATGGAGGAAAAATAGTTTTAGGACTTGACTTTGCTTTTAGAGGTGGCAAAGTAAATTTATAAAGGGGTTCGGGAAACACGGCCCCGGGCTTGAGTCCGGATGGGGAATACGTGTCTGCACTCTGAAAGGGGGGGTGTTATGTTTCAGTTTTTAAAAGAGTGTAGGGATCCTCTGGCAAGAAAAAGGAGTGAATGATGGGGAAAGCTTTTCTTTTTCGGGCCCCCCTGCCCTTTGGGGAAAAACGGCCGCTGTATTAATTAAAATAATAAAAATTTTAGGGGAAAAATAAACATGATTTAAGACAGGGGGAAACTCAGGCGCCTCTTAACGTTTACAAAAATTTAAACAATAGTTTATCCTCTCTCAGTTTTTAAATTTTCACACAGTACCCCCCAAAACGGAACTTAAGAAAGAGTAAGGTAATGAGAGTAACAAAACAGTAAGGGAATAAGAGTGGGGATTATCTTGGAAAAAGTGAAATTAAAAGGAAGTGAATTTGTTCAAATGACTTCAAGTAATATAAGATAATGAACCATAAATTGTCGATTAAGCTGGATGGTGCATTAAGGAATTGGTAAAAAGAACCATTCCAAGGAAAAAATAAAAAAGTATGACCAGATTTTAAAGGGGCAAAATGGGGTAGGATATGAAATGTTCCCCGGGGGAGAAAGGGGGAGGCACGGAGATTCGTATCTGGGGCTATTTGGGTAATATTTGCAGATAATTCGAGTTGGAGATTAAAAGTGTTTTAATAAACTACCAAACCCAATTTAAAAATAACAGTGGTTTTAAATTGCTCGCAGAGGCTTCAAATTCGGGAAAATATTTTTTATACATTTAATCATGTTCTAGAAATTTTTCACCCTTTTTCCTCACTATAATTTTTAAAAAGTAAAAATCAGTAAAAGATTATAAAAAAGCAATATCCATAAAAAATTTTAGTTTTTTTCTTTAAGGGGGGACCGTAACCAGAGAAGGCCCGGTCAAATGACTAAAAACTCCCAAAGGCGGGGCTCATCTAAGCCGGCTCAGGAAACACTTGCCTGTTTCCCGAGGAACCCAACCTAACCTTTTTATTATTTTATTTTAAACCGTATTTTTAATAAATGTATTAATAATATGAACAATCACGCTTGTTGATGCCATTTTTTCTTCAGATTCTTCCATTAATTTTTTCTAGGAACGGGGATTTAAACCCTTTAAAAATTTTAAAAAATATTTGTTATTCTGGATGTTTTTAAGGTAAATTTACAGTTTTATAGTAAATAATATTAGAAGAACCAATACGTAATAAATTGCTTTAAGCCATAGATAATAACTTTAGAGAAGAATGTCATGAAGAATGTTTGGGAAAGTTTAATTCTGGAGGAAAGATAGACTGAAGAGCAGGGGTCATGTCTTCCGCTCTTTGGACTTGTATTTTTCTCTTAATAGCATTCCTGCTGCTAACACCTGAGTTAATAATGCTTGTTAAGGTGTGTAGTAGGAAGTGTAACTCATGTTGACAAGAAACACTTTCTTTAAGAGTAAAGGAGAAAATTATGACTGGGGAAATCAGGCAGTAATATTATGGCCGAGGCATTGTTGTGATAATATTGGTCAGGAGACAAGTTTCTCCTGACATTTGTCTTAATCATATGGATGACGTGTTTATCATCAGGGCCATGGTGGCTAAATTTCCTCAATTTCCTGAATTGACTTGTAGTTTGTTTTATTGCTCTATGTGCTTGAGAATTCTGCTGATTAACGGGTCCAACCCTGTAAGAAATTACCTGCATGAGGTTTACAAGATATTACCTGAATTGTTACATGTAAGTAATTTGGGTGAGGTAAGTGGGACTTAGTCACAGTAGGTCACAGGACTGTTACCTTCGATGCCCACTCCATCACCACTCTCACAAAAAAAACTTGACCTGACATTAATTAATAATTACAATATTAAAAATTAATACCAGTATGTTAAATTATAAAATAGGACATTGGCTTAAGCCGGTAGGAGACTTGAACCTGCCTCGCATGGGCCAGTAGGCTTACTGCAGTGTTTATTATGAAATTAAGACACATGTGCAACATCTGGGTATCTTTATTGTAGACGTTTCGCCATCCAGTGGCTTTATCAATACAAATTCTAGGACATAACTTGAAGACAGTAGAACTATGTACAGAAGATGAGGTAATCAGTCCCTCAACCTAGGAGTAGGTGCAAAGAGCACCATAGTCGTGGAGATTCTGAAGCAGAAGAAAGGAGCCTGGCGCTTATATAGTAACGTCAGGTGTAGCAGACGAGGGCATATTCACTGGTAGGCGGGATTCCCCAGTGGAAGTAGGTCCTTCCCAAAGAGATGGGTTAGTTGTAGTAGTAGTTGTCGTAGTCGTGAAGGTTATGTACATGTCCTCAGAATTAAGATTCCATGATGTTGCAGTGTCTGACAAGTTGTGTACGAATGGTATATAATACCGACAAGATGAGATTAAGACACATGTGCAACATCTGGGTATCTTTATTGTAGACGTTTGTCGGTATTATATACCATTCGTACACAACTTGTCAGACACTGCAACATCATGGAATCTTAATTCTGAGGACATGTACATAACCTTCACGACTACGACAACTACTATTTACAACTAACCCATCTCTTTGGGAAGGACCTACTTCCACTGGAGAATCCCGCCTACCAGTGAATATGCCCTCGTCTGCTACACCTGACGTTACTATATAAGCGCCAGGCTCCTTTCTTCTGCTTCAGAATCTCCACGACTATGGTGCTCTTTGCACCTACTCCTAGGTTGAGGGACTGATTACCTCATCTTCTGTACATAGTTCTACTGTCTTCAAGTTATGTCCTAGAATTTGTATTGATAAAGCCACTGGATGGCGAAACGTCTACAATAAAGATACCCAGATGTTGCACATGTGTCTTAATCTCATCTTGTCGGTATTATATACCATTCGTACACAACAGTGTTTATTATGTTCTTATGTATGGGCCAGTAGGCCTTCTGCAGTGTTCCTACATTCTTATGTTGTTTTGACCTGCCTAGTATGAGGCAGTAGGCCTTCTGAAGTGTTCCTACATTCTTATGTTGTTTTGACCTTTCTAGCATGGGCCATTAGGTCTTCTGCAATATTCCTACAGTCTTATGTTGTTATGACCTGCCTAGTATGGGCCAATAGGCCTTCTGCAGTGTTCCTACATTCTTCTTCTTATGTTCTTGTAGTGTGGTTGGTCTGAGGAATTAGACCTGATGGTCTCCTTCCTCAGACCGAACCTAATTACCCCACTCACTACCCCTTCCCTATCCCATCCTCCATTTTTCCTTTCCTCCTCTCCCCCGCCCCCCCCCCCGTCCCTCCCTTATTCCCTTCCTCTTTTTGGCCTTTGGGATTCTTCCCACAGGCCTACGGTGGGGATCCTCTCCAAGATACGATACTACGTGCCGCAAACTGCCTTTCTCACACTATACCATTCACTTATATATCGTTAGGTAAGACACATATGCAACAGTTAGGTATCTTTATTTCGAAAACGTTTCGCCTACACAGTAGGCTTCTTCAGTCGAGTACAGAAAAGTTGATAGAAGCAGAAGAGACTTGAAGACGATGTAATCAGTCCATCGCCCTTAAAGTTTTGAGGTGGTCAGTCCCTCAGTCTGGAGAAGAGCATTGTTCCAAAGTCTGAAACAATATGGAGTTGAAGTGACAGGATGGAGCCTTGTATAGCCTGGCGCAATATAAGGCTCCATCCTGTCACTTCAACTCCATATTGTTTCAGACTTTGGAACAATGCTCTTCTCCAGACTGAGGGACTGACCACCTCAAAACTTTACATCGTCAAGTCTCTTCTGCTTCTATCAACTTTTCTGTACTCGACTGAAGAAGCCTACTGTGTAGGCGAAACGTTTCGAAATAAAGATACCTAACTGTTGCATATGCGTCTTACCTAACAACCTGTCGGTATTTTATACCATTTTAATGTTCACTTATATATCCATACCTCACCTATGCTATCTGTTCTTGGGGATCAACTGCAGCAACACACTTAAAGCCAATAATAACCCAACAAAAAGCCGCAGTAAGAATAATCACTAAATCCCATCCCTGGCAACACCCCCCCCCACTCTTCATAGATCTAAACTTACTCCCTGTTCAGAACATCCACACTTACTACTGTGCAATCTATATCTACAGGACCTTAAATTCCAATATTAACCTTGACTTAAAACGCTTTCTTGATAGTTGTGACAGGATCCACAGGCATAACACCAGACACAAACATTTCTATGACATTCCCTGTTTTCGACTAAACCTTCACAAAAATTCAATGTATTTCAAAGGACCTAAAATCTGGAACACCCTACCTGAAAACTCTAGAACTGCAGACACATTCATCACTTTCAAAACTACAGTTAGAAAACATCTTATCTCCCTGATACACCCAGACAACTAACTGCATGATAACCACCTGGTGGTTCACAATTACACTCACTCACCCATTGACTATAAACCCAGAAATACTAATCTTAATCTTAAAATAATAAATCCTAACTGGTCATAAGTTTGCCTTATGATACTCCAATATAAACACTTTGTATTGTGCCAAAACAAAAGCATTCACATTGCTAAACTCACAAATTATTATGTAGTCCCTTAGCGTTAATACCATATTCTGTAAGAATTTAATGTTAAGAATTGATCTAAGTCTGCCCAAAATGCCTAGCCATGCTAGGTGTCCTAGTGGCCCTCTCTGTAATTAGTAAAATTATGACATGTAAACCACACAATACCCAAAACCTGTAAAAAACCCCCATTGTAACCCTTATAGAGAATAAACTTGAATTGAATTGAATAGGTAGGGGGGAAGGGTACCGGGGTCAATCCCATTCCGTTTAAGGTTTCTTGGCGGTGGTGTAGTTTGCCGTGGAATCTGGATCGCCTGGGGATATCCCGTTCCCTTTCTGGTCTTCCAGGGGGTGGCTTTGGGTGTCTTTCGGGCGATGGGTGTATCTCTGGAGACCGCCTTTTGGATTCTGGGGGTGGTGGCCAAAGGAGGCATGCTTTGTGGTGGGAGTCTGGCTGCCCTCTCTTTTGTTCACCGAGGTAGCTCGGCAGATGTGAGGTTGTTATCCTGGATTGCTGGTTTACTGGCATGAAGGGTAGGGTATGGCACGGGTTCCATACCGCATCTGCACTACTTGCAGTGTTGAGGTCCTCTTGGGCGCCGAGGGTGATTTCCAGCCCTTTCATTCTTCCTGGAAACTATTCCTTCCCCGTTTCTCCCTTTCTTTTTTTTTTCTTTTTCTTTTCTTTTCTTTTTTCTTAAAAACAAAAGAAAGAAGTAACCTAACCATGGAAGCCCTAGTCCATGAACCTGCTACCCCCAGGCCCTTTACTGATACCACACTCCGTTCTGACCCTGCCTCGTTTTTTGACTACTCTTTGGACACTCCTAGGTGAATACATAAAGGGAAAACAACTGTCTGGCACTAAACAGATGGAGGATCAAGCCTTTACCACGTCTTGTGCTGAATGACCCACATGGGTATAGCAGTTTAAATTATTATATATATATATATATATATATATATATATATATATATAATATATATATATATATATATATATATATATATATATATTTGGACACTCCTGATGCTCCTGTACCTCTTGCTTGTTTCATCACCAGCTTCAGGTACTGGAGTCTCGGCTGACTCCTCCAATTTGTCTGACCTCCACCCTCCTGTGACTATGCTTCTGGCCTCTCCCTCCACAGTGCTGCAGTTTTCGAATTGCCAGCCCATCCCATGTCGGACCAACTCTGGTCCCACTTGTAAACACCAACAACAATCTCCTGAAGATGTTACTTCGTTACCTTCCAATTCTACTCGGAAAAGACCGACATATCATGCACTCCCTCTCCAAGCTCAGTTTTGGACCACACAATGGACTAAATTCTTTACTTTACGACCAACTTCTTCTATTGCCTATCTTTCCAACCATAGTATTGGCAAAACGCTCCTATGCCATGTTGGTAGAGATATTTCATTTCATGCTCTCAAGAGCGGTATGCACATCGTCACTGTCCAGAATGCTACCCCAGCTCATGATCTTTCTCTCCTTTCACATATCGATACTATTCCTATCACTATTGAAAAACATCATTCTCTCAATTCTTGTTGTGGTACTGTCATTCTGCTCCAAACCAAAGTCCAACAGAATTTCCAGACATGTGGCAATGACATTCTTGAACAGCTGGAACTCCAGGATCTCCCAATCCTCAATGCAGACACTTATGTCCTTCCTGCCCATGGGCAGGACATCGGTTACAAGTTTGAAAGGTGATCCCTACACTGCAACAGTGTAGAAATTGCTGGCGATTTGGTCACCAAGCGAAATATTGCAGATCTGTAGCCGAATGCCCAGTCTGTGGTGCCGACGACCATTCTAATACATCTTGCAGTCAACCTCCCTCTTGCCTTAATTGTCATGAGGCTCACCCTTCGTACTCTCACCGTTGCCAGGTCTACTTAAATGAGCGTGAAATCTGTTGCCTAAAAGAAACAAAAGGTCTCCCTTATGCTATGGCAGTTTCTCACCTCCGCCTCCAAGGGAGACTACCCCGTGTTTCATATTCTCGTGTTTCAAAACGTCCCCCCACTTCTGGGGTCCCATCTTCTGCAGCCTCCTCTGTTGTTACCCCTCCCATAGTCACTCCTGTATCTAATTCTTTTGCTGTCCTGGGCTCAGACACCCCTACTTCAACACCTCAGTCTGTTCTGACATCTTCGAGTTCTCACTCACAAGCCCCGGTATCGACAAGATCTCGTACGACACTTTCTACCAATCGCCCCTCTACTTCTCAGAAGTCCAAAAAATTCCCTTTGCTCAAATCTTCCTTGTCCCCTCCTTCCCGTCTTCTGCCCCCACATTTTACCTTTCCAGTCTCTGTACCTGGTTCTTCCCCTCTCACTGGCTCTATTACAAGTGTGGAGGTTCACCCCCCTCCTCGTTCTGTGCCTCCCTCCCCTGTCCCCTCCCAAGTCTCTCTCTCTTCTGCCGCCTCTCAGGTTTCTGCCTCTTCCGTCCCCTCCCACACTTCTTCTCCAGTTCCCAACATGCTTTCGTCCCCCCCCCCCTGCTTTAGTACAGTCCATTACTGTCCCAATCTTTACTCACCCTCCTCCTTCTATCTCCAGTATTGTCTCCCATACAATGTCTTTGAATACAGAAACACTTGATGCTATTTCAGAATATATTGCAGAGACTAAACCTTCAATGGACACTGATCCACCTCCTGTTCCTTCTCTTCTCTCTCCTCTATCTATACAACTCCATTCTTCATTCCTTCGCTGCTTGAACATCTTCTGATGCCACCGCACGTAGACATTTCTAACCCCTCTAATCCAAGGTGCCCTTCCTATGGATTCCTGGTATTTTTCCTCGTTGACAATCATGGCCTATTTACAATGGAATATCTGCGGCCTCAGGGGTAATCGGGGTGAGCTTCAGATGTTGCTTTCCAGGTTTTCCCCTGTTGGTGTTTGCTAACAAGAACCAAAACTACACTCATCTCTTTTCCAACCTATCTCAGGCTATAATTTATTGTATTCTTTGGATCCTTCTCAGATGGGACCTTTAATGAAAGTGCCCTTCTACACAATGATATTCCGTACTGTCAACTATTTGTCCATATCTCGCTGCATTTACACTGCAGCCTGTATTCACTTGAATAAGTGGTTTACAATATGTTCTTTATATCTCTCTCCTTCTCGGGCATTTTCTATCCCAGATTTTGCCTTTCTTGTTTCATCCTTACTACCACCACTTCTGTTACTTGGCGATTTTAATGCCCACCATTTCCTCTGGGGGTCTCATTGTGACTTACGTGGCATCCAGTTGGAGGTTTCTCTCGCCTCTCACCCCCTCCGTGTTTTAAATACGGGTACTCCCACCCATTTTGATTCTCGTACTCATACTCTCTCTTGCATCAATCTATCGGTCTGCTCTTCCTCCACTGCACTAGACTTCGCCTGGTCTGTTCTACCGGACTTACATGACAGTGATCATTTTCCAATCATTCTTACTTCTTCATATTCACCACCTTTCCATAGCCCTCGCTGGCAATTTGATTGGGCAAATTGGGACCTTTACTCACAACTCACTGCTTTTACTGAGGTTCCTTTTTCATCCTCCATTGATGAGCTCCTACACCTCTTCTCGATGTCAGTTTTAACCGCAGCTTCTCATTCTATACCCCAAACCTTAGGCAGACATTCTCAGAAGTGCATGCCTTGGTGGTCTCCTGCTTTTGCTCATGCAGTACGTTTGAAACACGCTGCATGGGGCAGGTACTGGTAAAATAGAACCAATAAGAGACTTTTTGGTTTTAAGCAGAAGCGTGCAGTCGCTCGCCATGTAATCCGAGACGCTAAACGCACTTGCTGGCGAGATTATGTTTCCATCATCACCTCTGCCTCTTCTATGAGTGCAGTCTGGAAAAAGTGAGGAAATGCTCTCCTGACCCGGCTCCTGTTCTACAGGTCGCCAGTGTTGATATAGCAAACCCTCTTGAGGTTGCCAATGAAAATGGCACTCATCTGGTCCGTATTTCCTGGGGGCTCCATCTATGCCCCTTGTTTCTTTCATCAAAGTTTGCCAGAGAGTTAGTACTTGGACTTTTCTTCTCTCAGAGAAGAACAGTATAATGTGCCTTTTACACTTCGGGAACAGGAGGCAACACTCTCAGCTTGCCGATTATCGGCAGCTGGGCCTGACGACATTCATATTCGTATGTTACAACATTTACATCAGTCAGCCCTTACAGCCCTCTTACACCTCTTCAATCTTATTTGGTCACAAGGAGTTAAGATTTCGTTCGGATTTTTAACCCAGGAGGGTTAGCCACCCAGGATAACCCAAGAAAGTCAGTGCGTCATCGAGGACTGTCTAACTTATTTCCATTGGGGTCCTTAATCTTGTCCCCCAGGATGCGACCCACACCAGTCGACTAACACCTAGGTACCTATTTGCTGCTAGGTGAACAGGACAATAGGTGTAAGGAAACGCGTCGAAATGTTTCCACCCGCCGGGAATCGAACCCGGGCCCTCCGTGTGTGAAGCGGGAGCTTTAGCCACCAGCTGTGGAAATTTGCCATTGTTCTCCCTTTCCGCAAGCTGGGTATTACAGGATAGGATGCCTCCCACTATCGTCCCTTTGCTCTTACTAGTGCAGTTTGCAAAGTGATGGAACGTCTGGTAAATCGACGTTTAATGTGGTATTTAGAGACACACAATAGTCTCTCCACTAGTCAATATGGCTTTCGTAAGGGCCGATCTACCATAGACCCCTTACTACGCTTGGATACGTATGTTCGTAATGCCTTTGCGAATAACCACTCGGTTATCGCCATAGTTTTTGACCTTGAGAAGGCATATGACACAACTTGGAGGTGTAATATTTTGGCCCTAGCCCACTCCTTAGGCCTCGGAGGCAATCTACCATCCTTCCGTAATAATTTTTTAACTGACAGACATTTCCGTGTTCGAGTCAATAATATGCTCTCCCCGGACTTTGTCCAAGCTGAAGGAAGGAGTCAGGTGAAACATATCGACTTCTTTATTTTTCAACCGATTACGTTCATTTTTGGTGTACTATTAGAAGCTTATATAAAACCTCCTCTGCTGAAGTTTCAATCATATCGGCCAAAAAGTAAATGAAATATGCAAAATTTACGAAAAATTGCATTTGGCAGCAGAGTCCTACTCAGTGGTACTTGGAAAAGTGGTTTTGACACTTGCTGCTGATAGAACACCTCTAATTCCATCATGAATTACGTACCTTTTCTAAAATAAACCTTATCTTCATGCTAAAAAAAATGTTTCATAACTTTTTTGTCATATTGGAAGATGTCGGTCTTGTTGCCACATAAATCTAAAAAATTTGGGATAGTTCAGAAAGGTACGTAATTTCTTGTAAATCAATCTTCTCCTATGTTTTTGGTTGAAAATCAAGTAAATTTCATTCATAAATAAGGATGCAGTCCCCCTAAATGGGTAAATAAGTTACTTTCGAGATATAGGCCGAAGCGCGCGGCACCCCAGGTGCCCGGGAAAATTTTTTTCCCCGAAAAATTCGCCTTATTTTACACTTTTCCGCGACCTACGAGTGTTTATTACAGTAAACCATTGTAAATCCGTTTTCTCTCATCACTGATGAGAGGGGCGGACCCCTCTCTTCACCTTCAGGGGAAATATCGATAAAAATTTTTTTCCTCGTGGGGCATCATATTTGCTATATTTTATTTTTTTACGGTGTACTTTTTATGTTTATATGCTATTATTATATTGCATTATGTCATAAAGATCAATTGTGATAGATAAATAACCCTTTTATAATTGATATTTAGCGTGGGTATGGAATATTTTTGTTGGCTGGAGGTGTCGGCCATTTTATGCAATATACCCCGGTACCTTGATTGGTTCCTTGATCATATTATCTCCGCCCACTCTGGCATGATCTCAGATGGTGAATTTGTATTATATTAGACAAAGATATAAGAAAACGATAAAAATAACACGGGGAAAAACGTAACAAAAACGTCAACAAAGCCGAGTCAGCGCTTCTTGCGCAATATGACGCGTCAGCACTGTCACCATGCCTCTTATAAATGGCTGTAATTCCTTTTAGAAACATAGTACAAGGATAATAATTATACCAGAGTGTAGCCAGAAAGTTCAGCTATTTTTTGGTAACAATAACTCAATTTTCATATTTTTTCGATTTTTTTTTTTGCACCGCGCGCGTGAACCTGACCGCTTCCTGAAGGTGTCCCTCAGGGATGTGTTCTAAGCACAACACCTTTTCTCATTGTTATAAATGATTTGGCCTCTGTTCTTCCATCCATATTTGATCATCACTCTATGTAGATGACCTCGCTATTGTTTGTGCAGGACTGTCACCTCATTACAGTTTCTCTCCAGCATGCGGTCGACCGTGTTTCCACTTGGGCCACCACGCATGGGTTTAAATTTTCCAGCACCAAAAACTCACCAAATTACTTTCACTAGACACTCTCTCATCTCCGATCATCCTTTGTACCTCTATGGCTCCCGTATCCCTGAACGTGATACAGTCAAGTTTCTAGGCCTTCTCTTTGACCGTAGGTTATCCTGGAAACCTCACATTCCTCTCTGAAGGAATTTGTCACAGCCAGCTGAACCTTCTTAAAACCTTGCTCCATTTTCATGGGAGGTTGATCGTCGAACTCTCCTTTTGCTACATTCAGCCTCATTTTTCCAACTTCGATTATGGTGACTAGATCTATTCAGGGGCATCTCCTGCTACACTTTTTTCTAGCCTTAACGCCCCATCCATCACCAAGAGATACAGTTTATGCAATGGTGTTTTCGCTTTCCTCGGATGAGAGGCTTCTTATGCAGAAGCGGAATTTCCTCTCCTAGGTCAGAGATGCCGTGATTGATACCATTGCTCTTCGATACTATGTACTGCTCTTAGTCGGAATCTCTGCAATCCTTCCATTTATACTGGTTCACTGAAGTATTTGTAGATCATTTTTTTATTTGTTCACCGCCCCTGTTTTTTGCTCCGTCCCTTCTCTCTTCGCCTACATTCCGCTCTTGTCTTCCTTCAGTTTCCACCTGGTAAATGTTTTTCTTCATGTAGCATATCACTTTTTCCCTAACCTCCCTGGGAAGTTCCAGCTGTTTGGGTCTGTTCTCGTTTCTCTCACTCTCCTTGATCAAAAGCCCAATGTGTCCGCTACGTGGCTTCCCGCTCTCTTTTTGTTGACCACGTTCCACTCTCATTCTCTGCGCCATCACAGTGTACAAGCTGGCTCTGAGCTCTTCTGACGGCATCGGATTCCGCAGCAGTGTTTCCGGACAGCGTCCATGCGGGGGGCATTTTACTATCTTCGGCTAGCAGTTTTTATCCTGATGATTGTATGTAAATTCTGGCTGCACTTTTTCGTATCGCTATCTAGGCCTGTGTCCTCTTTGAGTGTTTTGTCTCAAGACTCTTAGTAAATAACAAAAAAGGCACATATACCGTGACTGGAACGATACACTCAGAGATAACCCTGCACATTAAGAAGAGAGAAGCTCTAAGACGGACGCCTTTGGTCCGACAGGACCATTGACAAAGTCAATGGTCCTACAACTTACTACTATTACTACTATACGTACGATTCTACTACTACTACTACTACTACCTCACCGCTTCCTGCCTATATTATAGCGTCCGCTCCACTCCCTAGTGCCAAACTACAGGCTATACAGAAATTTGCTCACCTCACCCCCTAGTTCTCCGTATCCCAACTTTGTGCTACTCCGTTATCTCTACCAAGCATAAAGATATTTTTGTTGTTGGGTCCCTAGTCATTTTGACGTACAGGGCAAGGAACAGGCAGGACACTGCTGCGCCGGCTCAGCAGTACATGACCTACCAATTTCATAGTTTGAGGTGTTCCTTTTCTGGACTATTTTGCTCCGTTAATAGCTACCCACCGTTTCGACACCGATTGGCAAACAAACGTTGCGTCAACTCTACTCGGTACAAGCTTCATTATGTTAACCGGGGGGGTATAGGTTACTGACAGTCTTCTTGTCATCAGTGCGAGGTTGGAGACTACTCTCTCCACCTTCGCATTGGCCACACTCATCTTACTCGATGGGTATCCTTGGAGAGGCACCCTGTTCCTCTCTGTGAGAATTGTCTGGTTCCAGTATCGATTACTAATTCTGTTAGACTGTAGATCTTGCTCCTCTCTATAAGAGGCAGCAGAATTTACCTCAACGTTGTCTCCGTCTACTACTCTCTCTTTACTTCCTTCTTGCTGATGGACCATCCTGTTAATCTTTTACTCTCTACATTGACTTCATTAAAACAACGACTGATTTACTTCACAAACTCTGATGATACCTTTGCCTACCTCAGCCCTTTCTACCTCAATCTCTTGCTGCTCTCTACCTTTCACCATCCACTGCCCCGCTGGTTCCATAACCTATTTCTCATCCATCTCCCTTTTGCCACTGATGCCCTCGCTTCCTTCCTGCCCGCTACAGCGCTGTATATGCCCTTGTGGTTTAGTGCTTTTTTTTGTTTTATAATAATAATCTTATAGTGTGGACTGTATGAAAATTAAAGGAAACAATCATGAAAAGGATTAATGGGAACACTAATACATGCAAACAGGTTAAGAATTTTTTTTAATTGACACGAGGAAACATTTGTATCAAAATGTTTGATGGTTAAGAAATTTATATTACTACTTACCATTTATATGTAGATGGATCACCCCACAACACCTAACAGAGTAGATCCTATCTGGCCAGTCGAGATCTCATTGGAAGGAGAATGGTGTCGTGTACATAATGGATGTGTTGATCATGGCGGGTACAACCCCTCATAGTCCTACTATGTTCACATAATTCTGGAAGTGGCCTGTACATTCTCTGTCCCCCTATTCTTCAAAAGGCCCAAATTCTTCAAATTAATGACCTCGATGATTCTTCATTACTAGTTTGATTTCTGCACAACCAGTGTAAACACATTAATCACTAAGACGTCTTTCTGTATCACTCGCACCAGCTCTTCACACCATATTTCTCGAAGGTTCAAAATCAACACCCAGTTTAATACCACAATTATTTATTGTTCAATATTTACATATACTGAATTTAGGAAGAAATTGAAAAACGACGATCCACAACCCTTCAACAATTACTATTAACATTATTAAAGAAACATACAGTAGTTAATATTGTTCTCTCAACATGTCGAGAACTTCTCGCTATATATTAGAGAACCATAACTGTCTTCACTTTTTCGGCACCAGCATGAAGAATAATAAAATATATTAGACAGTGGAGCCTTGGTCCGACATAAGAGAATGCCAAACTCTAGTCGTGACGATTTTGTGAGGACCCACAAACCTAATTTCCCTATTTGGTCTCGCACGTAAATACAATTAATCCATTCGAGGCCCACTACGAACAGTTGTAAATATTGTTTTATTAAGGATTTGTAAGCAAAACATTGTTATTATACCATAGAATGTACAATGTAATAGTAAACTAAAATGTTAAAACCTTGAACAAACAGAGCGAACCTAACATTGTACGAGTCCTTATGGTAGACTCTACGAACCTGTTCGCTGTAACAGTTTTTTTAAAGTGTTTTAAGACATTCCTAATGGGTGAGAAGTGAACTCAAGTTATTTATCGTTTGTGAAGTTTCTTTCATTTTTTTGGTGTACGTTATGAAGCATCTTTCATCATACATTGCCCAAGGTTCATTAAGTAGCCCAACAATCAACTGAAGAAAAAATATATTTACCCAAAATCATATTATGGCAAGCCCTAGCTGGGTACTGGTACGGAACCTCCTGATAAACACTGCTAATCCGAATTCATCACTGTCTATAATTACTGTAATTTATGAATAACTTGCTTGCAAACTAATCAAACGAAAATCGCGAGCGAGCATCGAAAAAAAAAATCGAGAGAAAATAAGTCATGACTTTTTTTTAGGTGTATTCCCAGTTCTAGTACACATATGCTGCTATGGATGATGAATCTATGTAAACTGTATTTGTGTATACCTTAATTAAACTGTCCTTATTAGTTTTATGTAATTACGTAGTGTAATGTACCATACCCACCACTGTTTACTGCACTACGTTTTTTTTCTAATAAAAGTACTCAGGCGGGTAATAAGAGATGGTACTTTATCCCTTATCCTCGAGTTCACAGTGATATGAACGTTCGTCTAAGAGAATAGAATCAAAGCGAGCGGTCTT
The DNA here is from genome assembly GCF_026875155.1 of Cherax quadricarinatus. NCBI lineage: Eukaryota > Metazoa > Arthropoda > Malacostraca > Decapoda > Parastacidae > Cherax > Cherax quadricarinatus. The sequence continues at coordinate 6,822,853 of NC_069447.1, read as the reverse complement.
GGTCATGTGTACACAAAAACAACATGAAGCTGGGGACAATTTTGGAAAATTTGGGGTTTTTTTCCAAAAAAATTTTTTAATTAAAACATAAAAATTTAAATTTTGTCCCCCCAAAAAATTTCCTTGACCAAGGGAAAAAAAAAGGGATTTTTGCCCCAAAACCTTTTCATTTAAGGTTTAAAACCCCCAAGGTAGGAATAAATTTATTTATTTTTGATTTTAAATTTTGTTTAAAGAAGCAAAAAATCAATAAAGTTTTTTTGGAATTTTTTAAAAACCCTTTAAAAAAAAAAAATTTACCCTTTTCCCAAGCCCCGGGAAAAGTTTTTTATTTTTAAAAATTTTAAAAAAATTAATCCATTTTTTATTTTTTTATGAAAACTTTTTTCAAATTCAAAGAAAAAAAAAAATAAAAAAAAATTTTCAAAAACATATTTTGGAAAACCCTTTCGTATGGAACCCTTAAAAAACCCAAAATTTTTTATTATAATTACCCCCTTTTAATTTTTTTTAAAAAAAAATAAAAAGGGGGCCCGGGAAAAAAGGAAATTTACACCTGATTTTTTAAGGAAAAAAAATGTTGAAAAATTTTAGGGGTCCAAAAACAAATTTTAAAATTCCCTTTTGAAAAAAATTCGTTTTTTTTCAGGCGGGAAAATTTCCCCCCGATTAAGGAATAAAATTATAAAAAACAAGGTTTGGGCCTTTCTGGGAACCCAAAAATAAATTTTAAAAAAATTTAAAAATAAAATTTTTCCCCCCTATTGCTGACAAAATAAAAAATTTTTTTAATTTTTTTAAACCACAAAAAAAAAAATTTAGGTTTAAACCCGAAAATTTATTTCCCCCCCAAAAAAAAAAAACTTAATTTTTTAAAAGATTTGAAAGTAAAAAAATTAAAATTTGAAAAATCTTGAAGAAAAAAGTTGTTTTTAAAATTAAAAAAAATAAAAACAGAAATTTTTCAAAGGGAAAAAGGTCCTTTTTTAAAAAAAAGGTTTTTACTTAAAATTTTATTTTTAATTAACGGGTGGGGTGGAAAAAAAAAATTTAAACTTTTTAAGTAATTTTGGTAAAATTTTTAAATTGGGTTAAAAGGAATTTAAATTTCAAACCCCAAAGGGACCGGGGGCCCAATTTTAAAAAAAGGGGCCCGGGAGAAACCCCAAAAATTTTAAAATTTAATTAGGGGGTTTTAATTATTTTATTTAAAGTTTTTTCCAAATAAAAAAAATCTTTTTTAAAATAAACTTAAAAATTTGAAAGAAATTTCAAAAAATAAATTTTTCCTGAATTTTTTTTTTCCTTTATTTTCAATTTATTGTTTGGCCAATAAGAATTTTAAATTTTCCCCAGAGGTTTTTTACCCAAGCCCTTTATTTTAAAAATTCCCCCCCAGTTTATTTATTTTAGGGAAAAAAACCCAGGAAGAAAACACCCCAAAACCCAAAAAAGGGCTGGCCCAAATTGTTTAAAAGGGGGGTTGTTGACCCGGGTGCAAGATTCCCCCAGGGGGTGGTGGGGGATGGGCAGGGGCATTGTGGGGCCTTAAAAGTTGGTTTTTTAAAGTAATTTTGGGGTCCTTTTTAGGGACTTGGGCCCCGCACCCCCTTTAAAAAAGGGGGGACCATTGGGAAAACCCGGGGCCAAAATGGCTTTTAATTTTAATTAAATGTCATTTTTCCCTTTACTTTTAAAAATTATTTAGCAGATTTAAATATTTTAACTTAATTTTTTAAAAAAAATAACCGAACCGAAAACCCCCGTTTTGCCAAAAAGCCCAAAATGGCGGGAATCACAGACCCTTCAAAAACACTTGCCGGGTTTCCTAGGTTAAAAACCCAAAAAGAAAAAAAAATATTAACTTTTTTTTTTCCAAAGGGGGTGGGAGTCGGGGGCCCGGGGTTTTGGAAAATGTTAACGGTAATTTCCCTTTCGACCCGGCAAAAATTTCCCTTACAAAAGTTTCTTTTTCCCCCACATAATGGGTTGGATTTTTTGGGGAGGTGTTCGCCCTGGGAAAAAACTATTATTTTGGAAATACCGCATAAAATTTTTTTAATAATTTTTGGGTTTAGATTTTTGTTTTTTTTACAGTCGGAACTAATGGATCAAACCAAAATTTTTAATAACTTCCCCAAACCCGGTAATCAAAATCGGGGGTTTCATAGAAAAACCCGCGTAAAAAAAATCCCTTTCCCCTTTGAAAACCTTACCTAATCTAATTTTTTAGAAAAAAGTCATTTTTTTTTTCTTCCAAATTTTTCAGTGCTTTCCGAACTTTGCCCAAAAAACATTTTCTTTTACCCACACCCCCCAAAATCTTACAAAAATTACTTTTTTATTAAAAAATTTGATTTTATTTTTAATAAAAAAATTTTTAAATGTTATAAAAAGACCCACAATAACGTCCGGGGGAAAGGTTTTTTACGGAGAGAAAAGGAATCAAAATCGTACTAATTAAAATGTTTAAAAAGAATCAAATGACAAAAATGGTTTGATTCCATCCTGGCAGCCATGATATTTACCCACTTTGAAGAAATTTTTCCCATTTTAAAGATGAAACGATAACCCCTTTATATCCCTAATTTTGGAAAATTGTACATTTTCCCTTATTTTGGAAATTGGGAATAAAATAATAAAAATTATTTTTTTTAAAAAAAAAACCCCTTCCTTCAGGGGGAAGGGGGGGGCCCCTTTTTAATTTTAAAAAATTTAATAAATGGAAAATTTTTCCCTTAATTTGGGTTTTTTAAAAATTTAAATGGAAAAATTTTTGGGTTCCAGAGGAAACATGGGTTAGGGGACTAAGGTAAATTTTTGGAAACGGATAAAATTACCTTTAATTTGTCTTTTTATTTAAATTTTTCAGTTTTTCCATATTTTAAATTTTTCCAAAAATTTCCCCAAAAATTTTGGAGTGAAAAAATCCCTTAAATGTTATTTTAGTTTTTATTAAAATTTAACTACACCCTTTTTTTTAAATTAAATTTTTAAAATTTAAATCCGGGGAAATTTTCTTTTGAAATTTTTTCCCAGGGGAAAATTGTAATTTAAAAGGGGGAAAATTTTTTTTGGACAGGTCCAAAATTCCTCCCTTTTTCCACCCTTCAGGTCCTATTTTTACCATTTCCACCCCTTCATTTGAACACTCCCTCACCCCCCCTCAGAGGTAGTACTCCTCCATCACCCTTTTTTTAAAAAACACTGCCTTCCTTACTCCCCTTCTTCAGATCCCCCAACTTCAACTTCCCCCTTTTTTTTATTAACAGGACTGTCTTCCTCCCCCACCCCTTTTCTTCAGACTGTACTTCCTCCCTCCACCCCTTCTTCATACTTTACTTCCTACCTCCCCCCCTTCTTCAGCACAGGTCGCTTCCTACCTCCACCCTTCTTCAGACTACAGGACTGTATTCCTACCTCCACCCCTTCTTAACCCGGGCACTGTACTTCCTACCTCCCCCCCTTTTTCAATACGGCACTGTATTTCCCTCCCTCCACCCCTTTTTCAGACTACGGCACTGTATTCCTCCCTCCACCCCTTCTTCAGACTACAGGCACTTTTTTCCCTACCTCCCCCCCTTTTTCCTACGGGTACTGTTTTCCTACCTCCCCCCCTTTTTTCAGACACAGGACTGTACTTCCTACCACCCACCCCTTCTTCAGACTAAGGACTGAACTTCCCTACCCCCCACCCCTTCTTCAAAACAGGCATGTACTTCCTCCCTCCCCCCCTTTTCAGACTACGGGCACTGTACTTCCTACCTCCCCCCCTTTTTCCCTCAGGCCTGACTTCCTACCCCCCCCCCTCTTCAACTACAGGACTGTCTTCCTACCCCACCCCTTTTCAGACTACAGGCACTGTTTTCCCTACCCCCCACCCTTCTTAAATCCCCTGTATTTCCTACCTCCACCCCTTCTTAAGTACGGCCTTTTCCTACCTCCCCCCTTCTTCAGACTAAACCTTTAAATTCTACCCCACCCCTTCTTCATACGGGGATTTCCCTACCCCACCCCTTCTTCAATACAGGCCGTACCCCCTCCCCCCCCCCCCTTTCTTCAGACAAAGGGCACTGTATTTCCCACCTCCCCCCTCCTTTCAGGACTGACTTCCTACCCCCCACCCCTTTTTCCAGGACTGTATTTCCCTACCTCCACCCCTTTTTCAGGACTGATTCCCCCTCCACCCCTTCTTAGTACTGATTCCTACCTCCCCCCCTTCTTCAACACAGGCACTGTATTTTCCTACCTCCACCCCTTTTTTTAGACTACAGGCACTGTACCCCCTACCTCCCCCCCTTCTTCAGACTACGGGCACTGTACTTCCTCCCCCCACCCCTTCTTCAGACTACAGGATGTACTTCCTACCTCCCCCCTTTTTGAATACAGGCATTATTTCCCTCCTCCCCCCCTTCTTCAGACTACGGGCACGTACTTCCACCTCCCCCCCTTCTTCAGACTACAGCACTGACTCCTCCCTCCACCCCCTTCTTAACTACGGGCACTGTACTTCTCCCCCACCCCTCTTCAGCCAAACACTGTACTTCCCCCTAAACCCCTCTTCAAAAGGAAAGTATTTCCTACTCCACCCCTTTTAAACTAAAAGGACGTATTTCCCAACCTCCACCCTTCCTTCAGACAAACTTATTCCTTTCCACCCTTCTTCAATCAGACTTATTCCCCCTCCACCCTTCTTCAATAAGGAATTATTTTCAACCTCCCCCCTCCTTCAGTTATCTCTACTTTCCATTTTCACCCCCCTTCAAGTGAATACTCTCCACACCTCCACCCATCCTCAAAGTGCAGGATCTTTTCACCCCTCCCCCATCCTTCAGAGTGAAATTACCTATTTCACCCTCACCCACCTTCAGAGTGCAGGTACTCTCTTCACACCTCCACCCACCTTCAGAGTGAGGTATCTACTTACCCTCCACCCACCCTTCAGAGTGCGGGTACTCTATTTTACACCTCCCCCTTTTCCTTTCAGGTGCAATTCCCCTCTTCCACCTCCCCCATCCTTTCAGAGTGCGGGTACCTACTTACACTCCACCCATCCTTCAGAGTGGGGTACTCTACTTACACCCCACCCATTCCGAGTGCAGGTACCTATTCACACCTCCACCACCCCCTTCAGAGTGCGGTATCTATTTTACACTCCACCATCCTTCAGAGTGAGGTACCCCACTTAAACCCCACCATCCTTCAGAGTGCGGGTACTCTACTTAACCTCCACCCATCCTTCAGGTGATACTCTATTCCACCTCCCCCCATCCTTCAGGTGAGGTACTCTACTTAACCCCCCAAACCACCCTTTCAGTGCAGGTATCTTTCACCCCCCCCATCCTTCAGATTTGCGGTTCATTAAAAACACCTCCACCCATTTTTAGAGGCAGGTACTTACTTAACACCTCCCCCCACCTTCAGAGTGCAGGACTCTACTTACCCTCCACCCATCCTTAGAGGGGAGGTACTTACTTAACACCTCCCCCCATCCTTCAAGTGCAGGTACCTACAAAAACACCTCCCCCCACCCTTCAGGTGCGGAATCTACTTAACACCTCCCCATCCTTCAGAGTGAGGTACCCACTTAACACCTCCCCCCATCCTTTAGATGCAGTACTCACTTAACACCTCCACCCACCCTTAGAGGCAGGTATCTACTTAACCCCCTCCACCCCCCTTTTAGAGTGCGGGTACTCTACTTAACCCTCCACCCTTTTTAGAGTGCGGTCTCTATTCAAAAATCCACCCATCCTTCAAGTGCAGGAATCTACTTCACACCTCCACCCATCCTTCAGATGAGGTACCCCACTTCCCACCTCCACCATCCTTCAATTGCATACCTATTTCAACCTCCCCACCTTTTAAGTGCGGGTACTCACTTAACACTTCCACCCCATCCTTCAGATGCAGTACTTAACTTAACACCTCCACCCATTTTTAGAGTGCAGGTACTCACTTCACACCTCCACCCATCCTTCAGAGTGCGGTACCTACTTACCCCTCCACCCATCCTTCGGGCAGGTATCACTTTTACACCTCCATCCATCTTAGAGTGAAATTACCCTATTAACCCCCCTTCCCAAACCTTAGAGTGCGGGTACTCTTTTCACACTCCACCATCCTTCAATGCAGGTCTCTACTTAAAAACCCCCCCTTTCCCTTCAGAGTGCAGGTACTCTACTTACACCCTCCACCCACCCTTAAAGGTGCAGGTACTCTACTTACCCTCCATCCATCCTTCAGATGCGGTACCCCACTTAACACCTCCATCACCCTTCAGAGTGAGGACTCTATTCACACCTCCATCCATCCTTCAGAGTGGGGGTACTCATTTCACCCCCCAAACCCCTCCTTAAGCAGGTCCTACTTAACACCTCCACCATCCTCGAGTGAGTACCTACAAAACACCCCCCCCCCATCCTTCAGAGTGCGGTACTCTACTTCACACCCCATTATCCTTCAAGGCGGTTTTTACTTAACACCTCCACCTCCTTCAGAGTGCAGGTACCTACTTACACCTCCTTTCCAACCTCAGGGCAGGTATTTACTCCACCCCTCCACCCATCCTTCAGAGTCGGGTACTCTACTTCACACCTCCACCCACCCTTTCAAGGGGCAGTACTTACTAACACCCCACCCACCCTTTTCAGAGTGCAGGACTCTACTTCCACCCCCACCCCCCTTCAGAGTCAGGTACCAATTAACACCTCCACCCTCCTTAAAGGTGCAGGTACTCCTTAACACCTCCATCCACCTTAGAGGGGGTTTACTCTACTTACAATCCACCACCTTCGGGTGCAGGTATTTACTTCACCCTCCCCCCATCCTTCCCAAGTGCAGGTACCTATTTCACCCCCCCCTCCTTCAGAGTGCGGTACTCTACTTACACCTCCCCCCATCCTTCAGAGTGCGGGTATCTACTTCACACCTCCATCCATCCTTCAGTGCAGGTATCTACTTAACCCCCACCATCCTTAAGTGCAGGTACTCACTTAACACCCCACCCCTTTCGAGTGGGGTACTCTACTTCACACCTCCACCCCCACCTTCAGAGTGCAGGACTCTATTACACCTCCACCCACCCTTCAAGTGCGGTACTCTATTTAAACACCTCCACCCATCCTTCAGAGGCAGGACTCTACTTCACACCTCCCCCCATCCTTAAAGGGCAGGTTTCCTCTTAACCCTCCACCCACCCTTTTAGAGTGCAGGTACTCCTTACCCCCCACCCACCCTTTCAAGGCAGGTACTCTACTTAAAAAACCCCACCCATCCTTAGGTGCAGTACCTTTTTAACACCTCCACCCTCCTTCAGAGTGCGGGTACTTACTTAAAACACCTCCACCCAACACAAAACCCCCCCCATTTAAAAGGGGACTTACAAAACCCCAACCAGAGAAAAAACCCCCCCCCAAAAAACTTAAAAACCCCCCCACCCAATTGGGGGGAACCAAACACCCAAATCCCAAAAACCCTTTCCCCCCCCCTCCTTCAGATGCAGGTACTCTACTTCACACCTCCCCCCACCTTCAAGTGCAGGTCTCCACTTCACACCTCCCCCACTTTGGGTGCAAAACTCTATTTTCACCCCTCCACCCACCCCTTCAGAGTGCAGGACTCTACTTAACACCTCCACCCTCCTTCAATGCAGGTACTCTATTTAAACACCTCCATCCACCTTCAGAGTGCGGGACTCTACTTAACCCTCCACCACCCTTCAATGCAGTAACCTACTTCACACCTCCCCCCACCCTTTTCATTGCACCTACTTACACTTAAAAAACAACTCCCCAATAAAACACCTGGTCATCTCACTTCACCTAGCATTTAAAATTTCAAGTAAAAATAAAAATTTCCTCCCTAATCACATGAATAAAATCGTTTTTTTACATTTTTTAAAAAAGGCAATTTTTTTCTAATCAAAAATTTTTAAAGTTACCAATAAAGACCTATTTTTTTGGGGGGGGGGGAAGGGTATTTCCCCCTTTTCTTCGTGCCCCATATACAACCAAAAAAACCTTAAAAAAAGGAAACATATATAGAGCAATGAGAGCAGGCAAAGTCAAAAGAAAGGGTGATGTATGGAAGGAAATTCTTCAATATTTGTTACCGTGCTGACAAGGAAATCCAGGGGGTTTTTACACCTGTAAAAATGTACAGTAATTAAAATTTTTAGAGATGACGGGAAGGAGCCTGGAACACCCGGCCAACACTGACTTATTTACACAAAAGTAACACTGAGTTATGTTAAAAAAACATAACACTGGTCATGAAAAAAAAACAGTAACACTGATTATGTTAACAAACAGAAACCTGAGTTATGTTAACCAACATAACATGACTTTTGTTAACAAACCAAGAAAAACATGAGTTTTGTTAACACAACAGAAACTGGTTTTTGTTTAAAACAACATAACCTGAGTTATGTTTAACACAACAGAACAGGTTATTTTAAAACAACAAACACTGGTTATGTTAAACACAACACAAGATTTAAAACTGGTTTTTTAACACAACAGTAAAACTGAGTTATGTTTAAAACAAAAAGTAACACTGAATTTTGTTAACACAACACAAGAGTAAAATGAGTTAGTTTAAAACCCAAAATAACACTGAGTTATTTTAAAAACCCAAAAGTAACACGAGTTAGTTTAAAACAACAGTAACATGAGTTATTTAACCCCCAACAGTAACCCTGATTTTGTTAACAAACATAACACAGTTATTTTAACACAACATAAAACTGGTTAGTCAACACAACACAACGTTTGGTATCTTATTATAAATTTCGCCTACACATAGGCCTTCAGTCAAGTACAAAAGTTGATAGAAGCAAAAACTTGAAACTGAATCAGTCCCTCACCCTTTAAAATTTGAGGGGTCAGTCCTCAGTTAGAAGAGCATTGTTCCAATATGAAACAAAAGGAAAAGTGACAGGATGGGGATTTAAGCCAAAAGGAGAGTAGGCCACTACGAAGGAAAACCAAGTTGAGAGGTCAGGTCCCTCTCAAATCCCCCGCTTAAAGTGGAAGTTGTCACCAAAATTCTAAAATAATGTACCCCCCACCATGTTCTAAGTAATGATACCCCCCACCCGTGTTCAAGATAATAAACCCCTCATAGGTTCAAGAAATGAACCCCTCCAATGTTCTAAAATAATGAAAAACCCCCCACCATGTTCTAAGATAATGATACCCCCCCACCAGTGTTTTAAGATAAAGAACCCCTCACCAGTGTTCAAAATAATGATACCCCCCACAGGGGTTCAAAATAATGATACCCTCACCAGGTTCTAAATAATGATACCCCCCCAGTGTTCTAAGAAAAAGATACCCTCACCCGTGTTTTAAATAATGATACCCCCCCCACCAGTGTTTAAGATAATGAACCCCTCCCAGTGTTTTTAAGATAATGTACCCCTCACCAGTGTTCTAAAATAATGAACCCCCCCCAGTGTTCAAGGGTAATGATACCCCCACCCTTTTCTAAATAATGAACCCCCCACCAGTGTTCTAAGTAATGATACCCCTCACCAGTTTTTAAGATAATGATACCCCTCACCAGTGTTCAAGAAATGATACCCCCCTCCAGTGTTCTAAGATAAAAATACCCCCCACCATTTTTCTAAAAATGATACCCCTCACCAAAAGGGTTTTAAAAAGATACCCCCACCCGTGTTCTAAGATAATGATACCCCCTCACCAGTGCTAAGATAATAATACCCCTCACCAGGTTCTAAAAATGATAGCCCCACCAGGGTTTTAAGATAAGATACCCCTCACCAGTGTTTCTGGAAATGAACTCCTCACCAGTTTCAAAATAAATCCCCTCACCCGTGTTTTAAGAAAAATACCCCCCCCACCAGGTTCTAAGTATGAACCCCCACCAGTGTTCAAATAATGATCCCCTCACCCCTGTTCTAAATAAATACCCCCCCACCATTTCTAAGATAATGATCCTCTCCCAGTGTTTTAAGATAATGATACCCCCCCCGTTCTAAGATAATAACCCCCCCCAGTGTTTAAGATAATAATACCCCCCCCCATTTTCTAAGATAAAATACCCCTACTTTTTCTAAAATAATGATACCCCTCACCAGTGTTCTAAGATAATTACCCCCCCCACCATGTTCAAGATAATGATACCCCCACCATGTTCAAATAAAGAACCCCCCCACCAGTGTTCAAAATAATGATACCCCCCACCGTGTTCCGATTATGAATATTCACATTTTCCAAGAAATTATACCCCCCACCTGTTCTAAATAATGAACCCCCCAAAAGTGTTCCAAAATAATGATACCCCCCCCCCAAAATTTTTAAGATAAGATACCCCCTTCACAATTTTCAAGATAAGATACCCCTCCAAGTGTTCCAAATAATAACCCCCCTCACAAGTTTTCAAAAAAGATACCCCCCTCACAAGTGTTCCAAGATAATAACCCCTCACCCAAAGTTTTTAAATAAAAATACCCCCACCAGTGTTCTGATAATATACCCCCCAAATGTTCTAAGATAATGATACCCCCCACCAATTCAAAAAAAAAGAACCCCCCCCCCATGTTAAAATAATGAACCCCCACCAGTTTTTTCTAAAAATAATGATCCCTCACCAGTGTTTCTAAGATAAGAACCCCTCACCAGGTTCAAGATAATGATACCCCTCACAATGTTCTGAAATGATCCCCTCACCCGGTTCAAATAAAAACCCCTCACCAGTGTTCAAAAATAATGATACCCTCACCAGTGTTCTAAGATAATATACCCCCACCATGTTTAAGATAAAGATACCCCTCCCAGTGTTCAAGATAATGATACCCCTCACCAGTTTTAAGATAATGATACCCCTCACCCGTGTTCTAAATAATGATACCCCCACCAGTGTTCTAAAAATAATGATACCCCCCCAATTCTAAATAAAGATACCCTTCACCCTTGTTCAAGATAATGATACCCCCCCACATTTTCTAAGTAATGATACCCCCCACCCGTGTTCTAAGATATTGATACCCCTCACCCGTGTTCTAAGATAATGATACCCCCACCAGGTTCTAAGATAATGATACCCCTCACCAGTTTTTAAAATAAAATTTCCCCCCACCACTGTTTTAAAAATAATAAAACCCCATCACCAGTTTTCTAAATAATGATACCCCTCCCAGTGTTCTAAGTAATAACCCCTCACCAGTGTTCAAGATAATGTACCCCCACCCGGTTCTAAGATAATGATACCCCTCACCGGTTCTAAGATAATGATCCCCCCACCTGTTCTAAAATAAGATACCCCCCACCAGTGTTCTAAGTAAAAGTCCCCTCACCAAAATTCAAAAAAATGATCCCCCAGTGTTTTAAGATAATGAAAACCCTCACCATTTTCTAAGTAAAGATACCCCCCCCTAAGTGTTTTTAAGAAAAGAACCCCCACAAGTGTTCTAAGATAAAGATACCCCTCACCCGGTTCTAAGATAAAAACCCCTCACCGGGTTTTAAGTTTAAAGATACCCCTCCCGGTTTTAAAATAATGATACCCCCACCATGTTTTAAGATAAAGAACCACTCACCAGTGTTCTAAATAATGAACCCCCCACCAGTGTTCTAAACAATGAACCCCTCACCCGTGCTAAGATAATGATACCCCCCCACCAGTGTTTAAAAATGTACCCCTCACCATTTTTCTAAGATAATGAACCCCCCACCAGTGTTCTAAGTAATGAACCCCCCACCATTTTTTTAAGATAATGATACCCCCACCATTTTTAAATAATGATACCCCCCCATGTTCTAAGATAATATACCCCCCCCCCAGTGTTCTAAAAAATGATACCCCTCACCTGTTCTAAGATAAAGAACCCCTCTCCAGGGTTTTTAAGTAATAATACCCCCACCCTGTTCTAGATAAAGGTACCCCCCACCAGTTTCGAAGATAATATCCCCTCACCAGGGGTTTTAAAATAATGATACCCCCCCCAGTGTTCTAAAATAATAATACCCCTCACCATGTTCTAAGAAATGATACCCCCCACCAGTTTCTAAATAATGATACCCCTCACCAAATGTTCTAAAATAAAAATACTCCTCACAAGTGTTTTAAGTAAATACCCCTCACCATGTTCTAGATAATGTACCCCCCCCCATGTTTTAAGATATGATACCCTCACCAGTTTTCTAAAATAATAAAACCCTCACCAGTGTTCTAAATAATGTACCCCCTCACCAGTGTTCAAGATAATGATACCTCTCATCAGTGTTCTAGATAATGAAACCCCCCCCATGTTCTAAGATAATTAAAACCCCCTCACCAGGTTCTAAGAAATAATACCCCCCCAGTGTTCTGATAATGAACCCCCAAAAAGTTTCTAAGATAATGATACCCCTCACCAGTGTTCTAAGATAATGATACCCCGCACCAGTGTTTTAAATAAATACCCCTCCCATGTTCCAAATTGATACCCCCACCCTTTTTCCAAGATTACGATATATTACTGTTTTCCCAAAATAATTTTACCCCCCCACCAGTGTTCCAAATAATGATACCCCTCAAAAAAATGTTCCCAAAAAAATGATACCCCCCTCACAAGGGGTTTTTTTAAAGTACCCCCCCAAGTGTTTTAAGTAATGTTCCCCACAAGTGTTCCAGATAATGATACCACCCTCACAAGTGTTTCAAGATAATGATACCCCCCTCACAAAGGGTTTCCCAAAATAATATACCCCTCAAAGTGTTCCCAAAATAAGAACCCCCTCACAAGTGTTTTCCCAAAATAAAGAAACCCCCCCACAAATTTTTTCAATAAAAATACCCCTCAAAAGTGTTTTAAAATAATGATACCCCTCAAATGTTTCCAAAATAATAACCCCCCCACAAAGTGTTTCAAGATAATGATACCCCCCAAGTGTTCCAAAATAATTAAAAACCCCCCCACAAAAATGTTTTCAAGATAATAACCCCCCCCACAAGTGTTTTTAAGTAAAGATACCCCCCACAAGTGTTCCAAAAAAATGATACCCCCCACAATGTTCCCAAAAATGATACCCCCTTTACAGTGTTCCAAGAAATGAAACCCCCTCAAAGTGTTTCCCAAAATAATTTTTAAAACCCCAAAAGTGTTTTCCCAAAAAAAGAACCCCCCCCCACAAGTGTTCCAAAATAAAATACCCCCCCCCAATTGCTCCAAGTAATTATACGCCCAAAAGTATTCTAAATAAAGATATTCTTCACAGTTTCAAGAAAAATGAACCCTTTACAATGTTCCCAGATAATGAAACCCACTTTCAAGTTTCCAAAAAAATGATACCTTCACGAGTGTTTCAAGATAATGTCCCCCCCACAAATTTTCCAACAAATAACCCCCTAGGTACGAAATAAAGATACCCCCCACTGGTGTTCAACGTCACAGGTGTTTAGAATAACGATTCCTACAGAGTCCTAGGTGATTTTTTAATTATTCCCAGTAAGTTTTTGGGCGGGAAAATTTTCTATTAGGTAATAAAAAATTTTATTGGATATATAAACTTATATTTTAACATCAGCCCATGAGTGAGAGTCCCGAGCTTCGTTTTGACATGAACCCCGAATGTACTTCACCCAACCAATGAACCAAGCATCGCCTGACGAGAAATAATTATTTCAATGTCATCTTTTTAAAAACAGCAATTCCACTGATCTTCCCAAAATGTCCACCCACCTTTAAAAGACAAGTTAATTTCTTTTTGGGGATTAAAAAATTGTTTATTGAAAGGTTAAGACCCCGTTGGTCAGTGATGAAAGACCCTCGTTGGTCTGTTAGTGAACCTGGGGGTCAGTGTGGCCCCCCGTGTGGTCATGTTTATGACCCTTTTGTGGTCATGTTGATGCTCTCTGTGGGCCTGTTGAGACCCCCGTGTGGTCATGTTTATGACCCTCATGGGTAGGTTAAGACCCTCGTGTGGGAGTGTTGTGACCCTCTTGTGGTCAGTGTTTAAAGGCCCTTTTGTGGTCAGTGTTGATGACCCTCGGGGTAGTGTTTAAGACTCCGGTGGCAGTGTTAAGACCCCTTGTGGGCGTTTTAATGGCCCTTGTGTGGTCATGTTTATGACCCCCGTGTGGCAGTGTTAGACCCCGTGGGTCAGTGTTGATGACCCTCTGGGTCAGTGCTAATGGCCCCGTGTGGCAGTGTTGATGAACCTCTGTATCATGCAAGACCCTGTGTGGTCAGTGTTAATGGCCCCCTTTTTGGTCTGTTAATGCCCCGTGTGGGGCGTGTTAATGCCCCCGTGTGGTCATGTTAAGACCCTCGTGTGGCATGTTAAGACCCTTGTGTGGGGCAGGTAATGCCCTTGTGTGGGCATGTTTATGACCCCCGTGTGGCATGTTGATGACCCCGTGTGGTCGTGTTGAGACCCATGTGGGCATGTTAATGCCCCATGTGGGCAGTGTTAATGACCCCCGTGTGGTCAGGGGTTTAAAGGCCCTTGTGTGGTCAGTGTTGGGCCCTCGTTGGTCATGTTTAGACCCTCGTGTGGTAGTGTTAATGACTCTCGTGTGGGGCAGTGTTAAGACCCTCTTTTTTGTCAGTGTCAATGGCCCTTTTGGGGGGCAGTGTTGTACCCTCGTGTGGTCAGTGTTAATTACCCCGTGTGGAGTGTTTAGACCTCGTGTGGTCATGTTAATGACCCTCGGTGGTCAGTGTTAATGGCCCTTGTGTGGTCAGTTTGATGACCCCTGTGGTCGTGTTAATGACCTCGTGTGGTCAGTGTTAATGGCCCTTGTGTGGTCGTGGATGACCCTCGGTGGTCATATTGATGATCCTCGTGTGGTCCCGTGTTAATGACCCTCTGTGGCAGTGTTTTAAAGGCCCTGTGTGGTGTGTTTAAGACCCTCGTGTGTTTAATGTTATTACCCTCGTGTGGCAAGTTAAATTTCCCTGGTGGTCAGTGTTGAGACCCTGTGTGGTCTTTTATGGGCCTCGTGGGTCGGTTTTAATGACCCTCGTGTTCATCTTTTAAAGGCCCTTTGTTCGGTTTAAGACCCCGTGTGTTTAATGTTAAGACCCGTGTGGTCATGTTAATGACCCCCGTGGGTCAGTGTTAATGACCCTCGTGTGGTCATGTTAATGACCCCGTGTTGTCAGTGTTATGAAACCCCTTTGTGGTCATGTTTAAAACCATCTGTGGGTCAGTGTTAATGACCCCGATGGTCAGTGTTAAAGACCCCCGTGTGGCAGTGTTAAAGCCCTTGTGTTTTCAGTGTTTAGACCCTCGGTGTAGTGTTGATGACCCTGTGTGGTATGTTGATGACACTCAGTGGGGCAGTGTTAAGACCCTTGTGTGGCAGTGTTAATGACCCTCGTGTGGGCTTTAATACCCTTGTGTGGCATGTTAATGACCCTCGTGTGGCGGTTAAAACCATCGTTGGCAGTGTTAAAGACCCTTGGTGGCGGTTTAAAGACCCCCGTGTGGGCCCTGTTAATGCCCTTGTGTGGTTGTTTAATGACCACCGTGTGGCCAGTGTTTTTAAGGCCCTCGTGTGGCCGGTTTTTGACCCCGTGGGTCAGTGTGATGACCCTCGTTGGGCAGTGTTTAAAGACCCTCGGTGGCCCGTTTAATGACCCTGTGTGGCCAGTGTTAATGACCCCGTGTGGTCATGTTAAACCCTCTGTGGTCAGTGTTAATGACCCTCGTGGGCCAGTGTTAAGACCCTCGTGTGGCCATGTTTAAAGACCCTCGTGTGGTCAGTGTTTAAGACCCTCGTGTGGTCAGTGTTAATTTTCCCCTGTGGTCAGTGTTAATGACCCCGTGTGGCCAGTGTTAATGACCCCTTGTGGTCAGTGTTGATGACCCTGTGGGCCCGTGTTAATGACCCCCGTACCCGTGTTAATGACCCCCGTGTGGCCAGTGTTAATGACCCTCGTGTTTCAGTGTTAATGACCCTCTGTGGTTTAGTGTTAATGACCCCCGGTGGCCAGTTTAATGAACCCCCGTGTGGCAGTGTTAAGACCCCGTGTGGTCAGTGTTAAAGCCCTCGTGTGGTCAGTGTTAATGACCCCCGTGTGGGCCCGTTTAAAGACCCCTCGTGTGGCCATGTTAATGACCCTTGTGTGGTCAGTGTTAAAGACCCCTGTGGGCAGTGTTTTAAAGACCCTCGTGTGGTCATGTTAAGACCCCGTGTGGCCGTGTTTAAAGACCCTCGTGTGGTCAGTGTTGATGCCCCTCGTGTGGTTAGGTTTAATAGCCCTATTTGACTAATTCAGGGTGTCTGTGTTGATGACCCTCGTGTGTCAGTGTTAAAGACCCCCGTGTAGCCGTGTTAATGACCCTGTGGCCAGTGTTTTTGACCCTCTGTTGTCAGTTTTAAAGACCCCCTTGGTCAGTGTTAAGACCTTCGTTTTTTTGGCCCTGAATGACCCTCGTGTGGGCAGTGTTAATGACCCTCGGTTGGTCAGGTTAATGACCCTCGGGGTCAGTGTTAAAGACCCCGTGTGGCCCTGTTAATGACCCCCCTTGTGGTCAGGTTTATGACCTGTGTGGTCGTTTAAGACCCCCGTGTAGCCAGTGTTTAAAGACCCTCGTGTGGCCGTGTTAATGACCCCCTGTTGCAGTGTTAATGACCCCCGTGTGGTCAGTGTTAATGACCCTCGTGTGGCCAGGTTAATGACCCTGTTGTCAGTGTTAATGACCCTCTGTGGTCAGTGTTAAGACCCTCGTGTGGCCATGTTAAAGCCCTCGTGTGGTCATGTTAATGACCCTCGTGTGGCCAGTATTTAAAGACCCTCGTGGTCAGTGAATGACCCTCGTGTGGGCCCGTGTTAATGACCCCGGTGGTCTGTTGATGACCCTCGTGTGGTCAGTGTTGAGCCCTTCGTGTGGCCAGTGTTTTAAAGACCCTCGTGGGTCATGTTGATGCCCCTCGTGTGGTCAGTGTTTTATGACCCCCGTGTGGTCAGTGTTTTATGCCCCTCTGTGGCCTTTTTAATGCCCCCGTGGTTTGTGTTAATACCCATTTAGCTGACTCAGGATGCCCGTTGTTAGCTTAGTAAGCTGAAACTGAAAAGTAATATCACTGAAATAAGCAAGGATAAAAATATTAAACCCCGTAAATGGCTGAGACGAACAAAAGTCATGAACCGTGCTCCTAGCATGTAAATAAGCTTTTAGTCATTTTCCTGTAAATAATAAGAGGTTTGAACTTTTAAGCTTATAATAGTGGGAAAGGAAAATTTCTTCAGCATATAAATTTTCTTGTATGACTAAAATAAATTTTTATTTTTTAAGTGTGCTGAGCTAAATTTTTCAGATCTTAGCCATAAATAACCCCGAGGTTAGATACATCTCTTACCAGCAAACAAAATAAAAGGGTAAACGCAATCTGTGAGTTAAATGGTGTAGGGCAACACCCCACAGACAGAAAAAAAGCAATGAAAGGAGAACAGGAATTAGCCTGTAAATGAATGTTTGATAATAACCCATATTCTGTAATCGAATTGGTGTAGGATTTTGTTCGGATTTTTAACCCCGGAGGGTTAACCACCCAGGATAACCCATGAAAGTCGGTGCGTCATCGAGGACTGTCTAACTTATTTCCATTGCGGTCCTCAGTATTGTCCCCCAGGATGCGACCCACACCAGTCGACTAACACCCAGGTACCTATTTGCTGCTGGGTGAACAGGACAACAGGTGTAAGGAAACGCGTGGAAATGTTTCCATCCCGACAGGAATCGAACCCGGGCCCTCCGTGTGTTAAGGGAGAGGTTTAGCCACCAGGCCACCGGAAGGATAGCAGCTCTCATCCTATGACTTGTCTAAGACAGAAAAACAGCTTCTAGTCAGTAAACAGGATCAGGCAGGATAACAGTAATTAGCTTGTGAATTCAGCATTGTAAATTAATTCCACTTACGTGAGGTTGATGAAGAGACCACCTGAGATGAGAAGCACCACATCAAAGGGAATGAGGAAGAGCATAATGTACGGGATGCTCTCAAACATGGCAGAAAACATCGAACCTGTTGGATAAAGTTTGTGCAATGTTTGTTAGTGGTTCTGTGCAACATGACCCTAACTGCCTTCTTAGAGACCAGGCCTACTGAAGAGTTAATATTACAGGACTAAGAACTATTGAGAAACAAGGATCACCAGCCTACGACCTCAAAAGATCCCCAGCCTACAACCTCACAAGATCACAAGCCTACAACCTCACAACATCCCCAGCCTACAATCTCACAAGATCCCCAGCCTACAACCACACAAGATCCCCAGCCTACAACCACACAAGATCCTCAGCCTACAACCTCACAACATCCCCAGCCTACAACCTTACAACATCCCTAGCCTACAACCTCACAACACCCCCAGCCTGCAACCACACAAGATTCCAGCCTACAACCTCACAACATACACAGACTACAAACTTCACAAGACCCCAAACCTATAACCTCACAGATCCCCAGCCCACAACCTCACAAGATCCCAGCCTACAACCTCACAAGATCCCCAGTCTACAACCTCACAAGATCAAAAACCTATAACCTCACAAGATCCCCAGCCTACAACCTCACAAGATCCCCAGCCTACAACCTCACAATATCCACAGCCTACAACCTCACAAGGTCCCCAGCCTAAAACCTCACAAGAAAACCAGCCTACAACCTCAAAAGATCCCCGGCCTACAACCTCACAAAATCCCCAGCATACAAGCTCACAAGATCCCCAGCCTATAACCTCACAAGATACCCAGCCTACAGCCTAACAAGATCCCAAGCCTGCACCCTTACAAGATCCCAGGGCTACAACCTCACAAGATCTCCAGCCTATAATCTCACAAGATCCCCAGGTTACAGCCTCACAAGATTCCCAGCCGAAAACCTCACAAGATCCCCAGCCTACAACCTCACAAGATCCCCATGTTACAACCTCACAGGATCCCAAGCCTACAACCTCAAAAGATCCCCAGCCTACAACCTCACAAGATACCCTGGCTACAACCTCACAAGATCCCCAGCCTATAACCTAACAAGGTCCCAAGGTTACAACCTCACAAGATCCCCAGCCGACAACATCATAAGATCCCCAGGTTACAACCTCACAAGCTCCCCAGCCTACAACCTCACAAGATCCCCAGGCTACAACCTCACAAGATCCCCAGCCTAAAACCTCACAAGATCCCCAGGTTACAACCTCACAAGATCTCCAGCCTACAACCTCACAAGATCCCCAGCCTACAACCTCACAAGATCCCCAGGTTACAACCTCACAAGATACCAAGCCTACAACCTCACAAGATCCACAAGCTACAACCTCACAAGATTCCCAGGTTACAACCTTACAAGATCCCCAGCCAACAACCTCACAAGCTTCTCGCCCTACAACCTCACAAGGTCCCTAGACTGCAACCTCACAAGGTCCCCAGTCTACAACCTCACAAGATACCCTGCCTACAGCCTCACAAGATCCCCAGTCTGCAGCCTCACAAGATCCCCATCCTCAATCCTCACAAAATACCTATCCTACAACCTCAGAAGATCCCCAGCCTACAACCTCACAAGATGACCAGCTTTCACACTCACAAGATACCCATCATACAACCTCACAAGATCCACAAGCTACAACCTCACAAGATTCCCAGGTTACAACCTTACAAGATCCCCAGCCAACAACCTCACAAGCTCCTCAGCCTACAACCTCACAAGGTCCCTAGACTGCAACCTCACAAGGTCCCCAGTCTACAACCTCACAAGATACCCTACCTACAGCCTCACAAGATCCCCAGCCTACAACCCCAAAAGATCCCCAGCCTACAACGTCGCAAGATACCTATCCTGCAACCTCACAAGGTACCTAGCCAACAACCTCTCAAGATCCTCAGCCTACAATCTCAAAAAATCTCTAGCCTACAAATTCACAAGATCCCCAGCCTACAACCTCGCAAGATACCTATCCTACAACCTCACAAGATACCTAGCCTACAACCTCACAAGATCCATAGCCTACAACCTCACAACATCTCCAGCCTACTACCTCACAAGATCCCCAGCCTACAACCTCACAAGATCCCCAGTCTGCAGCCTCTCAAGATCCCCATCCTCAATCCTCACAAAATACCTATCCTACAACCTCACAAGATCCCCAGCCAACAACCTCACAACACACCCATCATACAGCCTAACAAGATATCCAGCCTAGAACCTCACAAGATCCCCAGCCAACAACCTCACAAGATCCCCAGCCTACAACCTCACAATATCCACAGCCTACAACCTCAAAAGATTCCAATCCGACAACCTCACAAAATACATAGCCTAAACCTCACAAGATCCCCATCCTACAACCTCACAAGACATCTAGCCTACAGCCTCATAAGATACCCAGCCTATAGCCTCACAAGATCCCCAGCCTACAACCTCAGAAGACATCTAGCCTACAGCATCGTAAGATACCCAGCCTACATCCTCACTAGATCCCAAGACTGCAACTTCACAAGATCCCCAGCCTACAACCTCACAAGTTCCCCAGCCTACAACTTCACGAGATCCCCAGATTACAACCTCACAAGATACCCAGCCTAAACCTCACAAGATCCCCATCCTACAACCTCACAAGACATCTAGCCTACAGCCTCATAAGATACCCAGCCTATAGCCTCACAAGATCCCCAGCCTACAACCTCAGAAGACATCTAGCCTACAGCATCGTAAGATACCCAGCCTACATCCTCACTAGATCCCAAGACTGCAACTTCACAAGATCCCCAGCCTACAACCTCACAAGTTCCCCAGCCTACAACTTCACGAGATCCCCAGATTACAACCTCACAAGATACCCAGCCTAAACCTCACAAGTCCCCAGCCTACAACCTCTCAATATCCCCAACCTACAACCTCACAAGACATCTAGCCTACAGCCTCATAAGATATCCAGCCTACAGCCTCACAAGAACCCCAGCCTACAACTTCACAAGATCCCCAGCTTACAACCTCGCAAGATACGTATCCTACAACCTCAAAAGATACCTAGCCTACAAACTCATAACATCTCCAACCTACTACCTCACAAGATCCCGAGCCTACAACCTCACAAGATACCTAGCCTACAGCATCATGAGATATCCAGCCTATATCCTCACAAGATCCCAAGACTACAACCTCACAAGATCCCCAGCCGACAACCTCAGAAGATCCACAGCCAACAACCTCACAAGATCCCCAGCCTACAATCTCACTAGATCCCCAGCCTACAACCTCACAAGATACTCATCCTAAACCTCACAAGTCCCCAGCCTACAACCTCACAAGCGACCCAGCCAACAACCTAACAAGCTCCCCTGCCTACAACCTCACAAGATACTCAGCCTACAACCTTACAAGATACCCAGCCTACAACCTCACAAGATACCCAGCCTACAACCTCACAAGATTCCCAGCCTACAACCTCACAAGATACGCAGCCTACAACCTCACAAGATACCCAGCCTTCAACCTCACAAGATCCCCAGCCTACAACCTCACAACCTCCCCTTCCTACAACCTCACAAGTTACCCAGGCTACAGCCTCACAAGATCCCCAGACTACAACCTATCAAGATCTCCAGCCTACAACCTCAAAAGGTCCCTAGCCTACAACCTCACAAGATGCCCTGCCTACAACCTCACTAGATCCCCAGCCTACAACCTCACAAGACACCCAGCCTACAACCTCACAAGATACGCAGCCTAAAGTGTCACAAGATACCTAGCCTGCAACCTCACTAGACACGTATCATACAACCTCACAAGGTACCTAGCCTACAACCTCACAAGATCCCCTGCCTACAACCTCACAAGATACCCAGCCTACAGCCTCACAAGATTCCCAGCCTACAACCTCAAAAGATCCTCAGCCTACAACCTCAAAAGATCCCCAGCCTACAAACTCACAATATCCCCAGCCTGAAACCTCAAAAGATCAAAATCCTAAAAACTCACAAAATACCTAGCCTACAACCTCACAAGATACCCAGCGTACAACCTCACAAGATACCTAGCCTACAACCTCACAAGATCCCGAGCCTACAACCTCACAAGATACCTAGCGTTCAGCCTCATGAGATACCCAGCCTACAGCCTCAAAAGATCTCCAGCCTACAACCTCATAAGTAACCCAGGTTACAACCTCATAAGATCCCAGCCTACAACCGCGCAAGATCCCCAGCCTACAAAATCACTAGATCCCCAGCCTACAACCTCACAAGATACCCAGCCTACAGACTCACAAGGTCCCCAGCCTACAACCTCACAAGTTACCCTACCTACAGCCTCACAAGATCCCCAGCCTACAACCCCAAAAGATTCCCCGCTACAACGTCGCAAGATACCTATCCCCGCAAACCTCAAAGGTACCCCAGCCAAAAAACTCTCAGCCTCAGCCCCAACTCAAAAAACTCTGCCCAAACCTCACCCAAAATCCCCCCCCCCACAACCCCGCAAGATACCATCAACCCCCAAAGATACGCCCACCCACGATCCCCTAGCTACAAACCCCACAACTCTCCGCTACTCCCCCAAAGTTCCCCGCCTACAAACCTCACAGATCCCAGTCTGCGCCCCACAAGTCCCATCCCCAATCCCCACAAAAAACCTATCCCCAAAAACCCCCAAGATCCCCCGCCAAAACCCCACAAAACACCCCCCCCAGCCTAACAAGAATCCGCCTAGAACCTACAAGACCCCAGCCAACAACCTCCAAAATCCCCCGCCTAACCTCACAATATCCACGCCCAACCTCAAAAAATTCCAATCCGCAACCTCACAAAATACCTAGCCTAAAAATCACAAAAATCCCCATCCTACAAACCCTCACAAACATCTAACCTACACCTCATAAGAAACCCCGCCTATAGCCCCACAAAGGGTCCCCCCGCCAAAAACCCCAGAAACAACTAGCCTACAGCATCGAAAAATACCCAGCCTACATCCTCACTAGATCCCGGGCTGCCAAATTCCAAGATTTCCCCCGTACAACCTCACAAGTTCCCCCGCCTAAAAACTTCAGAATTCCCCCGATTCAACCCCACAAGATAACCCCGCCTTAAAACCCCACAAGTCCCCAAACCTACCAAACCCCTCAAAATCCCCCAAACCCACAACCTCACAAGACATCTAGCCTACAGCCCCATAAGATATCCAGCCTACAGCCTCACAAAAACCCCCGCCCACAAAATTTACAAAAATCCCCACTTACAACCTCGCAAAATACGTACCTACAACCCCAAAAAATACCTAGCCTACAAAATCATAACATCTCCCCCCCTACTACCTCCCCAAGATCCCGAGCCTACAAAACCCCACCCAAAATACCTAGCCAAAAGCATCATAAGATATTTCCCGCCTACATCCTCACAAAACCCAAACTACAACTCAAAGATCCCCAGCCGACAACCCCAGAAGATCCACAGCCCAAAAACCCTACAAATCCCCAGCCTACAAACTCACTGAAACCCCCGCCAAAAACCTCACAAAATACTCATCCTAAAACCCACAATTCCCCCCCAACAACCCACCCCACCCCCCAACCCCAAACCCCAACAACCCCCCCCTAAACCTCCCCCCCAAATACCCCCCACCCCAACCTTACAAACCCCCCCCCCCCCCCACCCCCCAACCCCCCCCCCCCAAATTTTTTCCCCCCGCTACAACCCCACAAGATTTCCCCCCACAACCCACAAGGGTACGCAGCCTACAACCCCAAAGATACCCAGCCTTCAACCTCCCCAAGAACCCCCGCCTACAAACCCCCACAACCTCCCCTTCCCCAAAACCCCACAAAATACCCAAAGGGTACAGCCTCACAAAAATCCCCGGGCTACAACCTATCAAAAATCTCCCCGCTAAAACCTCAAAAGGTCCCCCAGCCCCAAAAACCCCACAAGTTTCCCCCGCCTTTCAAAAACCCCACAGATCCCCCCCCTACAACCTCCCAAGACACCCAGCCTACAAAACCCCACAAAAATGCAGCCTAAAGTGTTTACAAGAAACCTAGGGCCCGCAAACCTCACTAGACCCGGGATCTTTCAACCTCAAAAAGTACCTTTGCCCCTTAAAAAAAAAAACCCCCACAAGATCCCCTGCCACAACCTCACAAAATACCCCGCCCACAGCCTCACAAGAATTTCCCCGCCTACAACCTCAAAAGATCCTCAGCCTACAAACCCCAAAAGATCCCAGCCTACAAACCACAATATCCCCAGCCTTTAAACCCCAAAAAGACAAAATCCTAAAAACCACAAAATACCTAGCCTACAACCTCACAAGATACCCACGTACAACCCACAAGATACCCAGCCTACAACCCCACAAGATCCCGAGCCACACCTCACAAATACCAGCGTTTAGCCCCTGAGATACCCCGCCTACACCTCAAAAGTCTCCCGCCCTCAACCTCATAAGAACCCAGGTTCAACCTCATAAGTCCCCAACCTACAAACCGCGCAAGATCCCCCGCCCCACAAAATCATAGATCCCCACCTACAAAACCCACAAGATACCCCGCCCCAGACTCACAAACCCCAGCCTACAAACCCCACAAAACCAGCCTTAACCTCACAAATCCCCCCGCCCACAAAACCTCAAAAAAAAAACCCCCCTACAACCTCATAAAAACCCCCGCCCACAGCCTCACAAGATGACCAGCCTACAAATCACAAAATACCCCCATAAAACCTCACAAGACCCCAGGGGTGCAACCTCACTAGATACCTACCCACACATCATAAGATACACAGCCTACATCCTCAGAAGATCCCAAGACAGCAACCTTTCAAGATCCCCAGGCTACAACCTCACAAGATCCAAGCCTAAACCTACAAAATCCCCTCACAACCTCCTCACCCCGCCTCAACCTCCTAACCCAGCCTACAACCTCACAAGATATCAGCCTGCAGCCCCAAAAGATCCCCAGCCCACAGCTTCACAAGATCCGCAGCTTACAACCTCACAAGATACCTAGCCTACAGCATCATAAGATACCCAGCCAAATCCTACAAGTCCCCTTCCTACAACCTTTTAATATCCCCAGCCTATAACCCCACACGCCCCCGCCACAGCCCAAAAGTTCCCCGCTGCAGCCTCAAAAGTCCCAAGCCTACAACCTCATCAATCCCCGGGCCCAAAACCTCACAAGACCCTAAAACCCTTTAACCTCAAAGGCCGCCCCCTACAACCCACAATTCCCCCGCCACAACCTACAAATTTCCCCCTCCTACAACCCACAAGAGCCCCAGCCTAAAAACCTCACAGACATTAGCCTGCAGCCTCATAAGAACCCAGCCCACAGCATCACAAAATCCCCAGCCTACAACCTCAAAATACCTAGCTACAGCATCATAAGATACCCCGCCTACATCCTCACAAAAAAAAAAGACTACAATCTCAAAGTTTCCCCGGCCCCAAACCCCACTAGATCTCCGGCCTACAATCTCACAATCCGCAGCCCACAACCTCACTAGATCCCAAACCACAACCTCCCAAAAAACCAAGCCTACAGCCTCACAATCCCCAGTCTACAAACCCCGCAAATCCCTAGCCTACAAACCCCCAAAAGATTTCCCCGCCTCATCCCCACAACCCACAGTCAACTACTTCACAAATTTTCCCCCCTGCCTAAACCTCACAAGACCCCACCTACAACCCACAAGATCCCCAGCCACAACCCACAAGATACACAGCCTTAACCTCCGGACCCCACCCACCCTCACTAG
The DNA here is from genome assembly GCF_026875155.1 of Cherax quadricarinatus. Taxonomy (NCBI): domain Eukaryota; kingdom Metazoa; phylum Arthropoda; class Malacostraca; order Decapoda; family Parastacidae; genus Cherax; species Cherax quadricarinatus. Next base: position 6,797,147 of record NC_069447.1, on the reverse strand, counting down.
ATCCCTAGCCTACAACCTCACAAGTACCAAACCTACGCCCCACAAGACCCCAGTTACAACCCCACAAAATCACAGCCTACAACCACAAAATCCCCACCTACAACCTCCAAAATCCCCCCTTTCAAACCCAAAAAAACACCCCAGACATCCGCAACCTCAATGTCACAATTTACGCAGCCTTTAAACCCCACAAAAAACTCTGCCCACAACCTCACAAAAAACCCAAACTTACAGCCTCACAAAATACCCAGCCAACAAACCTCACAAAATCCCTGCCCACAACCTCACAAATCACTAGCCACAACCCACAAAATCCCACCTACAACCTCAAAAACCCCTGCCTACTACCTACAAAACCCCACCCACACCCCACAAATCCCCAGCTTCAACCAAAACAACATCCCCAGACGATAACCTCACAAGAGGCAGCCAAAAGCCTCACAAGATCCCCAAACCTACAATCTCAAAGTCCCCCCTATAACCACTCAAGATACCCAGCCTACAAACCCCACAAGATCCCCATCAAAAAACCTCACAAAATACCCACCACAACCCAACCGATACCCAGCCTACAAACCCCCAAGCTCCCCAGCCCCACCTCAAAGAATCCGGGAAACCCGCAAACCCACAAATCCTCAGCCTACAAACCCCAGAAAAAACCCCAAGCCTCAAAAGATTTCAAGCCTAAACCTCTCAAAAATCCCACCAAAAACATCACAAGATTCCCGCCCAAAACCCCCCAAGTTCCCCAAACCCACAACCTCAAAAGATCCCCCACCTGCAACCTCCAAAATCCAATCCTGCAACCCAAAGATCTCCAGCGAAACCTCAAAGATACCCGAATACAACCTCACAAGATCCCTAAGTTACACCTCCCAACTACCCACCCAGAACCTCACAAATCCCCAGCCACGACCCCAAAGTTTCCACAAGTACAATCTACAAAAAACCCCCGTTACAAACCCTCAAAGTCCCCGCCTGCCATCTCCAAAACTCCACGGGCCTACAACCCACAAGGTCCCCAGACTAAACCTCAAAAAAATCCCCAATCTACAACCCCACAAAACCCCCGCCTACAGCCCACAAATCCCCGCCAAAAACCTAAAGTTACCCGTCTCAACGTCGCAAAATACCTTTTTACAACCCACAAGATACCTAGCCAACAACCTCACAATCCCCACCTACAATCTCACAAAATCCCAGCCACAACCTCACAAGATTCCCCGCCATAACCCCGCAAGTACCTATCCTACAACCTCACAAAAAACCTATCCCACAACACAAAAGATTTCCGCCCCAAACCTCAAAACATTCCAGCCCAAATACCCCACAAGATCCCCAGCCCCAAAACCTCACAAACCCCACCACAGCCCACAAGTTCCATCCCAAACCTCAAAATATACCAAGCCTACAACCTCACAAATCCTAAAAACCCCCAACCTCACAACACCCCCCGCCAAAAACTTCCAGACCCCATCCTAAAACCCACAAAATACCTAGCCAACAACCTCACATGATACCCAGCCTACACCCCAAAGGTTTCGCCGCCTACAGCCTCACAAGATGCCCGCAACAAACTCAAAAGAACCCATATACAAACCCACAAGATCCCCACCTACAACCCCAAAAAATCCTCGCCTTAACCCCATAAGATACCCAGCCAAACCTCAAGATGATTTCCTACAAACCACAAGATACCCAGCCTACAACTTCTTAAGATACCCAGCCTACAGCGTCACAAGATACCGCCTACAGACTCACAAGATCGCCGACCAGAAACGTACAAGATACCTATCCTTCAGCCTCGCAAGTTACTTAGTCTACAACATCACAAGATCCCCAGCCAACAACCTCACAAACCCATCCACAGCTCAGAAATACCCCCCTTGAACCTCACAATCCCAAGCCCCAACCTCACAAACCCCAAGCCTACAACCTCACAATATCGACAGCGTACATCCTCAAAAGATCCCCATCCGACAACCTCACAAAAAACCTAGCCTCAACCCCAAAAGATACCCAGCCACGCCTCCCAAGATCCCCAGCCTACAACCCACAAGCATCTAGCCTACACCTCTTAAGTACCCCGACAGCAGCCACACAAATTCCCCAGCCTACAACACACAAGATACAAAGCATGAGCATAAAAGATACCCGGCCACAACCCACAAATCCCAAACACAACCTCAAAATAAACCTCCACAACCCACAAGATACTTTGGCTACAACCCCACAAGGGCCCCAGTTTCAAACCCCACAAGATCCCCAGGTTACAACCTCACAAATCCCCAGCTTACAAAACCTCACAAAATCCCAACCCAAACTCAAAGCCCCCAGCCTACGGCCCAAAAGATCCCAGCCTACAAACCCCACAAGATCCCCGACTCAACTTAACAAGCCCCCACCTACACCCCCAAAAATTCCCCCGGCTACAAAACCCACAAAACCCAAACCAAAAACCTCACAAGATCCCCAGCTTAAAACCCCAAAAAGATCCCCAGGTACAACCTCCAAACCCCATGTCTAAACCTCACAAGATCACCACCTAAACCTCACAAGCTCCATAGCCTAGAACCTCACAAGGTCCCCATACAACAACCTCACAAAATCCCAAGTCTACAACTTCACAAGATAAAACCCCGCCTACAGCCTCACAAGATCCCCAGCCTACAACCCCCGAAAATCCCCCGCCCCACAATCGCAAATACCTATCCTAAACCTCACAAGAACCCACCAACAACCCCACAAGATCCCCAGCCTCAAACCAAAAAAACCCAGCCCACAACATTACCCAAGATCCCCCGCCTACAATCTCGCGGGTACCTACCACAACCTCAAAGCTACCAGCCTACAAATTCACAAGATCCAGAAGCCTACAACCACAACATCTCCGCCCCCTACCTCACAAACCACACCACAACCTTCACAAATTTCCCCGCCCAGCCTCCAAAATCCCATCCAAAACCTCACAAAATGCCTAGTCTACAAACCCCACATGTACCCCCGCCCCTTTGGGGCGAAGATACCCATCAACAACCCCCAAAATCCCCCCCTAAATCCTCACAAAATCCCCACCTTCAACCCCCAAGATCCCCCCCCTACAACCTCAAAAGATCCCCAGCCAACAACCTCACAAATACCCATCCCACGCCCACAAATAACCCCCCTGAGCCTACAAGATCCCCCCCAAAAACCTCACAAGATCCCAGCCCACAACCCCACAATATCCCCAGCCTACATAAACAAAAAATCCCCACCCAAACCCCAAAAAACCAGCCTTCAACCTCACAAGGGGGGCGCAGCCACAACCTCACAAGATCCCCCGCCTACAACTTTACAAGACATTACCTACAGCCTCATAAAACCCAGCCACAGCTTTTACAAGATCCCCTGCTTACAACCCCCAAGAACCAGCCCAAAGCACATAAGATACCCAACCTACCCTCACGATTCCAAACTACAACCTCACAAGATACTCAGCCTACAGCCTCACAATCCCCCCCTACACCATCGCAATATCCCCCCTTAACCTCACAAGATCCCCAGCCTACAACCGCACAAAATTCCCCCCTGCAGCCTCACAAGCCCCCAGCCAACAACTTCACAAGTCCCCCCCTACAAATTCACAATCCTTTCCTTCAACCTTACAAATCCCCGGTTACAACCTCACAAAATACCCACCTTTAACCTCACGCTCCCCCCCTACAACCCCACAAGATTTTCCCCTCCCCCAACCCCCCAAGATCCCCATCCCAAACATCACAAGATCTCCAGCCACAACCTCACAAGATCCCAGCCTACAAACCCACAAATCCCCACCAATAAACCCCACAAGATACCCACTTACAAAATTACAAGAAAACTAGCCTCGCCTCGCAAGCTCCCAAGCCTGCGATCCAAAAAATCCCCAGAAGTACCCCAAAAGATCCTCAGCCGACAACCACAAAAAATTCCCAGCCTACAACCACACAAGTTCCTCAGCTTTGAACCCCATATCCCCAAATTCAACGTACAAGTTACGCACCTACAACCCACAAAATCCCAAGCTACAACCTCAAAAATCTCTAGCCTTTACCCACAAGATCCCCGCGTAAACCCCACAATCCTCCCTAAAACCCAAAACACGAGCCTACAACCTCACAAAATCCCCAGCCAAAAAACCCAAAACTCCCCCCCCCTACAACCCCGCAAACCTCAGCCCCAACCCACAAAATCCCTAGGACAACCTCAAAAATCCCAGTTACAACCCCACAAATACCAGCCAAACCTCACAAGATCCCCATCCTACAACCTCACATGATCCCCAGGCTAAAATTTTCAAAATCCCCGGCCTACAACCCCCACAAAATCCCCCGGTTGCAACCCCAAAGGGCCCCCCCGGGTTACAACCTCAAAAAACCCCAGGTACAACCCCACAAGATCCACAGCCTAAAACCCCACAAGATCTCCATCCAAAACCTCAAAACTTACCCAGCCAAAAAACCCACAAGATCCCCCGCCTACAACCTCAAAGATCAACAGCCTAAACCTCACAAAATCCCAGCCTACAACCTCCAAAGATCCCCCGGGCCGACACCGCGCAAGATCCACAAAACCCACAACCTCACAAGATCTCCAGCGTATAACCTCACAAGATACCCGCCTACAACCCCACAAGACCCCCGGCCCACAACCTCACAAAATCCCCAGGCACATCCTCACAAGATCCCCCGATACAGCCTCACAAGATCCCCCGGGCCGCAACCTCACAAGAGACCAGGGTTTCAACCTCACAAAATACCTCCTACAAACCCCCCAAGCTCCCCCCCGCCTACAACCTCACAAGATCCCCAAGTTACAACCCCCAACATACCCAGCCTACAACCTCACAAATTCCCCGCCTACATCCTCACAAATTCCCCAAGTACAACCCCACAAATCCCCCCGGTTACAACCTCACAAGCTTTCCCCCCCCCCTCCAAGCTCCCCGGCCTACAACCTCACAAGGCCCCATTCTACAACCCACAAAAACCCCGCCTACAGCCTCACAAAATCCCCCCCCCTACAACCTCAAAAGTTACCCAGGCTCAACCCCAAATACCATTCAACAACCCACAAAATACTTTGCCAAAACCTCAAAGATCCCCCCGCCCGCAAACTCCAAAATCTATAGCCAAAAACCTAAAGATTCCCAGGCTGCAACCCGCAAGTCCTACCGCAACCTAACAAAATACCTAGCCACAAACCCCCAAGATCTCCAGCCTACAACCTCAAAAATCTCCCTTCTACCTCACAAAATCCCCAGCCTAATCCTCCAAGATCCAAAACCTACAGCCTCACAAGATTCCCATCCCAACCTCACAAGCCTACAACCTAAAGGATCCCAACCCCAACCTCACAACACCCAAGCCCAAAAACTACAATGATCCTCATCCTAAAACCACAAAAAACCTACCAACAACCTCACATATACTCACCTACAGCCTCTGATTACCCCGTACACCCCCCACAGAGCCCAGCCTATAAACTCACAAGATACCCATCATACAACCTCAAAAATCCCCCCCTACAACCTCACAAAATTCCCAGCCTTAAAAACCCCAAAATACCCACCACTACCTCCAAGGTACCACCTACAACCCCCACAAGATACCCAGCCTACAAATTCTTAAGATACCCAGCCTCACGTCACCAGTACCTCCCACAGACTCACAAATCCCCCCCAGAAACACACAAGATACCTGTCCCCACAACCCGCAAGATTCCTATTCACACCTCCAAAATCCCCACCCAAAAACCTCCAAGATACCATTTAGAAACCCCACAACTTCCCGGCCCACAACCTCACAAGGGCCCCCTTCTAAACCCACAAGATACCCAGCCTACAGCCCACAGATCCCCCGCCTACAACCTCAAAAATTACCCAGGGACAATCGCAAGATACCTATTTAACAAAATCCAGATACATAGCCAAAAACCTCACAAAATTTCCCCCGCCTACAAAAATCACAAACTAAGCCTCAACCTCACAAGATTCCCCGGCTGCAAACCTCGCAAAAATCCTATCCGCAACGTAACAAGATACCTAGCCTACAAACCTCACAAAATCTCCAGCCTACACCTCAAAACATCTCCAGCCTTTTACCTCACAAGATCCCCAGCCCACATCCTTGAAATCCAAACCTACAGCCTCACAAGATTCCCTCCTCAAACCTCACCCAAAAAACCCAACCCTACAACCCCACAAACCCAAACCCACAACCTCACAACACCCCAAGCCAACAAATACACAGATCCTCACCTAAAACCTCACAAAAACCTAGCCAAAAACCTCACATGATACCCCAGCCTACAGCCTCCCTGAGTTACCCCCCTACAGCCCACAGAGCCCAGCCTACAAAATCCAAGATACCCATCAACAACCTCACAAGTCCCCGCCTACAACCCCACAAAATTCCCAGCCTTCAAACTCACAAAATACCCCGCCCACTACCCACAAGATGCCCAGCCACAACCTCACAAAATACCCAGCCTACAACTTCTAAGAACCCGCCTACAAACGTCACCAATACCTACCTACAGACTCAACAAGAAAACCCGCCAAAACAACAAGATACCTGTCCTACAAACCCCGCAAGATTCCAGTCTAAAACCTCACAAGACCCCAGCAACAACCCCACAAGATACCCCCTTTAGAACCCACAAATCCCCCCACAATCACAAGATCCCCGCCTACAACCCACAATACCCCAGCCTACATCCTCCAAAAACCCCCACCGACAACCCCACAAAATACCTAGCCCACAACCTCACAAATACCCGCCCACAGCCCCCCCAATTCCCCAGCCCACAACCCCACAAGACATCTACCTACAGCCTATAATTACCCACCTGCAACCCCACAAGTTCCCCAGCCTACAACCCACAAGATACCCAGCCACAGCATCATAAATACCCCCTACACCCCAAGATCCTAAGATAAACCTCACAAATCCCAAGCCTACAAATTTAAAAAATCCCCCCCCACAACCTCACAAACCACAGCCACAACCTCACTAATCCCCCCCTGCAACCTCACAAGGTACCCACCTTCAACCTCACAAATCCAGCCCAAAGCATCATAAATTTTCCCCAAACCCCACCTCCAAATTCCAAGACTACAACCTCACAAATACTCAGCCACAGCCTCACAAGTCCCCCCTCACCTCGCAATATCCCCCCCCTATAATCACAAGATCCTCAGCCTACAACCGCACAAGATTCCCAGCCTGCATCCTCACAAACTCCCCAGCCAACAACTTCACAAGATCCCCAGCCTACAACTTCACAACATCCTTATCCTTCAACCTTACAAGATCCCCAGGTTACAACCTCACAAGATACCCAGCCTTCAACCTCACAGCATCCCCAGCCTACAACCTCACAAGATTCCCATCCCACAACCTCACAAGATCCCCATCCTAAAACATCACAAGATCTCCAGCCTACAACCTCATAAGATCCCTAGCCTACAACCTCACAAGATCCCCATCCAATAACCTCTCAAGATACCCAGCTTACCAAACTTACAGAAAACTAGCCTTACAACTCGCAAGCTCCAAGCTGCGATCATCAAAAGATCCCCAGAATGACCTCTCAAAAGGATCCTCAGCCGACAACCACAAAGATTCCCAGGCCTACAACCACACAAGTTCCTCAGCTTAGAACCTCACATTGATCCGCAAATTGCAACGGTCAAAAGTTACGCAGCTACAACCTCACAAGATCCTAAGCTTACAACCTCACATATCTCTAGCCTGCTGCCACAAGATACCCAGCGTTACACCTCACAAGATCCTCAGCCTAAAACCTCAAAAGATCCACGAGCTATAACCTCACAAGATCCCCAGCCAAGAACTCAAAGCATCCCCTGCTACAACTCGCAACTCCTCAGCCTACAACCTCAACAAGATTCCTAGGCTACAACCTCAAAATCCCCAGGTTACAACCCCACCAAGAATACCCAGCCTACAGCCCACAGATCCCCATCTACACCTCACATGATCCCCTAGGCTAAAATCTTACAGATCCCCGGCTACAACCTCACAAGATCCCCAGGTTGCAACTAACAAGGCCCCCAGGTTACAACTCAAAGATCCCAGGCTCAACCTTTCACAGGACCACAGCCTACACTCACAAGATCTCCATCCAACAACCAAAACTTACCCAGCCTGCAACCTCACAGATCCCCTGCTACAACCTCCAGATCTACAGCCTACAATCTCACAAGATCCCAAAGCCTACAACCTCCCAAAGATCCCCAGCTGACACGCACAAGATTCCACAACCTACAACCTCACAAGATCTCCAGCGTATAACTCACAAGATACCCAAGCCTACAACTCACAAGATCCCCAGCCTACAACCTCACCAAAATCCCCAGGACTACATACTCACAGATCCCAGACTACAGCCTCACAAAGATCCCGGACTGCAACCTCACAAGAGACTCAGGTTACAACGTCAAAGATACTTGCCTACAACCCCACAAGCTCCCAGCCCCCATACAACCTAAAAGATCCCCAAGTTTACAACCTCACAACATACCAAGCCCTACAAACCTCACAAGATTCCCAGCCTACATCCTTCACACGATACACAAGCTTACAACCTCACAAGATCCCCAGGTTAAACCTCACAAGATTCCGACTACATCCCTCACAGCTCCGGCCTACAAACCTCACAGGTCCCCATTCTACAACCTCACAGATACCAGCCTACAGCCTCACAAGATCCCCAGCCTACAACCTCAAAGTTACCCAGGCTACAACGTCGCCCCCCCCCCCCCCCCCCCCCCCCCCCCCCCCCCCCCCCCCCCCCCCCCAAGATCCTATTCAACAACCTCACAAGGATACCTAGCCAACAAACCTCACAGATCCCAGCTACAGTCTACAAAATCTATAGCCTAAACTCACAAGATTTCCCAGGTGCAACCTCGCAAGATACTATCCTGCAAACCTAACAAGATACCTTGCTACACCTCACAAGATCTCCGCCTACAACCTCACAAAACATTCCAGCCTTCTACCTCACAAGATCCCAGCCTACAACCTCACAAGATCCAAAGCTACACCTCAACAAGATTCCATCCCACAAACCTCACAAGCCTACCAACTAACAATCCCAAGCCCACAACCTACAAACCCCAAGCCAACAACTACAACATGAATCCTATCCTAAATCCTCACAAAAATAACTAGCCAACAACCTCACATGATACTCAGTACAGCCTCATGAGTTACCCGCCTAACCCCTCACAGATGCCCAGCCTATAACTCACAAGATACCCATCATACAACCTCACCAAAATCCCAGCCTACAAACCTCACAAAATTCCCAGCCTTCAAATCTCAAAATACCCAGCCTACTACCTCACAAGATGCTAGCCCCCCCCCCCCACACCTCACAAGATACCCAGGCCTACAAACTTCTAAGATACCCAGCCTACAGCTCACAAGATAACCTAGCCCACAGACTCACAAGATCCCCGGCCAGAAACACACAAGATCCCCGGCCAGAAACACACAAGATAACTGTCCTAAACCTCGCAAGATTTCCTAGTCTACACCTCAACAAGATCCCCAGCCAACTACACTCACAAGGATACCAGTTTAGAACCTCACAAGTATCCCGGCCTACAACCTACAAGGTCCCCATTCTACAACCTCACAAGATACCCAGCCTACAGGCCTCACAGATCACAGCTACAACCTCAAAAGTTACCCAGGCTACAACGTCGCAAGATACCTATTCAACAACCTCACAAGATACATAGCCAAACAACCTCACAATTCCCCCAGCTTACCAATCTCACAAAAATTATAGCCTTACAATCCTCACAAGATTCCCAGGCTTTGCACCTCGGCAAGATACCTATCCTGCAACGTAACAAGATACTAGCCACAACCTCACAAGATCTCCAGCTACAACCTCAAATCATCTCCAGCCTTCTACCTCACAAGATCCCAGCCTACATCTTGAAGATCCAAAGCCTACACACTCACAAGATTCCCATCATCCAGACTCACAAATACCAACCCTACACCTCACAGGATCCCAAGCCACAACCTCAAACCACCCCAAGCCAACAACTACACATGATCTCATCCTAAAAACTCACAAAATACCTAGCCAACAACCTCACATGATACCCAGCCTACAGCCGCATTGAGTACCCCGCCTACAGCCTCACAAGATGCCCAGCCTACAAACTCTCAAGATACCCATATACAACCTCACAAGATCCCAGCCTACAACCTCACAAAATTCCCAGCCTTCAAAATCACAAAAAATAACCCAGCCTACTACCTCAACAGATGCCTAGCCTACAACTCACAAGATACCCAGCCTACAACTTTTAAGATACCCAGCATACAGGCGTACCAGATACTAGCCTACAGACTCACAGATCCCCGGCCAGAAACGCACAAGATACCTGTCCTACAACCTCGCAGATTCCTAGTCTACAACTCACAAGATTCCCCAGGCCAACAACCTCACAAAATACCCAGTTTAGAACCTCACAAGATTTTTTTTTTTTTCCCAGCAGCAACCTCACAAGATCCCAGCCTACACCTCACAATTTCCACAGCATATACTTCCTCCAAAGACCCCCATCCGACAACCTCACAAAATACCTAGCCTACAACTCACAGATACCAGCTACAGCCTCCCAAGTTCCCCAGCCTACAACCTCACAAGACATCTAGCCTACAGCCTCATAAGTTACCCAGCCTGCAACCACACAAGTTCCAGCCTACAACCTCACAAATTACCTAGCCTACAGCATATAAGATACCCAGCCTACATCCTCACAAGATCTAAGGACTACAACCTCACAAGATCCAAGCCTACAATCTCACAAGATCCCCAGCCTACAAACCTCACAAGATCCACAGCCTACAACCTCCACTAGATCCCCAGCCTGCAACCTCACAAGGTACCCAGTTTACATCCTCACAAGATCCCCGGCCTACAACCTAACAATGTCCCATTTACATACCTCACGAAATATCCAGCCTCAACCTCACAAGGGTACCAGAACTTAACCTCACAGGATCCCCAGCATACTCCTCACAAGATTCCCAGCCCACAAACCTCACAAGATCCCCATCCTACAACCTCACAAAATTCACCAGCCTACAACCTCAACGAGATACACAGGCCTGCACTCACAAGATCCCAGCCGACAACCGCAAAAAACAACCCAGCTAAAAAACCCACAGTTCCTCAGCTTTACAGCTCAACAACATCCCGCAAACTGCAGACCTCGAAAGTTTGGCATCCTTCAAGGTCTAAACAAGATCCTCAGCCTCACAACTCTAAAAAATTCCAAGCCTACATCTCACAAAAAAAAAAGGATACCCAGGATACAACCTCACGAGAACCCCAGGCCTACAAACCTCACAAGTTCCCCAGCTGCACCTCACAATATCCCCCAGCTAGAACCTCAGAAGATCCCCTGGCCTACAATCTCACAAGATCCCAGCTCACAACCTCAAAGATCCCAAGCCTACAAGCCATCTCAAGTTTCCTAGCCTACAGCATCATACGAATACCCAGCCTACAAACTCACAAGATTCCTAAGACTACAACCTCACAATATCCCAAGCCTAACAATCTCACAAGATCCCCAGCCTAAAAACCTCACAAGATCCACAGCCTACAACTCACTTGATCCCCAGCCTGAACATCACAAGGTACCCAGGCTAGAACCCTCACAAGCTCCCGGACCTACACCTCACAAGATCCCCAATCTTACAACTCACAAAAATCTCAGCCTACAACCTCCACAAGGTACCCAGCCTTCACTCACAGGATCCCAGCCGACAACGCAAAAAACAACCAGCTAAAACCTCCACAAGCCCAGGCTACAGCCTCACAAGATCCGCACCTGCAGCCTCGAAAGTTAGGCATCCTACAGTCTTAACAAGATCCTCAGCCTCAACCTCATAAAATTAGAAGCCTACATCCTCACAGATACCAGCCTACAAACCTCACGAGAACCCAGCCTACAACCTCAGAAGATCCCCAGCCTGAAACCTCACAAGATCCCGCCTAGAACCTCAGAAGATCCCCTGCTCATTCTCCAACAAGATTCCCCAGCTCACAACCTCAAAGATCCCCAGCCTACAACCTCCACAAGCTTCCCAGCATACAAGCCCAAAGATCCCTGTTTCAACCTAATAAGATTCCCAGCCTATAACCTCAAAAAGATACCCAGCCTACAGCCTAACAAGACCCCAAGCTGCAAACCTCACAAGATCCTCACGCTACAAGCTCACAAAATCTCCAGCCCTATAACCTCACAAGATCCCAAGTTTCAACCTCAAAGATCCCCTGCCTTAAACCTCACAAGATCCGATGCCTACAACCTCACAGCTCCTAGCCTACAACCTCACAAGAACCCCAGGAACAACCTCACAAGATTCCCAGGTTACACCTCAAAGATCCCAAGCCTACAACTCAACAAGATCCCCAGCTACAACCTCACAAAGATACTTTGGCTACAACCTCACAAGGTCCAGTCACAACCTCACAAGTATCCCCAGGTTACAACCTACAAGATCTCAAGCTACAACCCTCAAAAACTCCCAGCCTACAACCTCACAAGATTCCCAGGCTACAACCTCACAGATCCCCAGGTTACATCCCTCACAAGATCCCCAGACTACAACTTCACAGCTCTTACCAGCTACAACCTCACAAGATCCCAGCCTACAACTCACAAGATCTCCCTCAACAACCTCAAAAGTTACCAGCCTACAACCTCACAAGATACCTGCCTACAACCTCACAAGATCCCCATCCTATCCCTCACAAGATCCCAGCCTACAAACTTCACTAGCTCCCAAGCCTACAACCTCAGAGATTAAAATTTTTAAGCCCAGCTGCAACCTCACAAGATCCACAACCTACAACCTACAAGATTGCAGAGCATAAACCCACAAGATACCCAGCCTACAACCTCACAAGATCCCAGCCTACAAACTAACAAGATCCCCAGGCTACACTCACAGATCCCCAGCCCTACAACCTCCACAAGACCCCCAGCCTACAAACCTCACATGAGACTCAGGATACACAAACCTCACAAGTACCTTGCCTACAACTCCACAAGCTTCCAGCCTACACCTCACAAGATCCCCAAGATACAACCTCACCACATACCCAGCCTACAACCTCACAAAATCCCCAGCCTACAACCTCACAAGATCCACAAGCTACAACCTCACAAGATCACCAGGTTACAGCCTCACAAGATCCCCCGCCTACATCCTCACAAGCTCCCCGCCCTACAACCTCACAAGGTCCCCAGACTACAAACTCAAAAGATACCCAGTCTACAACCTCACAAGATTCCCAGCCTACAGCCTCACAAGATCCCCAGCCTACAACCTCAAAAGTTACCCAGCCTACAACGTCCCAAGAAACCTATCCTACAACCTCACAAGATACCTAGCTAACAACCTCGAAGATCCCCATCCCTTTACATTCTCACAAAATCCCCAGCCTACAACCTCACAAGATCCCCAGCCTACAACCTCGCAAGATAACTATCCTACAACCTCACAAGATACCTAGCCTACAACCTCACAAGATCTCAGCCTAAAACCTCAAAAACATCTCCAGCCTAATCGTCACAAGATCCCCAGCTTACATCCTCACAAGATCCCCAGCCTACAGCCTCCAAGATTCCCATCCTCAAACCTCAACAAAATACCAAGCTACAACCTCACAAGATCCAAAGCCCACATCCTCACAATACCCCCAGCCAAACAACTTCACATTATCCACATCCTAAAAACCTCACAAAATACCTAGTCCAAACAACCTCACAAAATAACCAGCATACAGCCTCCCAAGATCCCCAGCCTACACCTATCCAAAGACATCTAGCCTAAGCCTCCATAAGATACCCAGCCTGCGCCTCTCAAGTTCCCAGCCTGCAACTCAAAAAGGATACCTAGCCTACTGCATTCATAAACGATTCACCTACATCCTCCCCAAGATCCCAAGACTACAACCTCACCAGATCCCCAGCTACAATTCTCACAAGATCCCCAGCCTACAACCTCAAGGATCCCCAGCCTACAACCTCACTAGATCCCCAGCTACAACTCAACAAGGTACCCAGCATAGAAACCTCAAAAGCTCCCGGCCTACAACCTCACAATGATTCCCCATCTTACAAACCTATACAAATCTCCCAGCCTCACACCTCACAGGTACCAGCTCACCTCACAGGATCCACAGCCGGGCAACCGCAAAAAAACAACCAGCCTAAAACTCACAGTTCTCAGCTTACAGTCCTCACAAGATCCGCAACCTTGCAGCTCGAAGTTAGGCATCTTACAGTCTAACAAGATCCTCAGCCTACAACCTACATAAAATTTGAAGCCTACATCTCACAAGATTACCCAGCCTAACAACCTCACGAGAAAACCCAGCATACAACCTCAGAAGGATCCCCAGCCTGCAACCTCACAAGATTCCCAGACTAGAACCTCAGAAGATCCCTGCCTTACAATCTCACAAGATCCCCAGCTCACAACCTCAAAGTCCCAGCCTACAAACCTCACAAGCTCTCCAGATACAGCCACAAGATCCCCTGTCTACAACCTAATAGATCCCCAGCCTATAACCTCAAAAGATTACCCAGCCTACATGCCTAACAAGACCCAAGCCTGCAAACCTCACAAGATCCTCACGCTACAAGCTCACAAACTCTCCAGCTATAACCTCACAAGATCCCCAAGTTTCAACTCACAAGTCCCCAGCCTAAAAGCTCACAAGATCCGCAGCCTACACCTCACAGCTCCCTAGACTACAACTCACAAGAACCCCAGGAAAACCTCACAAGATCCCCAGGTTACAACCTCAAAAGATCCCAAGCTACAACCTAAAAAGATCCCCAGCCTACAACTCACAAGATACTTTGGCGTACAAACTCACAAGGTCCCCAGCTCACACCTCAACAAGATCCCCAGGTTACACCTCCACAAGATCTCAGCCTAAACCTCAAAAGCTTCCAGCCTACAACCTCACAAGATCCCCGGCTACACCTCAAAAGATCCCAGGTTTACATCATCACAAGATCCCCAGACTACAACTCACAAGCTCTCCAGCCTACAACCTCCACATGCATTCCAGCCTACAACCTCACAAGATCTCCCCCCAACAAAAACTCCCCCCCCCCCCCCCGTCCCCACCCCCGCCTACAACCTCACCAGATACCTGGCTACAAACCTCACATGATCCCCATCCTTCACCCACAAGATCCCCAGCCTACAACTTCACAGCTCCCAAAGCCTACAACCTCAAGAGATCACCAGCCTGCAACCTCACAAGATCCACAACCTATAACCTCACAGATTGCAGCGCATAACCTCACAAGATACCCAGCCTACAACCTCACAAGATCCCCAGCTACAACCTCATCAAGATCCCCAGGCTACATCCTCACATGATCCCAGCATACAACCTCACAAGACCCAGCCTACAACTCACAAGAGACTCAGGATACAACCGCACAAGATACCTGCCTACAACCTCACAAAGCTTCCCAGCCTACAACCTCACAAGATCCCCAAGTGATACAAACCCTCACAAACATACCAGCCTACAACCTCACAAAATCCCCAGCTACAAACCTCACAAGATCCACAAAGCTACAACCTCAAAAGATCACCAGGTTACAGCCTCACAGACCCCCGCATACATCCTCACAAGGCTCCCCGCCTAAACCCTCAAGGTCCAGACTACAAACTCAAAAGATACCCTGTCTACAACCTCACAAGATTCCCAGCCTACAGCTCACAAGGATTCCCTAGCCTACAACACCTCAAAGTTACCCAGCCTACACGTCCAAAGAAAACCTATCCTACAACCTCACAAAGATCCCTAGGCTACATCCTCAAAACATCCCAGGTTACAACCCACAAGATACCCAGCCTACAGCCTCACAAGATCCCCATCCTACAACCTCACATGATCCCCAGGCTAAAATCTTACAAGATCCCCGGCCTACAACCTCACAAGATCCCCAGGTTGCAACCTCACAAGGCCCCCAGGTTACAACCTCAAAAGATCCCCAGGCTACAACCTCACAAGATCCACAGCCTACAACCTCACAAGATCTCCATCCAACAACCTCAAAACTTACCCAGCCTACAACCTCACAAGATCCCCAGCCTACAACCTCACAAGATCAACAGCCTACAACCTCACAAGATCCCAAGCCTACAACCTCCAAAGATCCCCAGCCTGACACCGCGCAAGATCCACAACCTACAACCTCACAAGATCTCCAGCGTATAACCTCACAAGACTTCCAGCCTACAACCTTCTCAAGATCACCAGCCTACTACCTCACAAAATCCACAGGCTACATTCCTCACAAAGATCCCAGACTACAGCCTCACAAGATCCCCGGCCTGCAACCTCACAAGAGACTCAGGTTACAACCTCACAAGATACCTTGCCTACAACCCCACAAGCTCCCCAGCCTACAACCTCACAAGATCCCCAGTTACAACCTACACAACTACCAGCTACAACCTCACAAGATTCCCAGCCTACATCCTCACAAGATCCACAAGCTACAACCTCACAAGATCCCCAGGTTACAACCTCACAAGATTCCCCGCCTACATCCTCACAAGCTCCCCGGCCTACAACCTCACAAGGTCCCCATTCTACAACCTCACAAGATACCCAGCCTACAGCCTCACAAGATCCCCAGCCTACAACCTCAAAAGTTACCCAGGCTACATCGTCGCAGATACCCTATTCAACAACCTCACAAGTACCTAGCCAACAACCCTCACAAGATCCCCAGGCTACAATTCTCAAAAATCTATAGCATACAACTCACAAGATTCCCCAGGCTGCAAACCTGCCAAGATACCTATCCTGCAACCTAACAAGTTACCTAGTACAACCTCACTAGATCTCCAGCCTACAACCTCAAAACATCTCCAGCCTTCTACCTCACAAGATCCCCAGCCTACATCCTCACAAGATCCAAAGCCTACAGGCTCCAAGATTCCCATCCTCAAAACCTCACAAGCCTAACAACCTAACAGGATCCCAAGCCGACAACTCACAACACCCAAGCCAACAACTACACATGATCCTCATCCTAAAACCTCACAAAATACCTAGCCAACAACCTCACATGATACTCAGCCTACAGCCTCATGAGTTACCCCGCCTACACCCTCACAAGATGCCCAGCCTATAAACTCACAAGATACCCATCATACAACCTCACAAAATCCACAGCCTACAACCTCACAAAATTCCCAGCCTTCAAACTCACAAAATACCCAGCCTACTACCTCACAAGATGCCTAGCCTACAACCTCACAAGATACCCAGCCTACAACTTCTTAAGATACCCAGCCTACAGCGTCACCAGATACCTAGCCTACAGACTCACAAGATCCCCGGCCAGAAACACACAAGATACCTGTCCTACAACCTCGCAAGATTCCTAGTCTACAACCTCACAAGATCCCCAGCCAACAACCTCACAAGATACCCAGTTTAGAACCTCACAAGCTTCCCCGCCTACAACCTCACAAGGTCCCCATTCTACAACCTCACAAGATACCCAGCCTACAGCCTCACAAGATCCCCAGCCTACAACCTCAAAAGTTACCCAGGGCGATAACAACGTCGCAAGATACCTATTCAACAACCTCACAAGATACATATGCCAACAACCTCACAATATCCCCAGCCTACAATCTCACAAAATCTATAGCCTACAACCTCACAAGATTCCCAGGCTGCAACCTCGCAAGATACCTATCCTGCAACGTAACAAGATACCTAGACTACAACCTCACAAGATCTCCAGCTAACTACCTCAAAAATCTCCAGCCTTCTTCCTACACAAGTTCCCGCAGCCTTCATCCTTAGAAGATCCAAAGCCATACAGCATCACCAAGATTCCCATCCTCAAACCTACAAAATACCAACCCATACAACCTCCTCAGGATTCACAAGCCCACAAACGGTCAACACCCTATTGACATACTAAGTCATCAATGTGCGCATTCCGTATTACTCCTAACATATAGACCTTGCCCGTCTCCTACCATAACCAACCACCCTCACATGATACCCAGCCTACAGCCTCATGAGTTACCCCGCCTACAGCCTCACAAGATTGCCAGCCTAAAACTCACAAGATAATCCATCATACAACCTCACAAGATCCCCAGCCATACAACCTCACAGAATTCCCAGCCTTCAAACTCACCAAAATACACAGCATACTACTCACTAGATGACTAGCCTAAACCTCACAGATACCCAGCCTACAACTTCTTAAGATACCTCAGCCTACAGCGTCCACAGGATACCTAGCTACAGACTCACAAGAATCCCCGGCCAAAACACACAAGATACCTGTCCTACAACTCGCAAAGATTTCCTAGTCTACAACTCACAAGAATCCCCAGCCAACAACCTCACAAGATACCCAGTTTAGAACCTCACAAGATCCCCGCCAGCAACCCTCCCCCGCAAGATCCCGCCCTAACAACCTCACAATATCCACAGCTACATCCGCCCAAAGACCCCATCCGACAACTCACAAAATACCTAGCCTACAAACTCACAAAGATACCCAGCCTACAGCCTCCAAGTTCCCAGCCTACAACCTTCACAAGAATCTAGCCTACAGCCTCATAAGTTACCCAGCCTGCAACCACACAAGTTTCCCCAGACACAACCTCCAAGATACCTAGCCTACGCATTTAAGATACCCAGCCTACATCCTCACAGATCCTTAGATCTACAACCTCACAAGATCCCAAGCCACAATCTACACAGATCCCCAGGCCTACAACCTCACAAGATCCACAGCCTACAACTCACTAGATCCCAGCCTGCAACCTCACAAGGTACCCAGCCTTCACCTCACAAGATACCTTGCCCAAGCATCTAAGATACCAACCCTACATTCCTCACAAGATTCCAAGGACTACACTCACAGATTAATCGGTGCCTACAGCCTCACAAGTCCCAGCCTACACCATCGCAATATCCCCAGCCTATAAACCTCCAAGATCCTCAGCCTGTACAACCGCACAAGATTCCCAGCTGCATCTCACCAACTCCCAGCCAACAACTTACAGATCCCCAGCCTACAACTTCACAAACATCTTATCTTCAACCTTACAAGATCAGTTACAACCTCACAGATTACCAGCCTTCAACCTCACAGCATCCCCAGCCTTACAACCTCACAAGATTCCCATCACACAAACCTCACAAGATCCCCATCCTAAAAACAACAAAGATCTCCAGCCTACAACCTCATAAGATCCCTCGCCTACAACCTCACAAGATCCCCATCCAAATATCCTCACAAGATACCAGTTACAAACTTACAGAAATACTAGCTACACCTCGCAAGCTCCCAAGCTGCGATCTCAAAAAGTCCCAGAATGTACCTCAAAAAGATCTCAGCGACAACCACAAAAGATTCCAGCCTACAACCACCCAAGGTTCCTCAGTTAGAACCTCACCATCTACCCCCCCCCCCCCCCCCGCCTTGCAACGTCACAAGTTGCGCAGCCTACAAACCTCACAAGGTCCTAAGCTTACAACCTCACAAAATCTCTAGCCTTCAGCCTCACAAGATACCCAGGTACAACCTCACAGATCTCAGCCTAAAACTCAAAAGATCACGAGCCTAAACTCACAAAGATCCCAGCAAGAACCTCAAAGCATCCCCTGCCTACAACCTCGCAAGATCCTCAGCCTACAACCTCACAAGATCCCTAGGCTACAACCTCAAACATCCCCATGTTACAACCCCACAAGATACCCAGCCTACAGCCTCACAAGATCCCCATCCTACAACCTCACATGATCCCCAGGCTAAAATCTTACAAGATCCCCGGCCTACAACCTCACAAGATCCCCAGGTTGCAACCTCACAAGGCCCCCAGGTTACAACCTCAAAAGATCCCCAGGCTACAACCTCACAAGATCCACAGCCTACAACCTCACAAGATCTCCATCCAACAACCTCAAAACTTACCCAGCCTAACAACCTCACAGAATCCCAGCCTACAAAGCCTCACAAGATCAACAGCCTACAATCTCACAAGATCCCAAGCCTACAACCTCCAAAGATCCCCAGCCTGACACCGCACAAGATCCACAACCTACAACCTCACAAGATCTCCAGCGTATAACCTCACAAGATACCCAGCCTACAACCTTACAAGATCCCCAGCCTACAACCTCACAAAATCCCCAGGCTACATCCCACAAGATCCCCAGACTACAGCCTCACAAGATCCCCGGCCTGCAACCTCACAAGAGACTCAGGTTACAACCTCACAAGATACCTTGCCTACAACCCCACAAGCTCCCCAGCCTACAACCTCACAAGTCCCCCCCAAAGTTCACAACCTCACAACATACCAGGCCTACGAACCTCACAAAGGTTCCCAGCCTACATCCTCCACAAGTTCCACAAGCTACAACCTCACCAAGTTCCCAGGTTACAACCTCAAAGATTCCCGCATACATCCTCTCAAGCTCCCGCTACAACTCACAAGGTCCCCTTCTACACACCTCACAAGATACCCAGCCTACAGCCTCACAAGATCCCCAGCCTACAACCTCAAAAGTTACCCAGGCTACAACGTCGCAAGATACCTATTCAAACAACCTCACAAGATACATAGCCAACAACCTCACAATATCCCCAGCCTACAATCTCACAAAATCTATAGCCTACAAACTCACAGATTCCCAGGCTCAACCTGCAAGGGAGGGATACCTATCCTGCAACCTACAAGATACCTAGCCTAAACCTCACAAGATCTCCAGTCCTACAACCTCAAAACATCTCAGCTTCTACCTCACAAGATTTTTTTTTTTTTCCCCCCAAAAAAGCCCTACATCCTCACAAGATCCACCGCCTTAAGCCCTCACAAGATTCCCCTCCTCAAACCTCACAAGCCTAAACCTAACCAGAGATCCCAAGCCCACAACCTACAACACCCCAAGCCAACAAACTAACATGATCTCATCCTAAACCTCAACAAAATACCTAGCCAAAACCTCACATGATACTCAGCCTACAGCCTCATTGAGTTACCCCGCCTACACCCTCACAAGATGGCCAGCCTATAAACTCACAAGATACCCATCATCAACCTCACAAATCCCAGCCTACAACCTCACAAAATTCCCAGCCTTCAAACTCACAAAATACCCAGCCTACTACCTCACAAGATGCCTAGCCTACAACCTCACAAGATACCCAGCCTACAACTTCTTAAGATACCCAGCCTACAGCGTCACCAGATACCTAGCCTACAGACTCACAAGATCCCCGGCCAGAAACACACAAGATACTGCCTACAACCTCGCAAGATCTAGTCTACACCTCACAAGATCCCCAAGCAACAACCTCAACAAGATACCCATTTAGAACCTCACAAGCTTCCCGGCCTACAACCTCACAAGGTCCCCATTCTACAACCTCACAAGATACCCAGCCTACAGCCTCACAAGTCCCCAGCCTACAACCTCAAAAGTTACCCGGCTACAAAACGTCGCAATGATACCTATGCAAACAACCTCACAAGATACATAGCCAAACAACCTCCCCAAAAAACACCCAAATTTTATCCCCAGCTACAAATCTCAAAATTCTATAGCCTACACCTCACAAGATTCAGCTGCAACCTCGCAATGATACCTATCCTGCACGTAACAAGATCCTGCCTACAACCTCACAAGATCTCAGCTACAACCTCAAACATCTCCACCTTCTACCTCACAAAAGGATCCCCAGCCTACATCCTTAGAAGATCCAAAGCCTACAGCCTCACAAGATATCCCATCCTCATACCTCACAAATACCAACCCTACAACCTCACAGGATCCCAAGCCCACAAACCTCACAACACCCCAAAGCAACAATACACTGATCCTCATCCTAAACCTTCAAAATACCTAGCAACAACCTCACATGATACCCAGCCTACAGCTCATGAGTTACCCGCCTACAGCCTCACAAGATTTGCCCAGCCTACAAAACTCACAAGAATACCCATCATACCAACCTCACAAGATCCCCAGCCTACAACCTCACAAAATTCCCAGCCTTCAAACTCACAAAATACCCAGCCTACTACCTCACAAGATGCCTAGCCTACAAACCATCACAAATACCCAGCCCTACAAACTTCTTAAAGATACCCAGCCTACAGCGTCACCAGAACCTAGCCTACAGACTCACATGATCCCCGGCCAGAAACACACAAAGATACCTGTCCTACAACTCGCACGATTCCTAGTTACACCTCACAAGATCCCCTGCCAACAACCTCACAAAATACACCAGTTTAGAATCCTCACAGATCCCCAGCCAGCAACCTCACCAAGATCCCCAGCCTACAAAACTTCACAATATCCACAGCCTACATCCTCCAAAGACCCCATCGACAACCTCACAAAATACCTAGCCTACACCTCAAAAGATTACCCAGCCTACAGTCCTCCAAGTTCCAGCCTACAACCTCACAAGACATCTAGCCTACAGCCTCATAAAGTTAACCAGCCTGCAACCACACCAAGTTCCCCAGCCTACAACCTCACAAGTTACCTAGCCTACAGCATCATAAGATACCCAGCCTACATCCTCACAAGATCCTAAGACTACAACCTCAACAAGATCCAAGCCTACCAATTCACAAGATCCCACCCCCAGTTGGGGATCTTGTGAGATTGTAGGCTTGGGATCTTGTGAGGTTTGTAGTCTTAGGATCTTGTGAGGATGTAGGCTGGGTATTTATGATGCTGTAGGCTAAGGTATCTTGTGAGGTTGTAGGCTGGGGACTTGTGTGGTTGCAGGCTGGGTAACTTATGAGGGCTGTTGGCTAGATGTACTTGTGAGGTTGTAGCTGGGAACTTGGGAGGCTGTAGGCTGGGTATCTTGTGAAGGTTGTAGGCTAGGTATTTTGTGAGGTTGTCGGATGGGGGTCTTTGGAGGATGTAGGCTGTGGATATTGTGAGGTTGTAGGCGGGGATCTTGTGAGGTTGCTGGCTGGGGATCTTGTGAGGTTCAAAACTGGGTATTTTGTGAGGTTGTGGTGGGGATCTTGTGAGGTTGTTTGACTAGGAATCTTGCGAGGTTGTAGGAAAGGTATCTTGTGTGTTCTGGCGGGATCTTGTTGAAGTCTGTAGGCTTAGGTATTCTGGTGACGCTGTAGGCTGGGTATCTTAAGAAGTTGTAGGCTGGGTATCTTGTGAGGTTGTAGGCTAGGCATCTTGTGAGGTAGTAGGCTGGGTATTTTGTGAGTTTGAAGGCTGGGAATTTTGTGAGGTTGTAGGCTGGGGAATCTTGTGAGGTTGTATGATGGGTATCTTGTGCGTTTGTAGGCTTGGGATCTTGTGAGGCTGTAGGCGGGCGTTATAACTCATGATTTGCTGTAGGCTGGGTATATGTGGGTTGTTGGCTAGGTTTTTGTGAGGTTTTAGGATGAGGATCATGTGTAGTTGTTGGCTTGGGGTGTTGTGAGGTTGTGGGCTTGGGATCCTGTGAGGTTGTAGGGTTGGTATTTTGTTGAGGTTTGAGGATGGGAATCTTGTGGGCTGTAGTTTGGATCTTCTAAGATGTTAGGCTGGGGATCTTGTGAGGTAGAAGGGCTGGAGATGAGGGTTACAACCTCACAAGATACCCAGCCTTCAACCTCAAGCATCCCAGCCTTACAACCTACACATAGATTCCCATCCCACAACCTCACAAGATCCCCATCCTAAATCATCACAAGTTCTCCAGCCTACAACCTCACAAGATCCTAGCCTACAAACCTCACAAGATCCCCATCTATAACCTTCAAGATACCCAGCTTACCAAACTTACAGAAAACTAGCCTTACAACTCGCAAGCTCCAAGCTGCGATCATCAAAAGATCCCCAGAATGACCTCTCAAAAGGATCCTCAGCCGACAACCACAAAGATTCCCAGGCCTACAACCAACACAAGTTCCTCAGCTTAGAACCTCACATTGATCCGCAAATTGCAACGGTCAAAAGTTACGCAGCTACAACCTCACAAGATCCTAAGCTTACAACCTCACATATCTCTAGCCTGCTGCCACAAGATACCCAGCGTTACACCTCACAAGATCCTCAGCCTAAAACCTCAAAAGATCCACGAGCTATAACCTCACAAGATCCCCAGCCAAGAACTCAAAGCATCCCCTGCTACAACTCGCAACTCCTCAGCCTACAACCTCAACAAGATTCCTAGGCTACAACCTCAAAATCCCCAGGTTACAACCCCACCAAGAATACCCAGCCTACAGCCCACAGATCCCCATCTACACCTCACATGATCCCCTAGGCTAAAATCTTACAGATCCCCGGCTACAACCTCACAAGATCCCCAGGTTGCAACTAACAAGGCCCCCAGGTTACAACTCAAAGATCCCAGGCTCAACCTTTCACAGGACCACAGCCTACACTCACAAGATCTCCATCCAACAACCAAAACTTACCCAGCCTGCAACCTCACAGATCCCCTGCTACAACCTCCAGATCTACAGCCTACAATCTCACAAGATCCCAAAGCCTACAACCTCCCAAAGATCCCCAGCTGACACGCACAAGATTCCACAACCTACAACCTCACAAGATCTCCAGCGTATAACTCACAAGATACCCAAGCCTACAACTCACAAGATCCCCAGCCTACAACCTCACCAAAATCCCCAGGACTACATACTCACAGATCCCAGACTACAGCCTCACAAAGATCCCGGACTGCAACCTCACAAGAGACTCAGGTTACAACGTCAAAGATACTTGCCTACAACCCCACAAGCTCCCAGCCCCCATACAACCTAAAAGATCCCCAAGTTTACAACCTCACAACATACCAAGCCCTACAAACCTCACAAGATTCCCAGCCTACATCCTTCACACGATACACAAGCTTACAACCTCACAAGATCCCCAGGTTAAACCTCACAAGATTCCGACTACATCCCTCACAGCTCCGGCCTACAAACCTCACAGGTCCCCATTCTACAACCTCACAGATACCAGCCTACAGCCTCACAAGATCCCCAGCCTACAACCTCAAAGTTACCCAGGCTACAACGTCGCCCCCCCCCCCCCCCCCCCCCCCCCCCCCCCCCCCCCCCCCCCCCCCCCAAGATCCTATTCAACAACCTCACAAGGATACCTAGCCAACAAACCTCACAGATCCCAGCTACAGTCTACAAAATCTATAGCCTAAACTCACAAGATTTCCCAGGTGCAACCTCGCAAGATACTATCCTGCAAACCTAACAAGATACCTTGCTACACCTCACAAGATCTCCGCCTACAACCTCACAAAACATTCCAGCCTTCTACCTCACAAGATCCCAGCCTACAACCTCACAAGATCCAAAGCTACACCTCAACAAGATTCCATCCCACAAACCTCACAAGCCTACCAACTAACAATCCCAAGCCCACAACCTACAAACCCCAAGCCAACAACTACAACATGAATCCTATCCTAAATCCTCACAAAAATAACTAGCCAACAACCTCACATGATACTCAGTACAGCCTCATGAGTTACCCGCCTAACCCCTCACAGATGCCCAGCCTATAACTCACAAGATACCCATCATACAACCTCACCAAAATCCCAGCCTACAAACCTCACAAAATTCCCAGCCTTCAAATCTCAAAATACCCAGCCTACTACCTCACAAGATGCTAGCCCCCCCCCCCCACACCTCACAAGATACCCAGGCCTACAAACTTCTAAGATACCCAGCCTACAGCTCACAAGATAACCTAGCCCTCAGACTCACAAGATCCCCGGCCAGAAAACACAAGATCCCGGCCAGAAACACACAAGATTAACTGTCCTAAACCTCGCAAGATTTCCTAGTCTACACCTCAACAAGATCCCCAGCCAACTACACTCACAAGGATACCAGTTTAGAACCTCACAAGTATCCCGGCCTACAACCTACAAGGTCCCCATTCTACAACCTCACAAGATACCCAGCCTACAGCCTCACAAGATCCCCAGCCTACAACCTCAAAAGTTACCCAGGCTACAACGTCGCAAGATACCTATTCAACAACCCTCACAAGATACATAGCCAAACAACCTCACAATTCCCCCAGCTTACCAATCTCACAAAAATTATAGCCTTACAATCCTCACAAGATTCCCAGGCTGCAACCTCGCAAGATACCTATCCTGCAACGTAACAAGATACCTAGCCTACAACCTCACAAGATCTCCAGCCTACAACCTCAAAACATCTCCAGCCTTCTACCTCACAAGATCCCCAGCCTACATCCTTAGAAGATCCAAAGCCTACAGCCTCACAAGATTCCCATCATCCAGACTCACAAATACCAACCCTACACCTCACAGGATCCCAAGCCCACAACCTCACAACACCCCAAGCCAACAACTACACATGATCCTCATCCTAAAACCTCACAAAATACCTAGCCAACAACCTCACATGATACCCAGCCTACAGCCTCATTGAGTACCCCGCCTACAGCCTCACAAGATGCCCAGCCTACAAACTCTCAAGATACCCATATACAACCTCACAAGATCCCAGCCTACAACCTCACAAAATTCCCAGCCTTCAAAATCACAAAAAATAACCCAGCCTACTACCTCAACAGATGCCTAGCCTACAACTCACAAGATACCCAGCCTACAACTTTTAAGATACCCAGCATACAGGCGTACCAGATACTAGCCTACAGACTCACAGATCCCCGGCCAGAAACGCACAAGATACCTGTCCTACAACCTCGCAGATTCCTAGTCTACAACTCACAAGATTCCCCAGGCCAACAACCTCACAAAATACCCAGTTTAGAACCTCACAAGATTTTTTTTTTTTTCCCAGCAGCAACCTCACAAGATCCCAGCCTACACCTCACAATTTCCACAGCATATACTTCCTCCAAAGACCCCCATCCGACAACCTCACAAAATACCTAGCCTACAACTCACAGATACCAGCTACAGCCTCCCAAGTTCCCCAGCCTACAACCTCACAAGACATCTAGCCTACAGCCTCATAAGTTACCCAGCCTGCAACCACACAAGTTCCAGCCTACAACCTCACAAATTACCTAGCCTACAGCATATAAGATACCCAGCCTACATCCTCACAAGATCTAAGGACTACAACCTCACAAGATCCAAGCCTACAATCTCACAAGATCCCCAGCCTACAAAACTCACAAGATCCACAGCCTACAACCTCCACTAGATCCCCAGCCTGCAACCTCACAAGGTACCCAGTTTACATCCTCACAAGATCCCCGGCCTACAACCTAACAATGTCCCATTTACATACCTCACGAAATATCCAGCCTCAACCTCACAAGGGTACCAGAACTTAACCTCACAGGATCCCCAGCATACTCCTCACAAGATTCCCAGCCCACAAACCTCACAAGATCCCCATCCTACAACCTCACAAAATTCACCAGCCTACAACCTCAACGAGATACACAGGCCTGCACTCACAAGATCCCAGCCGACAACCGCAAAAAACAACCCAGCTAAAAAACCCACAGTTCCTCAGCTTTACAGCTCAACAACATCCCGCAAACTGCAGACCTCGAAAGTTTGGCATCCTTCAAGGTCTAAACAAGATCCTCAGCCTCACAACTCTAAAAAATTCCAAGCCTACATCTCACAAAAAAAAAAGGATACCCAGGATACAACCTCACGAGAACCCCAGGCCTACAAACCTCACAAGTTCCCCAGCTGCACCTCACAATATCCCCCAGCTAGAACCTCAGAAGATCCCCTGGCCTACAATCTCACAAGATCCCAGCTCACAACCTCAAAGATCCCAAGCCTACAAGCCATCTCAAGTTTCCTAGCCTACAGCATCATACGAATACCCAGCCTACAAACTCACAAGATTCCTAAGACTACAACCTCACAATATCCCAAGCCTAACAATCTCACAAGATCCCCAGCCTAAAAACCTCACAAGATCCACAGCCTACAACTCACTTGATCCCCAGCCTGAACATCACAAGGTACCCAGGCTAGAACCCTCACAAGCTCCCGGACCTACACCTCACAAGATCCCCAATCTTACAACTCACAAAAATCTCAGCCTACAACCTCCACAAGGTACCCAGCCTTCACTCACAGGATCCCAGCCGACAACGCAAAAAACAACCAGCTAAAACCTCCACAAGCCCAGGCTACAGCCTCACAAGATCCGCACCTGCAGCCTCGAAAGTTAGGCATCCTACAGTCTTAACAAGATCCTCAGCCTCAACCTCATAAAATTAGAAGCCTACATCCTCACAGATACCAGCCTACAAACCTCACGAGAACCCAGCCTACAACCTCAGAAGATCCCCAGCCTGAAACCTCACAAGATCCCGCCTAGAACCTCAGAAGATCCCCTGCTCATTCTCCAACAAGATTCCCCAGCTCACAACCTCAAAGATCCCCAGCCTACAACCTCCACAAGCTTCCCAGCATACAAGCCCAAAGATCCCTGTTTCAACCTAATAAGATTCCCAGCCTATAACCTCAAAAAGATACCCAGCCTACAGCCTAACAAGACCCCAAGCTGCAAACCTCACAAGATCCTCACGCTACAAGCTCACAAAATCTCCAGCCCTATAACCTCACAAGATCCCAAGTTTCAACCTCAAAGATCCCCTGCCTTAAACCTCACAAGATCCGATGCCTACAACCTCACAGCTCCTAGCCTACAACCTCACAAGAACCCCAGGAACAACCTCACAAGATTCCCAGGTTACACCTCAAAGATCCCAAGCCTACAACTCAACAAGATCCCCAGCTACAACCTCACAAAGATACTTTGGCTACAACCTCACAAGGTCCAGTCACAACCTCACAAGTATCCCCAGGTTACAACCTACAAGATCTCAAGCTACAACCCTCAAAAACTCCCAGCCTACAACCTCACAAGATTCCCAGGCTACAACCTCACAGATCCCCAGGTTACATCCCTCACAAGATCCCCAGACTACAACTTCACAGCTCTTACCAGCTACAACCTCACAAGATCCCAGCCTACAACTCACAAGATCTCCCTCAACAACCTCAAAAGTTACCAGCCTACAACCTCACAAGATACCTGCCTACAACCTCACAAGATCCCCATCCTATCCCTCACAAGATCCCAGCCTACAAACTTCACTAGCTCCCAAGCCTACAACCTCAGAGATTAAAATTTTTAAGCCCAGCTGCAACCTCACAAGATCCACAACCTACAACCTACAAGATTGCAGAGCATAAACCCACAAGATACCCAGCCTACAACCTCACAAGATCCCAGCCTACAAACTAACAAGATCCCCAGGCTACACTCACAGATCCCCAGCCCTACAACCTCCACAAGACCCCCAGCCTACAAACCTCACATGAGACTCAGGATACACAAACCTCACAAGTACCTTGCCTACAACTCCACAAGCTTCCAGCCTACACCTCACAAGATCCCCAAGATACAACCTCACCACTACCCAGGCCTACAACATCACAAAAATCCCCAGCCTACAACCTCACAAGATACACAAGCTACAACTCACAAGATCACAGGTTACGCCTCACAAGGATCCCCCGCCTACATCTCACAAGCTCCCCGCCCTTACAACCTCACAAGGTTCCCCAGACTACTAAACTCAAAAGATACCCAGTCTACAACCTCACAAGATTCCCAGCCTACAGCCTCACAAGATCCCCCAAGCCTACAACCTCAAAAAGTTACCCAGCCTACAACGTCCCAAGAACCTATCCTACAACCTCACAAGATACCTAGCTACAACCTCGAAGATCCCCATCCCTTTACATTCTCACAAAATCCCCAGCCTACAACCTTCACAAGATCCCCAGCCTACAAAACTCGCAAGATAAACTATCCTACAACCTAAGTCAAGATACCTAGCCTACAACCTCACAAGATCTCAGCCTAAAACCTCAAAAACATCTCCAGCCTAATCGTCACAAGATCCCCAGCTTACATCCTCACAAGATCCCCAGCCTACAGCCTCCAAGATTCCCATCCTCAAACCTCAACAAAATACCAAGCTACAACCTCACAAGATCCAAAGCCCACATCCTCACAATACCCCCAGCCAAACAACTTCACATTATCCACATCCTAAAAACCTCACAAAATACCTAGTCCAAACAACCTCACAAAATAACCAGCATACAGCCTCCCAAGATCCCCAGCCTACACCTATCCAAAGACATCTAGCCTAAGCCTCCATAAGATACCCAGCCTGCGCCTCTCAAGTTCCCAGCCTGCAACTCAAAAAGGATACCTAGCCTACTGCATTCATAAACGATTCACCTACATCCTCCCCAAGATCCCAAGACTACAACCTCACCAGATCCCCAGCTACAATTCTCACAAGATCCCCAGCCTACAACCTCAAGGATCCCCAGCCTACAACCTCACTAGATCCCCAGCTACAACTCAACAAGGTACCCAGCATAGAAACCTCAAAAGCTCCCGGCCTACAACCTCACAATGATTCCCCATCTTACAAACCTATACAAATCTCCCAGCCTCACACCTCACAGGTACCAGCTCACCTCACAGGATCCACAGCCGGGCAACCGCAAAAAAACAACCAGCCTAAAACTCACAGTTCTCAGCTTACAGTCCTCACAAGATCCGCAACCTTGCAGCTCGAAGTTAGGCATCTTACAGTCTAACAAGATCCTCAGCCTACAACCTACATAAAATTTGAAGCCTACATCTCACAAGATTACCCAGCCTAACAACCTCACGAGAAAACCCAGCATACAACCTCAGAAGGATCCCCAGCCTGCAACCTCACAAGATTCCCAGACTAGAACCTCAGAAGATCCCTGCCTTACAATCTCACAAGATCCCCAGCTCACAACCTCAAAGTCCCAGCCTACAAACCTCACAAGCTCTCCAGATACAGCCACAAGATCCCCTGTCTACAACCTAATAGATCCCCAGCCTATAACCTCAAAAGATTACCCAGCCTACATGCCTAACAAGACCCAAGCCTGCAAACCTCACAAGATCCTCACGCTACAAGCTCACAAACTCTCCAGCTATAACCTCACAAGATCCCCAAGTTTCAACTCACAAGTCCCCAGCCTAAAAGCTCACAAGATCCGCAGCCTACACCTCACAGCTCCCTAGACTACAACTCACAAGAACCCCAGGAAAACCTCACAAGATCCCCAGGTTACAACCTCAAAAGATCCCAAGCTACAACCTAAAAAGATCCCCAGCCTACAACTCACAAGATACTTTGGCGTACAAACTCACAAGGTCCCCAGCTCACACCTCAACAAGATCCCCAGGTTACACCTCCACAAGATCTCAGCCTAAACCTCAAAAGCTTCCAGCCTACAACCTCACAAGATCCCCGGCTACACCTCAAAAGATCCCAGGTTTACATCATCACAAGATCCCCAGACTACAACTCACAAGCTCTCCAGCCTACAACCTCCACATGCATTCCAGCCTACAACCTCACAAGATCTCCCCCCAACAAAAACTCCCCCCCCCCCCCCCGTCCCCACCCCCGCCTACAACCTCACCAGATACCTGGCTACAAACCTCACATGATCCCCATCCTTCACCCACAAGATCCCCAGCCTACAACTTCACAGCTCCCAAAGCCTACAACCTCAAGAGATCCCCAGCCTGCAACCTCACAAGATCCACAACCTATAACCTCACAGATTGCAGCGCATAACCTCACAAGATACCCAGCCTACAACCTCACAAGATCCCCAGCTACAACCTCATCAAGATCCCCAGGCTACATCCTCACATGATCCCAGCATACAACCTCACAAGACCCAGCCTACAACTCACAAGAGACTCAGGATACAACCGCACAAGATACCTGCCTACAACCTCACAAAGCTTCCCAGCCTACAACCTCACAAGATCCCCAAGTGATACAAACCCTCACAAACATACCAGCCTACAACCTCACAAAATCCCCAGCTACAAACCTCACAAGATCCACAAAGCTACAACCTCAAAAGATCACCAGGTTACAGCCTCACAGACCCCCGCATACATCCTCACAAGGCTCCCCGCCTAAACCCTCAAGGTCCAGACTACAAACTCAAAAGATACCCTGTCTACAACCTCACAAGATTCCCAGCCTACAGCTCACAAGGATTCCCTAGCCTACAACACCTCAAAGTTACCCAGCCTACACGTCCCAAGAAACCTATCCTACAACCTCACAAGATCCCTAGGCTACAACCTCAAACATCCCCAGGTTACAACCCCACAAGATACCCAGCCTACAGCCTCACAAGATCCCCATCCTACAACCTCACATGATCCCCAGGCTAAAATCTTACAAGATCCCCGGCCTACAACCTCACAAGATCCCCAGGTTGCAACCTCACAAGGCCCCCAGGTTACAACCTCAAAAGATCCCCAGGCTACAACCTCACAAGATCCACAGCCTACAACCTCGCAAGATCTCCATCCAACAACCTCAAAACTTACCCAGCCTACAACCTCACAAGATCCCCAGCCTACAACCTCACAAGATCAACAGCCTACAACCTCACAAGATCCCAAGCCTACAACCTCCAAAGATCCCCAGCCTGACACCGCGCAAGATCCACAACCTACAACCTCACAAGATCTCCAGCGTATAACCTCACAAGACTTCCAGCCTACAACCTCACAAGATCCCCAGCCTACAACCTCACAAAATCCCCAGGCTACATCCTCACAAGATCCCCAGACTACAGCCTCACAAGATCCCCGGCCTGCAACCTCACAAGAGACTCAGGTTACAACCTCACAAGATACCTTGCCTACAATCCCACATGACTCCCAGCCTACACCTCACAAGATCCCCAGTTACAACCTACACAACTACCAGCTACAACCTCACAAGATTCCCAGCCTACATCCTCACAAGATCCACAAGCTACAACCTCACAAGATCCCCAGGTTACAACCTCACAAGATTCCCCGCCTACATCCTCACAAGCTCCCCGGCCTACAACCTCACAAGGTCCCCATTCTACAACCTCACAAGATACCCAGCCTACAGCCTCACAAGATCCCCAGCTACAAACCTCAAAAAGTTACCCAGGCTACATCGTCGCAGATACCCTATTCAACAACCTCACAAGTACCTAGCCAACAACCCTCACAAGATCCCCAGGCTACAATTCTCAAAAATCTATAGCATACAACTCACAAGATTCCCCAGGCTGCAAACCTGCCAAGATACCTATCCTGCAACCTAACAAGTTACCTAGTACAACCTCACTAGATCTCCAGCCTACACCTCAAAACATCTCCAGCCTTCTACCTCACAAGATCCCCAGCCTACATCCTCACAAGATCCAACCTACAGGCTCCAAGATTCCCATCCTCAAACCTCACAAGCCTACAACCTAACAGGATCCCAAGCCCACAACCTCACAACACCCCAAGCCAACAACTACACATGATCCTCATCCTAAAACCTCACAAAATACCTAGCCAACAACCTCACATGATACTCAGCCTACAGCCTCATGAGTTACCCCGCCTACACCCTCACAAGATGCCCAGCCTATAAACTCACAAGATACCCATCATACAACCTCACAAAATCCCCAGCCTACAACCTCACAAAATTCCCAGCCTTCAAACTCACAAAATACCCAGCCTACTACCTCACAAGATGCCTAGCCTACAACCTCACAAGATACCCAGCCTACAACTTCTTAAGATACCCAGCCTACAGCGTCACCAGATACCTAGCCTACAGACTCACAAGATCCCCGGCCAGAAACACACAAGATACCTGTCCTACAACCTCGCAAGATTCCTAGTCTACAACCTCACAAGATCCCCAGCCAACAACCTCACAAGATACCCAGTTTAGAACCTCACAAGCTTCCCGGCCTACAACCTCACAAGGTCCCCATTCTACAACCTCACAAGATACCCAGCCTACAGCCTCACAAGATCCCCAGCCTACAACCTCAAAAGTTTACCAGGCTACAACGTCGCAAGATACCTATTCAACAACCTCACAAGATACATAGCCAACAACCTCACAATATCCCCAGCCTACAATCTCACAAAATCTATAGCCTACAACCTCACAAGATTCCCAGGCTGCAACCTCGCAAGATACCTATCCTGCAACGTAACAAGATACCTAGCCTACAACCTCACAAGATCTCCAGCCTACAACCTCAAAACATCTCCAGCCTTCTACCTCACAAGTTCCCGCAGCCTTCATCCTTAGAAGATCCAAAGCCATACAGCATCACCAAGATTCCCATCCTCAAACCTACAAAATACCAACCCATACAACCTCCTCAGGATTCACAAGCCCACAAACGGTCAACACCCTATTGACATACTAAGTCATCAATGTGCGCATTCCGTATTACTCCTAACATATAGACCTTGCCCGTCTCCTACCATAACCAACCACCCTCACATGATACCCAGCCTACAGCCTCATGAGTTACCCCGCCTACAGCCTCACAAGATTGCCAGCCTAAAACTCACAAGATAATCCATCATACAACCTCACAAGATCCCCAGCCATACAACCTCACAGAATTCCCAGCCTTCAAACTCACCAAAATACACAGCATACTACTCACTAGATGACTAGCCTAAACCTCACAGATACCCAGCCTACAACTTCTTAAGATACCTCAGCCTACAGCGTCCACAGGATACCTAGCTACAGACTCACAAGAATCCCCGGCCAAAACACACAAGATACCTGTCCTACAACTCGCAAAGATTTCCTAGTCTACAACTCACAAGAATCCCCAGCCAACAACCTCACAAGATACCCAGTTTAGAACCTCACAAGATCCCCGCCAGCAACCCTCCCCCGCAAGATCCCGCCCTAACAACCTCACAATATCCACAGCTACATCCGCCCAAAGACCCCATCCGACAACTCACAAAATACCTAGCCTACAAACTCACAAAGATACCCAGCCTACAGCCTCCAAGTTCCCAGCCTACAACCTTCACAAGAATCTAGCCTACAGCCTCATAAGTTACCCAGCCTGCAACCACACAAGTTTCCCCAGACACAACCTCCAAGATACCTAGCCTACGCATTTAAGATACCCAGCCTACATCCTCACAGATCCTTAGATCTACAACCTCACAAGATCCCAAGCCACAATCTACACAGATCCCCAGGCCTACAACCTCACAAGATCCACAGCCTACAACTCACTAGATCCCAGCCTGCAACCTCACAAGGTACCCAGCCTTCACCTCACAAGATACCTTGCCCAAGCATCTAAGATACCAACCCTACATTCCTCACAAGATTCCAAGGACTACACTCACAGATTAATCGGTGCCTACAGCCTCACAAGTCCCAGCCTACACCATCGCAATATCCCCAGCCTATAAACCTCCAAGATCCTCAGCCTGTACAACCGCACAAGATTCCCAGCTGCATCTCACCAACTCCCAGCCAACAACTTACAGATCCCCAGCCTACAACTTCACAAACATCTTATCTTCAACCTTACAAGATCAGTTACAACCTCACAGATTACCAGCCTTCAACCTCACAGCATCCCCAGCCTTACAACCTCACAAGATTCCCATCACACAAACCTCACAAGATCCCCATCCTAAAAACAACAAAGATCTCCAGCCTACAACCTCATAAGATCCCTCGCCTACAACCTCACAAGATCCCCATCCAAATATCCTCACAAGATACCAGTTACAAACTTACAGAAATACTAGCTACACCTCGCAAGCTCCCAAGCTGCGATCTCAAAAAGTCCCAGAATGTACCTCAAAAAGATCTCAGCGACAACCACAAAAGATTCCAGCCTACAACCACCCAAGGTTCCTCAGTTAGAACCTCACCATCTACCCCCCCCCCCCCCCCCGCCTTGCAACGTCACAAGTTGCGCAGCCTACAAACCTCACAAGGTCCTAAGCTTACAACCTCACAAAATCTCTAGCCTTCAGCCTCACAAGATACCCAGGTACAACCTCACAGATCTCAGCCTAAAACTCAAAAGATCACGAGCCTAAACTCACAAAGATCCCAGCAAGAACCTCAATGGCATCCCCTGCCTACAACCTGCACGTTCCTCAGCCTACAACCTCACAAGATCTAGGCTACAACCTCAAAACATCCCCATGTTACACCCACAAGATTCCCAGCCTACAGCCTCACAAGATCCCCACCTACAACCTCACATGATCCCCAGGCTAAAATCTTACAAAGATCCCCGGCCTACAACCTCACAAGATCCCCAGGGTTGCAACCTCACAAGGCCCCAGGTTACAACCTCAAAAGATCCCCAGGCTACAACCTCACAAGATCCACAGCCTAAACCTCACAAGATTCTCCATCAACAACCTCAAAACTTACCCAGCCTAACAACCTCACAGAATCCCAGCCTACAAAGCCTCACAAGATCAACAGCCTACAACCTCACAAGATCCCAAGCCTACAACCTCCAAAGATCCCCAGCCTGACACCGCACAAGATCCACAACCTACAACCTCACAAGATCTCCAGCGTATAACCTCACAAGATACCCAGCCTACAACTACAAGATCCCAGCCTACAACCTCACAAAATCCCCAGGCTACATCCTCACAAGATCCCCAGACTACAGCCTCACAAGATCCCCGGCCTGCAACCTCACAAGAGACTCAGGTTACAACCTCACAAGATACCTTGCCTACAACCCCACAAGCTCCCCAGCCTACAACCTCACAAGTCCCCCCCAAAGTTCACAACCTCACAACATACCAGGCCTACGAACCTCACAAAGGTTCCCAGCCTACATCCTCCACAAGTTCCACAAGCTACAACCTCACCAAGTTCCCAGGTTACAACCTCAAAGATTCCCGCATACATCCTCTCAAGCTCCCGCTACAACTCACAAGGTCCCCTTCTACACACCTCACAAGATACCCAGCCTACAGCTCACAAGATCCCCTGCCTACAACCTCAAAAGTTACCCAGGCTACAACTGTCGCAAGATACCTATTCAAACAACCTCACAAGATTACCTAGCCAACAACCTCACAGATCCCCAGCCTACAGTCTCACAAAATCTATAGCCTACAAACTCACAGATTCCCAGGCTCAACCTGCAAGGGAGGGATACCTATCCTGCAACCTACAAGATACCTAGCCTAAACCTCACAAGATCTCCAGTCCTACAACCTCAAAACATCTCAGCTTCTACCTCACAAGATTTTTTTTTTTTTCCCCCCAAAAAAGCCCTACATCCTCACAAGATCCACCGCCTTAAGCCCTCACAAGATTCCCCTCCTCAAACCTCACAAGCCTAAACCTAACCAGAGATCCCAAGCCCACAACCTACAACACCCCAAGCCAACAAACTAACATGATCTCATCCTAAACCTCAACAAAATACCTAGCCAAAACCTCACATGATACTCAGCCTACAGCCTCATTGAGTTACCCCGCCTACACCCTCACAAGATGGCCAGCCTATAAACTCACAAGATACCCATCATCAACCTCACAAATCCCAGCCTACAAACCTCACAAAATCCCAGCCTTCATACTCACAAAATACCCAGCCTACTACCTCACAAGATGCCTAGCCTACAACCTCACAAGATACCCAGCCTACAACTTCTTAAGATACCCAGCCTACAGCGTCACCAGATACCTAGCCTACAGACTCACAAGATCCCCGGCCAGAAACACACAAGATACCTGTCCTACAACCTCGCAAGATTCCTAGTCTACACCTCACAAGATCCCCAAGCAACAACCTCACAAGATACCCATTTAGAACCTCACAAGCTTCCCGGCCTACAACCTCACAAGGTCCCCATTCTACAACCTCACAAGATACCCAGCCTACAGCCTCACAAGATCCCCAGCCTACAACCTCAAAAGTTACCCAGGCTACAACGTCGCAAGATACCTATGCAAACAACCTCACAAGATACATAGCCAAACAACCTCCCCAAAAAACACCCAAATTTTATCCCCAGCTACAAATCTCAAAATTCTATAGCCTACACCTCACAAGATTCAGCTGCAACCTCGCAATGATACCTATCCTGCACGTAACAAGATCCTGCCTACAACCTCACAAGATCTCAGCTACAACCTCAAACATCTCCAGCCTTCTACCTCACAAGATCCCCAGCCTACATCCTTAGAAGATCCAAAGCCTTCAGCTCTCACAAGATATCCCATCCTCATACCTCACAAATACCAACCCTACAGGCTGGCGATCTTGTGAGGTTTTGGGGTGGGGGTCTTGTGAGGTTCTAGGCTGGGTATCCTGTGAGGCTGTAGGATGGGTAACTTGTGAGGTTGTTGGCTAGGGATCTTGTGAGGTTTGAGTATGGGAATCTTGCGAGGTTGTAGGATAGGTATCTTGTGAGATTCTTGCTGGGGATCTTGTGAGGATGTAGGCTAGGTATGACTCAAGAAATCGTAATGACACGATTGCAAACAAACCATACCCCGGCCGGGATTGAACCCGCGACGGGCTGGAGTTTTGAGACTCTATGACCGCGGGTTCAATCCGGCCGGGGGTATGGTTAGGCTAGGTATCTTGTGGCGCTCTAGGCTGAGTATCTTGAGAAGTTGAAGGCTGGGTATCTTGTGAGGTTGTAGGCTTGGCATCTTGTGAGATTGTAGGCTGGGGATCTTGTGAGGTTGAAGGCTGGGGATTTTGTGATGATGTAGGCTGGGGATCTTGCGAGGTTGTATGATGGGTATCTTGTGAGTTTGTAGGCTGGGCATCTTATGAGGCTGTAGACCGTGTATCTTATGAGGTTGTAGGCTAGGCATCTTGTGAGGTTGTAACCTGGGTATCTTGTGAGTTTGTAGCTTGTGGATCTTGTGACGTTGTAGGTTGAGGATCTTGTGAGGTTGTAGGCTTGGTATCTTGTGAGGTTGTAACCTGGGGATCTTTTGAGGTTGTAGGCTTGGGATCTTGTGAGGTTGTAGGCTGGGGATCTCGTAAGGTTCTTGGCTTGGGATCTTGTGAGGTTGTAGCCTGGCGTTCTTTTGAGGTTGTAGGCGGAGGAGCTTGTGAGGATGTAGGCGGGGGATCTTGAGAGGTTGTAACCTGGGGATCTTGTAAAGGTTTTAGCTTTTGGATCTTTTGGGTTTTGGTGGGGGTATTTTAGGTTTTAGGCTTGGATGTTTGAGGTTGTAACTTGGGGATCTTGAGAGGGTTTTAGGCAGGGGAGCTTGTGAGGTTGATCAAGGTATCTTGTGGGTTGTAACCCGGTCTCTTGTGAGGGTTTTAGGTGGGATCTTTTTGGGGGTTGTAGGGTGGGGATCTTGTGAGGATGTAGCCTGGGGACTTGTGAGGGTTTTTGGCTGGGGGGTCTTTTAGGTTTTTAGGCGGGGGTTTTTTTGAGGTTACACCTGGAGATTTGTGGGTTTTTTTTTGTGTATCTTTGGGTTGCAGGCTGGGGATCTTTTGGGTTGTAGGCTTGGAGCTTGTGAGGTTTGTAGGTGGAAATCTTGTGAGGTTTAGCTGGGGGATCTTGTGAGGTTGTAGGCTAAGTATCTTGTATGTTGTAGGGTGGGTAACTTTTAGGTTTTGGTGTAGATCTTTTGAGGGCGTAGGGTGGGGATCTTTTGAGGTTGTGGGTGCGGATCTTGTGGGGTTGTAGCTTTGGGGGTCTTTGAGGTTTTAGGCTGGGGGGTTTTTTGGGGTTTTAGTCTTGGGACTTGTGAGGAATAACTAGGGATATTGGAGGGTTTAAAACCCGGAGAAATTGTAGGGTTTTAGGCTGGGGAGCTTTGAGGTTGTAGGTTGGGATATGTGAAGTTGTAACCGGGGATTTGTGAGGCGTTCCTGGGGATCTTTTGAGGTTGTAGGTGGGGGGCTTTTGAGGTTGTGGGCTCGGATCTTGTGAGGGTTGTAGGTGGAGATCTTGTGAGGTTGTAAACCCGGGGATCTTGTGAGGGTTTTAAAGGTGAAGATCTTGTGGTTGTTGCGTGGGGATTTGTGAGGTTTCAGGGTGGGGGTCTTGTTGGCTGAGGCTGGGTATCTTTAGGGTTTTAGGTGAGACTTGTGGGTTGTAGACTGGGGGTCTTGGGGCTTGATGCGGGGGTCTTCTGAATTTTTAGGCTGGGGATCTTTGAGGTTGTGAGCTGGGATCTTGGAGATTGTAGGCATAGGATCTTTTGAGGTTTAGCCCGGGGATTTGTAGGTTGCATCCTGGGGGTCTTTTGGGGGTTGTAGGCTGGGGATTTTGTGAGGGTTGTAGGTGGGGATCTTGTGAGGGTGTAGGCTTGGAATTTTTGTGGTTGTAGGTGAGGATTTGTTTTGTTTTAGGGCGAATGTTTTTGGGGTTTCAAGTTGCGGAACTTGTGAGCTGTAAATGAGGAAATTGTGAGGTTTTTTGGCTGGGTTGTCTTTTGCGGTTGTTGGTGGGGGTCTTTGAGGGTTTCAGCCTGTTATTCGTGGGTTGTATGCTGGGGATCTTGTGGGTTGAGATGGAGATCTTGTGATGTTGAGGGGTGGGAATTTGTGTGGTTGTAGGCTGGGGATCCTGGAGGTTGAAGGTGGTATTTTTTGGTTTTTAGGCTGGGGAAACTTGTGAGGTTGTAGGATGAGGTCTTGTGAGGTTTTAGGCTGGGGATCTTTTTGAGGTTGTAGGCTGGGTACCTTGTGAGGTTGTAGGCTGGGGATCTAGTGAGGTTGTAGGGTGGGGATCCTGTGGGTTTGGTGGAGATCTTGTGAGATTGTGGCGGGATTTTGGGTTGTAGTCTTGGGCTTGTGAGGATTTAGGTGGGTACTTATGATTTTTAGGCTAGGTATTTTGTGAGGTTTTAAGGGTGGGGAACTTGAGTGGCTGCGGGTGGGTATCTTTTTGAGGTGTAGGCTAGATGTCTTTTGAGGTTGT
Organism: Cherax quadricarinatus; assembly: GCF_026875155.1. NCBI lineage: Eukaryota > Metazoa > Arthropoda > Malacostraca > Decapoda > Parastacidae > Cherax > Cherax quadricarinatus. The sequence goes on along the minus strand of NC_069447.1, from coordinate 6,756,189 downwards.
AGGGTGGGGTCTTGGGAGGGGGGAGGCTGGGTTCTTGTGAGGATGTAGGCTAGGTATTTTGTGAGGTGTCGGGTGGGGGCTTTTTAGGGTTTTTGGCTGTGGATATTGTGAGGTTGTAGTGGGATATTGTGAGGTTGCTGGGTGGGGGGTCTTTTGGGATCTAGGCCCGGGTTTCTTTTGACGCTTAGGTGGGTATCTTGTGAGTTTGTTGGCTGGGGATTTGTGGGTTGTAGACTAGGTATCTTTCTAGGGTGGGGATGGGATTTGTGTGTTTCTGGCCGGGGATCTTGTGAGTCTGTAGGCAGGGATCTTGTGACGCTGTAGGCTGGGTATCCTAAGATTTGTAGGCAGGGTACTTGTGAGGTTTAGGGTAGGCATCTTGTAGGGTTTTAGGTGGTATCTTGTGAGTTTTAAAAGGGTGGGGATTTTGTGAGGTTGTAGGGCGGGGATCTTGTGAGGTTGTTTGATGGGTATCTTTTGGTTTCTAGGTGGGCATCTTTTGGGGGCAGTAGGCGGGGTAACGTATGGGTGTAGGCTGGATATTGAGGGTTTTTGGCTAGGTATTTTTTGAGGTTTTAGATGGGGATAAAGTGAAGTTTTTGGCTGGGGGTTTTTTGAGGGTTTTGGGCTTGGGGTCTTGTGAGGTTTTTTGGCTTGGGAATTTGTGAGTTTTAGGATGGGAATTTGTGGGCGTAGGCTGGGGGTTTTTGAGGTTAGGCGGGGATCTTGTGAGGTAGTGGGTGGAGATGTTTTAGGTTGTAGGTGGGACTTGTGAGGTTTTAGGCTGGGGATTTTGTGAGATTGTAGGATGGGGATCTTGTGAGGTAGTTAGTTGGGATCTTGGAGGTTGTAGGATAGGTATTTGCGAGGTTTTTAGGCTGGGGATTTGTGAGGTTTTTAGGCTGGGGGATTTTGTGAGATTGTAGGACGGGGATCTTGTGAGGTGATTAGTTAGGTACTTGTGAGGTTGTAGGAAGGTATTTGGGACGTTGTAGGGGGGTAACTTTGAGGTTGTAGTTGGGGTTTGTGAGGCTGTAGGTGGGTAACTTGTGAGGTTGTAGGGAGGGGAGCTTGTGAGGGTAGGCGGGGGATCTTTTGAGGGTGTAACCCCGGGGGGCTTGTTTAGGGTTTTAGCTTGTGGATTTGTGAGGGTTTTAGGGTGGGGGTTTTGTGAGTTTTTAGGGGTGGGTATATTGTGAGGTTGTAGGGAAAGGTATCTTGTGAGGTTGTAAACCTGGTCTCTTGTGAGGTTGTAGGCTGGGGATCTTGTGGGTTGAGGCTGGGGATTTGGGGGGGAGTAGCCCGGGGGTCTTGTGAGGTTGTGGCTGGGTTTCTTGTGAGGTTGTAGGCTGGGTATCTTGTGAGTTTAAAAGCTGGGATTTGTGAGGTTTTAGGTTGTGGATTTGTGAGGTGCGGCTGGGGGTCTTTTAGGGTTTAGTTGGGAGCTTGTAGGTTGTAGGCTGGGGGTCTTTTTGAGGTTGTAGGCTGGGGAACTTTTGAGGTTTTAGGCTAGGGATCTTGTGAGGGAAAGGCTGGGGTAAGTTTGAGGTTTTTGGGTGGGACTTTTGAGGTTGTAGGGTTGGGATCTTTTGAGGTTGTAGGGGGCGGATCTTTTGAGGTTTTAGCCTGGGGAAACTTTTTTAGGGTTTAGGCTGGGCAGGTTGTGAGGTTGTGTCTGGGGGGGTCTTGTGAGGATGTAACCCGGGGATCTTTTGTGGTTTTTAAGTGGGGATCTTTTAAGGTTTTATCCTGGGGGTTTGTGAGGTTGTAAGCTGGGGGGCCTTGGAGTTGTAGCCAAAGTATTTGTGGGTTTTAGGCTTGGGGTCTTTTGAGGTTGAAACCCGGGGATCTTTTGAGGGTTTTTCGTGGGGGTCTTGTGGGTTTTAGGCTGGGGAGTTGTAGGTTGTAGGTGGGGATCTTGTAAGGTTTTGGGTGGGGATCTTGTGAAATTGTAACTTAGGGATCTTGTGAGGTTGTTACCTGGGGGTCTTGGGAGGTTATGGGGGGAATCTTTTGAGTTGTAGCGTGGGGATCTTTGTGAGGTTGCAGGCTGGGGGCTTTTTACTGTGGCTGGGTATCTTTTGAGGTTTTTAGGGTGGGGATCTATGAGGTTGTAGACAGGGGTCTTTTGGGCAGTATGCTGGGGGTCTTGTGAAGTTTTTAGGGTGGGGTCTTTGAGGTTTTCAGGCTGGGGAACTTGTGAGGTTGTAGGCTGGGTTTTGTGAGGTTGAGGCTGGGTATCTTGTGAGGATATAGGCTTGGAAATTTTATGAGGGTTTTAGCTGAGGATTTTTAATTTAGGGTGCGAACTTTTAGTTGCAGGTAGGATCTTGGAGGCTGTAAACGAGGAACTTGTGAGGTTTTAGGCTGGGGGTTTTTTTCGGATGTCGGCTGGGGACTTGTGAGTTTCAGGCTGGTATCTCGTGAGGTTGTAGGGGGGTTTGGAGGTTTTTTAGGATGGGGTTTGTGAGGTTGTGGGTGGGAATCTTGTGAGGTTTAGGCTGGGGATCCCGTGAGGTTGGAAAGGGTGGGGACCTTGTGAGGTTGTAGGCTGGAGATTTGTGAGGGTTTTAGTGGGGGTCTTGTGGGTTGTAGGGTGGGGATCTTGTGAGGGTTTTTGGGGTGGGTTCCTTGTGAGGTTGTAGGCTGGGGATCTAGTGAGGTTGTAGGCTGGGGGCTTGTAGGTTGTAGGCTGGGGATCTTGTGAGATTGTAGGTGGGGATCTTTTGAGGTTGATTTTGGGATCTTTTGAAATGTGCTGGGTATCTTTGATGCTGTTGGGTAGGTATCTTGGGGTTGTAGCTGGGGAACTTGTGTGGCTGAGGGGGTACTTTTGAGGCTGTAGGGAGATTCTTGTGGGGTTTTGGTGGGGAATTGGGAGGCTGTGGCTGGGTATCTTTTGAGGTTGTAGCTAGTATTTTGGGGGAGGTTTTTCGGATGGGGGTCTTTGGAGGATGTGGTTGGGTATTGTGGGTGTAGGCTGCGGATCTTGTGAGTTTTCGGGGGGGAACTTGTGAGGTTTTTAACTGGGTTCTTTGAGGTGTAGGGGGGAATTTGTGAGGTTTTGGGTGGGATCTTTGAGGATGTGGTTGGAATATTTTGAGGTTGTAGGGAGGATCTTTTTAATTGTGGATCGTAAATTTCTAGGGTTTCAGTTTTCGGATTTGTAGGCTGTAAGCTGAGGAAAATTGTGAGGTTTTAGGTGGGTTTGGGTTTTTTTCGGTTGTCGGCTGGGGATTTGTGATGTTCAGGTTGTATTCGTGAGGTTGTAGGGGGGGGATTTTGTGAGGGTTTGGATGGGGATCTTGTGGGTTGTGGGCTGGGAATCTTGTGAGTTGTAGGTGGGGTCCTGGAGGTTGAAGGGTGGGTTCCCTTTTAGGTTGTAGGGGGAGTCTTTTGAGGGGTTTAGGATGGGGATCTTGTGAGGTTGTAGGTGGGGATTTGTGAGGTTTTAGGCTGGGTTCCTTTTGAGGGGTTTTAGGCTGGGGACTAGTGAGGTTTTAGGCTGGGGTTTGTGAGGTTGTAGGCTGGGGGTCTTGTGAGATTGTAGGTGGGGATCTTGTGAGGGTTTTATTTTTGGGATCTTGTGAGGGTGTAGGCTGGGTATCTTATGATGCTGTAGGATAGGTATCTTGGAGGGGTATGGTGGGAACTTGTGTGGTGCGGGTTTGGGGATCTTGTGAGGTTGTAGGCAGGTTTTTTTGTGAGGTTGTCTGATGGGATCTTTGGAGGGTAGGCTGTGGATATTGTGAGGTTGTGGGTGCGGATCTTGGGTTTGTGGTGTGGAATTTGTGAGGTTCAAATGGGTATCTTGTGAGGGTGTAGGATGGGAATCTGGGGAGTTGTTTGGGTGGGGGGCTTGTGAGGGTTTAAGACTAGGAATATTGCGAGGTTGAGGATAGATATCTTGGTGTTTCTGCAGGGGATTTGTGGGCTGTAGGGTAGGTATCTTGTTTGTTGTGGCTGGGTACTTAAGAAGTTTTAGGTGGGTATCTTTTGAGGTTGTAGGGATGCACTTGTGAGGTTGAGGCTGGGGATCTTGGATTTGAGGCTGGGGTTTTGTGAAGTTGTAGGTGGGGGGTCTTGTGAGGGTTTTATGATGGGTTTTTCTTGTGAGTTTGTTTGGGTGGTCATCTTGTGAGGCTGTGGGGGGGGGTAACTTATAGGCTGTAGGTGGGTTATGTGAGGTTTTTGGCTAGGTATTTTTTGGGGGGTTTTAGGATGAGGATCCTCTGAAGTTTGTTGCCTGGGGGGTTGTGAGGTTGTGGGCTTGGGGTTTGGAGGTTGTAGGGTTTTATTTTGTGAGGTTTTAGGGTGGGAATCTTGTGGGCTGTGGCTGGGGATCTTGTGAGGTGTAGGCTAGGGATTTTTGTGAGGTGAAGGCTGGAGATGTTTTTTAGGGTTTTAGGCTGGGGATCTTGTGATTGTAGGCTAGGTATCTTGTGAGGGTTTTAGGATAGGATCTTGCGAGGTTTTAGGCTGGAATTTGTAAGGGTTTTGGGGGGAAGATTTTGGAGATTGTAGTTGGGGGTCTTGTGAGGTTTTTTGGCTAGGTATCTTGTGAGGTTTTTGGTAGGTATCTTGCGATTGTAGCTGGGTAACTTTTTAGGGTTTTTGGTGGGGGTCTTTTAGTCTTTAGGCTGGGGATCTTTTGAGGTTGTGGGAAAGGGGACCCTTTTGGGGGTTGTAGGCCGGGGAGCTTGTGAGGATGTAGGCGGGGAATCTTGGGGGTTGTAACCTGGGGGTCTTTGAGGTTGTGCTTGTGGATCTTTTGGGGTTGAGGCTGGGGGTCTTTTGAGGTTGTAGTCTGGGTATGTTTGAGGTTGTAATTGGGGATCTTTTTTGGGTTTTAGGGTGGGGGGCTTGTAGGTTGTAGGCAAGGGATTTGTGAGGTTGTAACCTGATTCTCTTGTTAGGTTGTAGGATTTTTGAGGGGTATCTGGGGGGTTTGTGAGGATGTAGCCTGGAGACTTTAGAGGTTTTTAGGCTGGGGACTTGTGAGGGTTTTAGGCTGGGGATCTTGTGAGGTTATCGCTGGAGACTTGTGAGGGGGAGGTTGTGGATCTTGTGAGGTTCGGCTGGGGACTTTGAGGTTGTAGGCTTGGGGCTTGTGAGGTTGTAGGCTGGGGATCTTTTTGAGGTTGTAGGGTGGGGATCTTTTGAGGTTGTAGGCTAGGGATTTTGTGAGGTTGTAGGGTGAGAAAAAATTTTAGGTTGTTGGATGGGATCTTTGATGTAGGGTGTGGATCTTGTGAGGTTGACCTAGGATTTTAGATGAATGGGTTCAGAGAACCGACATGTGATAAATTAACAAAATGCAACTCTTGGGGATCTTTTTAAGGAAAAGTTTCGCCACACAGGGATTCACATCCATACGTGGGAAAATTGAAGAACAGGGGGAGAAGAGGTAACCTGTCAGACACTGCAATTTTGGGGTCTTAAACATAGGAAAATTTTTCGCTTGCCTATTCTTGGGACGGGCCTACTTTCCCATTTAAAATGTGCGCACCTATGCTGCTGCCCTCTCCCCCATACGGTTTTATAAACTGCTTTTTTCGCCCCCCATATGCCGTATTCTATTCAAAATTGAGGACTGAACACATCGACTCAAAGGGTTTAGGGGGCTGATTACCTCATTTCCTCCTGTTCTTCAAGTTTCTCCTCGTTTGGACTGAGAAGCCCCCTGTGTGGCGAAACGTTTCCTCAATAATTTATCCCAAAGTTCACATGTATCTAATTTATCAGCCTGGGGATCTGTTGAGGTTGTAACCTGGGGGCCTTGTGAGGTTGCAACCTGTTGATCTTGTGAGGTTGTAGGCTGGAGATCTTGTAAGGTTTTAGCCTGGGGATCATGTGAGGTTGTAGGATGGGGATCTTGTGAGGCTGTAGGCTGGGGATCTTGTGGGGTTGTAACCTGGGGATGTTTGAGGTTGTAGCCTAGGGATCTTGTGAGGTTGAAGGCTGAGGATCTTGTGAGGTTGTAGGCAGGGGATCATTTGAGGTTGTAGGCTAGGGATCTTGTGAGGTTGTAGGCTCGTGATCTTTTGAGGTTTTAGGCTGAGGATCTTGTGAGGTTTTACGCTGGGTATCTTGTGAGGCTGTAGGCTAGAGATTTTGTGAGGTTGTAAGCTTAGGATCTTGTGAGGCTGTAGGCTGCGTAACTTGTGACGTTGCAAGTTGCGGATCATGTGAGGTTCTAAGCTGAGGAATTTGTGTGGTTGTAGGCTGGGTATCTTTTGTGGTTGTCGGCTGGGGATCTTGTGAGGGTGCATTCTGGGGATCTTGTGAGATTGTAGGCTTAGGAGCTTGTGAGGTTGTAGGCTAAGTTTCTTGTGAGGTTGTAGGCTGGGTGTCTTGTGAGGTTGTTGGATGGGGATCTTGTGAGGTTGTAGGCTAGGGATCTTGAGAGGTTGTACGCTGGGGATCTTGTGAGGTTGTAGGCTGGGTATCTTGTGAGGATGTAGGCTAGGAATTTTATGAGGTTGTAGGCTGAGGATCTTGTTAGGTTTAAGGATGCGTAACTTGTGAGGTTGCAGGTTGCGGATCTTTTGAGGTTGCAAGCAGAGGAACTTGTGAGGTTTTAGGCTGGGTTGTCTTTTGCGGTTGTCAAGTGGGGATCTTGTGAGGTTGCAGGCTGGGTATCTCGTGAGGTTGTAGGCTGGGGATCTTGTGAGGTTGTAGGATGGGAATCTTGTGAGGTTGTGGGCTGGGAATCTTGTGAGGTTGTAGGCTGGGGATCCTGTGAGGTTGAAGGCTGGGTATCATGTGAGGTTGTATGCTGGAGATCTTGTGAGGTTGTAGGATGGGGATCTTGTGAGGTTGTAGGCTGGGGATCTTGTGCGGTTGTTGGCTGGGTACCTTGTGAGGTTGTAGGCTAGGGATCTAGTGAGATTGTAGGCTGGGGATCTTGTTAGGTTGTAGTCTTGGGATCTTGTGAGGATGTAGGCTGGGTATCTTATGATGCCGTAGGCTATGTATCTTGTGATGTTGTAGGCTGGGGAACTTGTGTGGCTGTAAGCTTGGTACCTTGTGAGGTTGTATCCTAGGTATTTTGTTAGGTTGTCGGATGGGGATCTTTTGAGGATGACGGCTGAGGATCTTGTGAGGTTGTTGGCTAGGTATCTTGTGAGGTTGTAGGATAGGTATCTTGTGAAGTTATAGAATGGGGATCTTGTGAGGTTGTAGTCTGGGGACTTTGTGAGGTTGTAGGCTGCGGAGCTTGTGAGGTTGGAGGCTGGTGATCTTGTGAGGTTGTAACCTGGGGATCTTGTGAGGTTGAAGCTTGTGGATCTTGTGAGGTTGTAGGCTGGGGATCTTGTGAGGTTGTAGGCTTGGTATCTTGTGAGGTTGTAACCTGGGGATCTTGTGATGTTGTAGACTTGGGAGCTTGTGAGGTTGTAGCCTGTGGATCTTGCGAGGTTGTAAGCTGGGGATCTTGTGAGGTTTTTGGCTTGGGATCTTGTGAGGTTGTAGCCTGGGGATCTTTTGAGGTTGTAGGCTGGGGAGCTTGTGAGGTTGTAGTCTGGGGATCTTGTGAGGATGTAGGCTGGGGAGCTTCTGAGGTTGTAGGCTTGGGATCTTGTGAGGTTTTAAGCTGTGGATCTTGAGGTTGTAACCTGGGGATCTTGTGAGGTTGTAAGTTGGGGACCTTGTGAGGTTGTAGCCAAAGTATCTTGTGAGGTTTTAGGCTGGGGATCTTGTGAGGTTGTAGGCTTGGGATCTTGTGAGGTTGTAACCTGGGGATCTTGTGAGGTTGTTCCTGGGGATCTTGTGAGGTTGTAGGCTTGGGATCGTGTGAGGTTGTAGGCTGGGGATCTTGTGAGGTTGTAACCTGGGGATCTTGTGAGGTTATAGGCTGGAGACCTTGTGAGCTTGTAGCGTTGGGATCTTGTGAGGTTGCAGGCTGGGGGTCTTGTTAGGCTGTAGGCTAGGTATCTTGTGAGGTTATAGGCTGGGGATCTTGTGAGGTTGTAGACTGGGGATCTTGTGGGCTTGTATGCTGGGGAACTTGTGAAGTTGTAGGCTGGGGATCTTTGAGGTTGTGAGCTGGGGATCTTGTGAGATTGTTGGCAGGGGATCTTCTGAGGTTGTAGGCAGGGCATCTTGTGAGGTTGCAGGCTGGGGATCTTGTGAGGTTGTAGGCTGGGGATCTTGTGAGGTTGTAGGCTGGGTATCTTGTGAGGATGTAGGCTAGGAATTTTATGTGGTTGTAGACTGGGGATCTTGTGAGGTTGCAGGTTGCGGATCTTGTGAGGTTTTAAGCAGAGGACTTGTGAGGTTTTAGGCTGGGTTGTCTTTTGCGGTTGTCAAGTGGGGATCTTGTGAGGTTGAAGGTTGGGTATCTCGTGAGGTTTGTAGGCTTGGGATCTTGTGAGGTTGTGGGATGGGGATCTTGTGAGGTTGTGGGCTGGGGAGGGATCTTGTGAAGCTGTTAGGCTAATGGGATCCTGTGAGGTTGAAGGTTGGGGTATGTATCTTTTGAGGTGTTAGGCTGGGGGATCTATGAGGTTGTAGCTTGGATCTTTTGAGGGCTGCAGGCCTGGGAATCTTTGTGCGGCTGTAGGCTGGGATCGTGTGAGGTTATAGGTGGGGATATTGCGAGGTTGTAGGGAAGGGGGACTTGTGCGGATTAGGCTGGGTATCTTAGTGAGGTTGTACGCTTGTGTCTAGTGAGGTTGAAGATGGGGATCTTGCGGGTGTAGGCTTTGGATTTGTGAGAGTTGTAGGTTGGGGAGATCTTGTGAGGATGGTTAGGTGGGTATCTTATGTGACTGTAGGCTAGGGTATTCTTGTGAGGTTGAGGATGGGGATCTTGTTAGGTAGTAGGTTGGAGATGTTGAGAGTTTGTAGGCTATGTATCTTGTGTGGTTTTTGTAGGATAGGTATCTTGCGAGTTGACGCTGGGGATATCTGTGAAGTTGTAGGGTGGGGATCTTTTGAGGCTGCCGGCTGGGAATGTTGTGCGGCTGTGTAGGACTGGGGATTTGTGAGGTTATAGGTGGGGATATTGCGAGGTTGTAGGCTGGGGACTTGTGAGGCTTAGGCTGGGTATCTTGTGAGGTTGTAGGCTGGGTGTCTTGTGAGGTTGTTGTAGGCTGGGGGATCTAGGTGAGGTTTTGTAGACTGGGGATCTTGTGAGTTTGTAGGCTTGGGAATTTCTTGGAGTTGTAGCTGGGGATCTTGTGAGGTTGCTGTCTTGCGGATTTCTGGAGGTTTTGTATGATGGGTATCTTTTGAGTTTGTAGGCTGGTCTTTTGTGAGGCTGTAGGCAGGGTATCTTATCTGATTGTAGGCTGGGTATTTTGTGAGGTTTGAGGGATGATGATCTTGTGAGGGTCAGTCAGCTCTGGGATCTTGTGTGGTTGTAGGCTGGGGGATCTTGTGAGGTAGAAGGCTGGAGTGTTTGAGGTTTTTGTAGTCTAGGTATTTGTGAGGTTAGTATTGGTTATCTGCGAGGTTGTAAGCTGGGGACCTTGAGAGGTTGTAGGCTGGAGAATTTTGTGAGATGGTAAGGCTGGGGATTGTGAGGTTGATTGGCTCGGTATCTTGTGAGGTTGTAGGATAGGTGTCCTGCGACGTTGTAGGCTGGGATCTTTTGAGGTTGTAAGATGGGGAAGGAAGGAAACTTACGTGAGGCTTGTAGGCTTGAATCTTGTGATGTTGTTTGATGGTTATATTGAGAGTTGTAGGCTGGGTAATCTTGTGAGGCTGTAGGCAGGGTTCGTTTGAGGCTGTATGCTGGGTATCATGTGTGGTTGTAGGATAGGGTTCTTGCGAGGTTGCAGGCTGGTGATCTTGTGAGGTTTAGGCGGGTGATTTTGTGAGATTGTAGGCTGGGGATTTGTGGGTTGTTGCTAGGATCTTGTGGGTTGTAGGAAGGTATCTTGCGACGTTGTAGGCTGGGATCTTTTGAGGTTCCTAGGCTGGGGAAACTTGTGAGGGTTGTAGGCTTTGTATCTTTTGAGTAGTAGACTGGATCTTCTGAGGCTGTTAGTCTGGGGGACGTTCTGAGGTGTTAGCTGCGTAAGCATGTGAGGATGTAGGCTGCTGGATATCTTTGAGGTTGTAACCTGCGGGATCTTGCGAGGTCTGAAGCTTTGTGGAACTTGTGAGGTTGTAGGCTTTGGATGTGTGAGGGGTTAGGCTGTGGTGTGTTGTGAGGTTGTAACCTGGGGATTTTGTGGGTTGTAGGCTGGGGAGATTGTGATCGTTGTAGCATGGAGATCTTGAGAGTTTGTAACCTGGGTATCTTGTGAGGTTTAGGCTGGGTATTTGTGAGGTTGTAGCCTGGGGATCTGCTGAGGTAGCAGGATGGGGAGCTTGTGGGTTGTAAAACCTGGGGATCTTGTGATGTTTGCCGGGGCTGCGGATCTTGTGAGGTGTAGTCTGGGCTTTGTGAGGTTGTAACCTTGGGGTCTTGTGAGGTTGTGCCTGGGGATTTGGGAGGTTGTAGACTGGGAGCTTGTGAGGTTTGTAGCTTCGGATCTTGTGAGATTGTAACCTGGGGATATGTGAGGTTTTGTAGGATTATGGGACCTTGTGAGGTTGTAAGTGGGTATCTTGTGAGGTAGTAGGCTTGTTATTCTTGTGAGATTGTTGGAAGAAGATCTTTTGCGGTTGTAGGCTGGGGATCTTGTTATCGTTATAGGCTGGGATCTTGTGGGTTGTGGCTAGAGCCTTGTTACTCTGTACGTGGGTAGTTTGTTTGAAAGGGTTTTGTAGGCTCTGGATTAGTGTATTTGTAGGCTGGGGATCTTTGGCGGTTGTTAGGCTTGGGGATCTTGTGAGGTTTGTAGCCTGGGGATTCTTTTGAGGTTGTAGGTGGGGAGCATGTGAGGTTGTAGTTGGGGATTCTAGATGAGGATGTAGGTGGGGAGCTTCTGAGGTTGTAGGCTTGGTATCTTGTGAGGTTTTAAGCTGTGGATCTTGGGTTGTAACCTCGGGGATTTGTGAGGTTGTAAGTTTTGGGGACCTTGTGAGGTTTGTAGCTGTGAAAGTATTTGTGAGGTTTTTAGGCTGGGGATCTTGTGAGGTTGTAGGTTTGGGATCTTGTGAGGTTGTAACTGGGATCTTGTGAGGTTGTTCCTGGGGATCTATGTGAGGTTGTAGGCTTGGGATCTTGTGAGGTTGTAGAGGGGATCGTGTTGAGGTTGTAACCTGGGGATCTTGTAGGTTATAGGCTTGGAGGCCTTGTGGTTGTTAGCGTTGGGATCTTGTGAGGTTGCAGGCTGGGGGTTTGGTTAGGCTGTAGGCTAGGTATCTTGTGAGGTTATAGGCTGGGGATCTTGTGAGGTGTAGAATGGGGCTCTTGAGGGTTGTATGTGGGGAACTTGTGAAGTTGTGGCTGGGGATTTTGAGGTTGGGAGCTGGGGACTTGTGAGAATGTTGGCAGGGGTATCTTCTGAGGTGTAGCAGGGCATCTTGTGAGGTTGCAGGCTGGGGGTTCATGTGAGGTTGTAGGGCTGGGGATCTTGTGAGGTTGTAGGTGGGTATCTTGAGAGGATGTAGGCTAGGAATTTTTGAGGTTGTAGATGGGGATCTTGTGAGGTGCAGGTTGAGGATCTTGTGAGGTTTTAAGCAGAGGAAACTTGTGAGGTTTTAGGTGGGTTGTCTTTTGCGGTTGTCAAGTGGGGATCTTGTAGGTTGAAGGTTGGTGTATCTCGAGAGGTGTCAGGCTTGGGAGCTAGTGAGGTTGTGGGATGGGGATCTTGTGAGGTTGTGGGCTGGAATCTTGTGAGGTTTGTGGTTGGGGATCTGTGAGGTTGTAAGATGGGTTCTTGTGAGGTTGTAGGCTGGAGGATCTTGTGAGGTTGTTAAGATGGGGATTCTTGTGAGGTAGTTGTAGGTGGGCTGTGGATCTTGTGCGGTAGAAAGGCTGGGTACCTTGTGGGTTGTAGGTGGGGATCTTGTGAGGCTGTCGGTGGGGATCTTGTGATGGTTTTAGGCATGGGATCTTGTGAGATTGTAGGCTGGGTATCTTATGATGCTGTAGGCTATGTATCTTGTGATGTTGTAGGCTGGGGAATTTGTGTGGCTGCAGTCTGGGTATCTTATGATTCTGTAGGCTAGAGTCTGGTGAGGTTTGTACGTAGGCTGCGGACCTGGGAAGCTGTAGGCTGGTATCTTGTGATGTTGTAGGCTAGGATATTTTTGTGAGGTTGTCGGTATGGGGATCTTTTGAGGTTGTAGGCTGTGGATATTGTGAGGTTTGTAGGTGGGGATCTTTTGAGATGAGGTTGCTGCTTTGGGATCTTGTGAGGTTCAAGGCTGGGTATCCTGTGAGGCTGTAGGATGGGTATCTTGTGAGGTTGTTGGCTGGGGATCTTGTGATGTTGTAGACTAAGTATCTTGCGAGGTTGTAGGATAGGTATCTTGTGTGTTTCTGGCCGGCGATCTTGTGAGTCTGTAGGCTACTTATCTTGTGACGCTGTAGGCTGGTTATCTTAAGAAGTTGTAGGCTGGGTACCTTGAGAGATTGTAGGCAAATCATCATGAGGTTGTAGGCTGGGTATCTTGTGAGGTTGAAGGCTGAGGATTTTGTGAGGTTGTTGGCAGGGGATCTTGTGAGGTTGTATGAAGGGTATCTTGTGATTTTGTATGCTGGGCATCTTGTGAGGCTGTAGGCGGCGTTACTTGTGAGGCTGTAGGCTGGGTATCATGTGAGGTTGATGGCTAGGTTATTTTGTGAGGTATTAGGTGGGGGATAGGGGATCATGTGAAGTTGTTGACTGGGGGCCTGTTGTGAGTTTGTGGGCTTGAGGTTCTTGTGAGGTTGTAGGCCGGATATTGTGAGGGGTTTTGAGGATGGGAATCTTGTGAGGATGTAGGCTGGGGATCTTGTGAGGTTGGTGGCTGGGTATCTTGTGAGGTTGTAGGATGGGGATCTTGTGAGGTTGTAGCAGGGGAACTTTTGAAATTGTTGGCTTGGGGCTTGTGAGGGTCCAGGGTGGGGAAACTTGTCCCGGGTTTTAGGTGGGGGTCTTGTGAGGGTTTTGGCGGGGATATTGCGAGGTTGTTTACAGGGGGTTGTGAGGTAGGTTGGTATCTTTTGAGGTTGTGGCTTGGGACTAGGGAATTTTAAGGCGGGGGAAATTGTGAGGGTTTTTGTCTTTTGATTTTGTGAGGATTTAGGCTGCGTATCTTATGATGGTAGGTAGGGTTTTTGTGAGGTTGTAGGCTGGGGTTCTTGTGAGGCTGTAGGCTGGGTATCTTATGAGGCTGCAGGCTAGATGTCTTGTGAGGTTTTAGGCTGGGGATCTTGTGAGGTTGTAGGATGGAGATCTTGTCAGGTTGTGGGCTGGGGATCTTGTGAGGCTGTAGGCTGCGGATCCTGTGAGGTTGAAGGTTGGGTATCTTTTGAGGTGTTAGGCTGGGGATCTGATGAGGTTGTAGGCTTGGGATCTTTTGAGGCTGCAGGCTGGGAATCTTGTGCGGCTGTAGGCTGGGGATCGTGTGAGGTTATAGGCTGGGGATATTGCGAGGTTGTAGGAAGGGGACTTGTGAGGATTAGGCTGGGTATCTTGTGAGGTTGCACGCTGGTGTCTAGTGAGGTTGAATGATGGGGATCTTGCGAGGTTGTAGGCTTTGGATCTTGTGAGGTTGTAGGTTGGGGATCTTGTGAGGATGTAGGCTGGGTATCTTATGATGCTGTAGGCTAGGTATCTTGTGAGGTTGTAGGATGGGGATCTTGTGAGGTAGTAGGTTGGAGATGTTGTGAGTTTGTAGGCTATGTATCTTGTGAGGTTGTAGGATAGGTATCTTGCGAGGTTGTAAGCTGGGGATCTTGTGAAGTTGTAGGGTGGGGATCTTTTGAGGCTGCAGGCTGGGAATGTTGTGCGGCTGTAGGCTGGGGATCTTGTGAGGTTATAGGCTGGGGATATTGCGAGGTTGTAGGCTGGGGACTTGTGAGGCTTAGGCTGGGTATCTTGTGAGGATGTAGGCTGGGTGTCTTGTGAGGTTGTAGGCTGGGGATCAAGTGAGGTTGTAGACTGGGGATCTTGTGAGGTTGTAGGCTTGGGATCTTGTGAGCTTATAGCCTGGGGATCTTGTGAGGTTGCTGTCTTGGGATCTTCTGAGGTTTTATGATGGGTATCTTGTGAGTTTGTAGGCTGGTCATCTTGTGAGGCTGCAGGCAGGGTATCTTATCTGATTGTAGGCTGGGTATTTTGTGAGGTTTGAGGATGATGATCTTGTGAGGCAGTCAGCTGGGGATCTTGTGTGGTTGTAGGCTGGGGATCTTGTGAGGTAGAAGGCTGGAGATGTTGTGAGGTTGTAGTCTAGGTATCTTGTGAGGTTGTAGTATAGGTATCTTGCGAGGTTGTAAGCTGGGGACCTTGAGAGGTTGTAGGCTGGAGATTTTGTGAGATTGTAGGCTGGGGAACTTGTGAGGTTGTTGGCTAGGTATCTTGTGAGGTTGTAGGATAGGTGTCCTGCGACGTTGTAGGCTGGGGATCTTTTGAGGTTGTAAGCTGGGGAACTTGTGAGGCTGTAGGCTTTGAATCTTGTGATGGTGTATGATGGGTATATTGAGAGTTTGTAGGCTGGGTAGCATGTGAGGCTGTAGGCAGGGTATCTTATGAGGCTGTATGCTGGGTATCATGTGAGGTTGTAGGATAGGTATCTTGCGAGGTTGCAGGCTGGTGATCTTGTGAGGTTTTAGGCGGGAGATTTTGTGAGATTGTAGGCTGGGGATCTTGTGAGGTTGTTGGCTAGGTATCTTGTGAGGTTGTAGGATAGGTATCTTGCGACGTTGTAGGCTGGGGATCTTTTGAGGTTCTAGGCTGGGGAACTTGTGAGGTTGTAGGCTTTGTATCTTATGACGTAGTAGACTGGGATCTTCTGAGGCTGTAGTCTGGGGACGTTCTGAGGTGTTAGGCTGCGTAGCATGTGAGGATGTAGGCTGGGGATCTTGTGAAGTTGTAACCTGCGGATCTTGCGAGGTTGAAGCTTGTGGATCTTGTGAGGTTGTAGGCTTTGGATCTTGTGAGGTTGTAGGCTGGGTGTGTTTTGAGGTTGTAACCTGGGGATTTTGTGAGGTTGTAGGCTGGGGAGCTTGTGAGGTTGTAGCCTGGAGATCTTGAGAGTTTGTAACCTGGGTATCTTTTGAGGTTGTAGGCTGGGGATCTTGTGAGGTTGTAGCCTGGGGATCTTCTGAGGTTGCAGGCTGGGGAGCTTGTGAGGTTGTAACCTGGGGATCTTGTGATGTTGCAGGCTGGGGATCTTGTGAGGTTGTAGTCTGGGGATCTTGTGAGGTTGTAACCTGGGGATCTTGTGAGGTTGTAGCCTGGGGATCTTGGGAGGTTGTAGACTGGGGAGCTTGTGAGGTTGTAGGCTTCGGATCTTGTGAGATTGTAACCTGGGGATATTGTGAGGTTGTAGGATTTGGACCTTGTGAGGTTGTAAGCTGGGTATCTTGTGAGGTTGTAGGCTTGTTATCTTGTGAGATTGTTGGAAGAAGATCTTTTGAGGTTGTAGGCTGGGGATCTTGTTAGGTTATAGGCTGGGATCTTGTGAGGTTGTAGGCTGGTGACCTTGTTACTCTGTACGCTGGGTATCTTGTGAGGTTGTAGGCTCTGGATCTAGTGATTTTGTAGGCTGGGGATCTTGCGAGGTTGTAGGCTGGGGATCTTGTGAGGTTGTAACCTGGGTAACTTACGAGGCTGTAGGTTAAGTGTCTTTTGAGGTTGTAGGCTGGGGATCTTTTGAGGCTGTTGGCTGGGTATCTCATGAGGCTGAACGCTGGGTATCTTGTGAGGTTGTAGGCTGGGGATCTTGAGAGATTGTAGGCTAGGTATCTTGTGAGGTTGTACGCTGGGTATCTTGTGAGGTTGTAGGCTAGGTATTTTGTGAGTTTTTAGGATTGGGATCTTTTGAGGTTTTAGGCTGGGGATATTGTGAGTTTATAGGCTGGGGATATTTTGAGGTTGTAGCCTGAGGATCTTTTGAGGTTGTAGGCTGGGAATCTTTTGAGGCTGTAGGCTGGGTATCTTGTGAGGTTGCAGGCAGAGGATCCTGTGAGGTTGTAGGCTAGGTACCTTGTGAGGTTGTATGATACGTGTGTAGTGAGGTTGTAGGCTAGGTATCTTGTGACGCTTTAGGCTGCGTATGTTGTGAGGTTGTTGGCTGGGTGTCTTGTGAGGTTGTAGGCTGAGGATCTTGTGAGGCTGTAGCCTGGGTATCTTGTGAGGTTATACGCTGGAGATCTTGTGAGGTTGCAGGCTGGGTATCTTGTGAGGTTGTTGGATGGGGATCTTGTGAGGTTGTAGGCTGGGGATCTTGAGAGGTTATAGGCTGGGATCTCGTGAGGTTGTAGGCTGAGGATCTTTTGAGGCTGCAGGCTGGGAATGTTTTGCAGCTGTAGGCCGGGGATCTTGTGAGGTTTTAGGCTGGGGATATTGCGAGGCTGTAGGCAGGGGATCTAGTGAGGTTGTAGACTGGGGATCTTGTGAGGTTGTAGGCTTGGGATCTTGTGAGCTTGTAGCGAGGGGATCTTGTGAGGTTGCTGTCTTGGGATCTTCTGAGGATGTAGGCTGTGTATCATATGATGCTGTAGGCTAGGTATCTAGTGACGTTGCAGCCTGGGGATCTTGTGAGGTTTTATGATGGGTATTTTGTGAGTTTGTAGGCTGGTCATCTTGTGAGGCTGTAGGCAGGGTATCTTATGAGATTGTAGGCTTGGTATTTTGTGAGGTTTGAGGATGATGATCTTGTGAGGCAGTAAGCTGGGATCTTGTGTGGTTGTAGGCTGGGGATCTTGGGAGGTAGTAGGCTGGTGATGTTGTGAGGTTGTAGTCTAGGTATCTTGTGAGGTTGTATTATAGGTATCTTGCGAGGTTGTAAGCTGGGGACCTTGAGAGGTTGTAGGCTGGAGATTTTGTGAGATTGTAGGCTGGGGAACTTGTGAGGTTGTTGGCTGGGTATCTTGTGAGGTTGTAGGATAGGTATCCTGCGACGTTGTAGGCTGGGGATGTTTTGACGTTGTAGGCTGGGGAACTTGTGAGGCTGTAGGCTTTGAATCTTGTGATGTATGATGCGTATCTTGTGAGTTTGTAGGCTGGGTTTCTTGTGAGGCTGTAGGCAGGGTATCTTATGAGGCTGTATGCTGGGTATCATGTGAGGTTGTAGGATAGGTATCTTGCGAGGATGCAGGCTAATGATCTTGTGAGGTTGTAGGCGGGAGATTTTGTGAGATTGTAGGCTTGGGATCGTGTGAGGTTGTTGGCTACGTATCTTGTGAGGTTGTAGGATAGGTATCTTGCGACGTTTAGGCTGGGGATCTTTTGAGGTTCAAGGCTGGGGAACTTGTGAGGTTGTAGGCTTTGTATCTTATGAGGTTGTAGACTGGGGTCTTCTGAGGTGTTAGTCTGGGGGCCTTGTGACGTGTTAGGCTGGGTAGCATGTGAGGATGAAGGCTGGGGATCTTGTGAGGTTGTAACCTGCGAATCTTGTGAGGTTGTAGGCTTTGGATCTTGTGAGGTTGTAGGCTGGGTGTGTTTTGAAGTTGTAACTTGGGGATTTTGTGAGGTTGTAGGCTGGGGAGCTTGTGAGGTTGTAGGCAGGGTATCTTATGAGATTGTAGGCTGGGTATTTTGTGAGGTTTGAGGATGATGATCTTGTGAGGCAGTCGGCTGGGGATCTTGTGTGGTTGTAGGCTGGGGATCTTGTGAGGTAGTAGGCTGGAGATGTTGTGAGGTTGTAGTCTAGGTATCTTGTGAGGTTGTATTATAGGTATCTTGCGAGGTTGTAAGCTGGGGACCTTGAGAGGTTGTAGGCTGGAGATTTTGTGAGGTTGTAGGCTGGGGAACTTGTGAGGTTGTTGGCTAGGTATCTTGTGAGGTTGTAGAATAGGTATCCTGCGACGTTGTAGGCTGGGGATGTTTTGAGGTTGTATGCTGGGGAACTTGTGAGGCTGTAGGCTTTGAATCTTATGAGGTTGTAGACTTGGGTCTTCTGAGGTTGTAGTCTGGGGACCTTGTGAGGTGTTAGGCTGGGTAGCATGTGAGGATGTAGGCTGGGGATCTTGTGAGGTTGTAACCTGCGAATCTTGTGAGGTTGTAGCTTGTGGATCTTTTGAGGTTGTAGGCTTTGGATCTTGTGAGGTTGTAGGCTGGGTGTGTTTTGAGGTTGTAAGCTGGGGATTTTGTGAGGTTGTAGGCTGGGGAGCTTGTGAGGTTGTAGCCTGGAGATCTTGAGAGTTTGTAACCTGGGTATCTTGTGAGGTTGTAGGCTGGGGATCTTGTGAGGTTGTAGCCTGGGGATCTTCTGAGGTTGCAGGCTGGGGAGCTTGTGAGGTTGTAACCTGGAGATCTTGTGATGTTGCAGGCTGGGGATCTTGTGAGGTTGTAGTCTGGGGATCTTGTGAGGTTGTAACCTGGGGATATTGTGAGGTTGGAGCCTGGGGATCTTGTGAGGTTGTAGACTGGGGAGCTTGTGAGGTTGTAGGCGTCGGATCTTGTGAGATTGTAACCTGGGGATCTTGTGAGGTTGTAAGATTTGGACCTTGAGAGGTTGTAAGCTGGGTATCTTTTGAGGTTGTAGGCTTGTAATCTTGTGAGGTTGTTGGAAGAAGATCCTTTGAGGTTGTAGGCTGGGGATCTTGTGAGGTTATAGGCTGGGATCTTGTGAGGTTGTAGGCTGGTGACCTTGTGAGTCTGTAGGCTGGGTATCATCTGAGGTTGTAGGCTGGGGATCTAGTGATTTTGTTGGCTGGGGATCTTGTGAGGTTGTAACCTGGGTAACTTATGAGGCTGTAGGCTAAGTGTCTTTTGAGGTTGTAGGCTGGGGATCTTTAGAGGACGTAGGCTGGGTATCTCATGAGGCTGAACGCTGGGTATCTTGTGAGGTTGTAGACTGGGGATCTTATGAGGTTGTAGGCTAGGTATCTTGTGAGGTTGTACGCTGGGTATCTTGTGAGGTTGTAGGCTAGGTATTTTGTGAGTTTTTAGGATTGGGATCTTTTGAGGTTTTATGCAGGGGATATTGTGAGTTTGTAGGGTGGGGATCTTTTGAGGTTGTAGGCTGAGGATCTTTTGAGGTTGTAAGCTGGGAATCTTGTGAGGCTGTAGGCTGGGTATCTTGTGAGGTTGTAGGCAGCGGATCTTGTGAGGTTGTAGGCTAGGTACCTTGTGAGGTTGTATGATACGTGTCTAGTGAGGTTGTAGGCTAGGTATCTTGTGACGCTTTAGGCTGCGTATCTTGTGAGGTTGTAGGCTGGGTGTCTTGTGAGGTTGTAGGCTGGGGATCTAGTGAGGTTGTAGGCAGGGCATCTTGTGAGGTTCTAGGCATGGGATCTTTTGAGGTTGTAGGCTGGAGATCTTGATAGGTTGGAGTCTGGGGATCTTGTGAGGCTGTAGCCTGGGTATTATGTGAGGTTATACGCTGGAGATCTTGTGAGGTTGTAGGTTGTGGATCTTGTGAGGTTGCAGGCTGGGGATCTTTTGAGGTTGTAGGCTTGGGAACTTGTGAGGGTGTAGGTTGGGGATCTTGTGAGGTTGTAGGCTGGGGATCTTGAGAGGCTGTAGGCTTGAAATCTTGTGAGGCAGTAGGGTTGGGATTTTCTGAGGTTGTAGGCTGAGGATCTTGTGAGGTTGCAGGTTGCGGATCTTGTGAGGATGAAGGCTGGGGAGCTTGTGAGGTTGCATGCTGGGGATCTCGTGAGGTTTTAGGCTGGGTATCTTGTGAGGTTGTTGGATGGGATCTTGTGAGGTTGTAGGCTGGGGATCTTGAGAGGTTATAGGCTGGGATCTCGTGAGGTTGTAGGCAGGGGATCTTTTGAGGCTGCAGGCTGGGAATGTTTTGCAGCTGTAGGCTGGGTATCTTGTGAGGTTGTAGGCTGGGGATCTAGTGAGGTTGTAGACTGGGGATCTTGTGAGGTTCTAGGCTTGGGATCTTGTGAGCTTGTAGCCTGGGGATCTTGTGAGGTTGCTGTCTTGGGATCTTCTAAGGATGTAGGCTGCGTATCTTATGATGCTGTAGGCTAGGTATCTAGTGATGTTGCAGCCTGGGGATCTTGTGAGGTTTAATGATGGGTATTTTGTGAGTTTGTAGGCTGGTCATCTTGTGAGGCTGTAGGCAGGGTATCTTATGAGATTGTAGGCTGGGTATTTTGTGAGGTTTGAGGATGATGATCTTGTGAGGCAGTCAGCTGGGATCTTGTGTGGTTGTAGGCTGGGGATCTTGGGAGGTAGTAGGCTGGTGATGTTGTGAGGTTGTAGTCTAGGTATCTTGTGAGGTTGTATTATAGGTATCTTGCGGAGGTCGTAAGCTGGGACCTTGAGAGGTTGTAGCTGGAGATTTTGTGAGATTGTAGGCTGGGGAACTTGTGAGGTTGTTCGCTAGGTATCTTGTGAGGTTGTAGGATAGGTATCCTGCGACGTTGTAGGCTGGGGATGTTTTGAGGTTGTATGCTGGGGAACTTATGAGGCTGTAGGCTCTGAATCTTGTGATGTTGTATGATGGGTATCTTGTGAGTTTGTTGGCTGGGTATCTTGTGAGGCTGTAGGCAGGGTATCTTATGAGGCTGTATGCTGGGTATCATGTGAGGTTGTAGGATAGGTATCTTGCGAGGTTGCAGGCTGGTGATCTTGTGAGGTTGTAGGCGGGAGATTTTGTGAGATTGTAGGCTGGGGATCGTGTGAGGTTGTTGGCTAGGTGTCTTATGAGGTTGTAGGATAGGTATCTTGCGACGTTGTAAGCTGGGGATCTTTTGAGGTTCAAGGCTGGGGAACTTGTGAGGTTGTAGGCTTTGTATCTTATGAGGTTGTAGACTGGCGTCTTCTGAGGTTGTAGTCTGGGGACCTTGTGAGGTGTTAGGCTGGGTAGCATGTGAGGATGTAGGCTGGGGATCTTGTGAGGTTGTAACCTGCGAATCTTGTGAGGTTGTAGCTTGTGGATCTTGTGAGGTTGTAGGCTTTGGATCTTGTGAGGTTGTAGGCTGGGTGTATTTTGAGGTTGTAACCTGGGGATTTTGTGAGGTTGTAGGCTGGGGAGCTTGTGAGGTTGTAGCCTGGAGACCTTGAGAGTTTGTAACCTGGGTATCTTTTGGAGTTGTAGGCTGGGATCTTGTGAGGTTGTAACCTGGGGATCTTGTGATGTTGCAGGCTGGGGATCTTGTGAGGTTGTAGTCTGGGGATCTTGTGAGTTTGTAACCTGGGGACATGTGAGGTTGAGCTTGGGGGTCTTGTAGGGGTAGACTGGGGACTTGTTAGGTTGTGGGTTCGGAAAAACCTTTTTGAGATTGTAACCTTTGGGGCTTGTTAGGGTTTTTAAAAAATTTTTGGGCCTTGTGGGGTTGTAAGCGGGGATTTTGTGAGGGGTTTTAGGGTTTGGGATCTTGTGAGGGTTTTTGGAAAAAGATCCTTTTAGGGTTTTAGGCTGGGGATTTTTGAGGTTTTTTAAAGCTGGGGTCTTGTGAGGTTTTAGGCTGGGGACCCTTTTGAGTCCTGTAGGCTGGGGATCGTCCCGAGGTTTTAGGGTGGGGATTTTAGTATTTTGTTTTTTGGGATCCCTGCGAGGTTTTTAAAAGGGTGGGGGTCTTGGAGGGTTTTAACCTGGGAAAAATTTTAGCTGTAGCTAAGTGCTTTTTAGGTTTTAGCTGGGGATCTTTTTAGGCCGTAGGCGGGGGATCCCATGAGGTTGAACGCTGGGTATCTTGTGAGGTTGTAGGCTGGGGATCTTGCGAGGTTGTACGCTGAGTATCTTGTGAGGTTGTAGGCTAGGTATTTTGTGAGTTTTTAGGATTGGGATCTTTTGAGGTTTTAGGCTGGGGATATTGTGAGTTTGTAGGCTGGGGATCTTTTGAGGTTGTAGGCTGAGGATCTTTTGAGGTTGTAGGCTGGGAATCTTGTGAGGCTGTAGGCTGGGTATCTTGTGAGGTTGTAGGCAGCGGATCTTGTGAGGTTGTAGGCTAGGTACCTTGTGAGGTTGTATGATACGTGTCTAGTGAGGTTGTAGGCTAGGTATCTTGTGACGCTTTAGACTGCGTATCTTGTGAGGTTGTAGGCTGGGTGTCTTGTGAAGTTGTAGGCTGCGGATCTAGTGAGGTTGTATGCAGGGCATCTTGTGAGGTTGTAGGCTTGGGATCTTTTGAGGTTGTAGGCTGGAGATCTTGATAGGTTGGAGTCTGAGGATCTTGTGAGGCTGTAGCCTGGGTATCTTGTGAGGTTATACGCTGGAGATCTTGTGAGGTTGTAGGTTGTGGATCTTGTTAGGTTGCAGGCTGGGGATCTTTTGAGGTTGTAGGCTTGGGAACTTATGAGGGTGAAGGTTGGGGATCTTGTGAGGTTGTAGGCTGGGGATCTTGAGAGGTTGTATGCTTTAAATATTGTGAGGCAGTAGTGTTGGGATTTTCTGAGGTTGTAGTCTGAGGATCTTGTGAGGTTGCAGGTTGCGGATCTTGTGAGGATGAAGGCTGGGGAGCTTGTGAGGTTGCATGCTGGGGATCTCGTGAGGTTGTAGGCTGGTTATCTTGTGAGGTTGTTTGATGAGGATCTTGTGAGGTTGTAGGCTGGGGATCTTGAGAGGTTATAGGCTGGGATCTCGTGAGGTTGTACTCTGGGGATCTTTTGAGGCTGCAAGCTGGGAATGTTTTGCAGCTGTAAGCTGGGGACCTTGTGAGGTTATAGGCTGGGGATATTGCAAGGTTGTAGGCTGGGGACTTGTGAGGTTTAGGCTGGGTATCTTGTGAGGTTGTAGGCTGCGTATCTTGTGAGGTTGTAGGCTGGGAATCTATTGAGGTTGTAGAATGGGGATCTTGTGAGGTTGTAGGCTTGGGATCTTGTGAGCTTGTAGCGAGGGGATCTTGTGAGGTTGCTGTCTTGGGATCTTCTGAGGATGTAGGCTGTGTATCTTATGATGCTGTAGGCTAGGTATCTAGTGACGTTGCAGCCTGGGGATCTTGTGAGGTTTTATGATGGGTATTTTGTGAGTTTGTAGGCTGGTCATCTTGTGAGGCTGTAGGCAGGGTATCTTATGAGATTGTAGGCTGGGTATTTTGTGAGGTTTGAGGATGATGATCTTGTGAGGCAGTAAGCTGGGATCTTGTGTGGTTGTAATCTGGGGATCTTGGGAGGTAGTAGGCTGGTGATGTTGTGAGGTTGTAGTCTAGGTATCTTGTGAGGTTGTATTATAGGTATCTTGCGAGGTTGTAAGCTGGGGACCTTGAGAGGTTGTAGGCTGGAGATTTTGTGAGATTGTAGGCTTGGGAACTTGTGAGGTTGTTGGCTAGGTATCTTGTGAGGTTGTAGGATAGGTATCCTGCGACGTTGTAGGCTGGGGATGTTTTGACGTTGTAGGCTGGGGAACTTGTGAGGCTGTAGGCTTTGAATCTTGTGATGTTGTATGATGGGTATCTTGTGAGTTTGTAGGCTGGGTTTCTTGTGAGGCTGTAGGCAGGGTATCTTATGAGGCTGTATGCTGGGTATCATGTGAGGTTGTAGGATAGGTATCTTGCGAGGTTGCAGGCTAATGATCTTGTGAGGTTTTGGGCGGGAGATTTTGTGAGATTGTAGGCTGGGGATCGTGTGAGGTTGTTGGCTACGTATCTTGTGAGGTTGTAGGATAGGTATCTTGCGACGTTGTAGGCTGGGGATCTTTTGAGGTTCAAGGCTGGGGAACTTGTGAGGTTGTAGGCTTTGTATCTTATGAGGTTGTAGACTGGGGTCTTCTGAGGTTGTAGTCTGTGGACCTTGTGAGGTGTTAGGCTGGGTAGCATGTGAGGATGTAGGATGGTTATCTTGTGAGGTTGTAACCTGCGAATCTTGTGAGGTTGTAGCTTGTGGATCTTGTGAGGTTGTAGGCTTTGGATCTTGTGAGGTTGTAGGCTGGGTGTGTTTTGAAGTTGTAACTTGGGGATTTTGTGAGGTTGTAGGCTGGGGAGCTTGTGAGGTTGTAGGCAGGGTGTCTTATGAGATTGTAGGCTGGATATTTTGTGAGGTTTGAGGATGATGATCTTGTGAGGCAGTCGGCTGGGGATCTTGTGTGGTTGTAGGCTGGAGATCTTGTGAGGTAGTAGGCTGGAGATGTTGTGAGGTTGTAGTCTAGGTATCTTGTGAGGTTGTATTATAGGTATCTTGCGAGGTTGTAAGCTGGGGACCTTGAGAGGTTGTAGGCTGGAGATTTTGTGAGGTTGTAGGCTGGGGAACTTGTGAGGTTGTTGGCTAGGTATCTTGTGAGGTTGTAGAATAGGTATCCTGCGACGTTGTAGGCTGGGGATCTTTTGAGGTTGTATGCTGGGGAACTTGTGAGGCTGTAGGCTTTGAATCTTATGAGGTTGTAGACTTGGGTCTTCTGAGGTTGTAGTCTGGGGACCTTGTGAGGTGTTAGGCTGGGTAGCATGTGATGATGTAGGCTGGGGATCTTGTGAGGTTGTAACCTGCGAATCTTGTGAGGTTGTAGCTTGTGGTTCCTGTGAGGTTGTAGGCTTTGGATCTTGTGAGGTTGTAGGCTGGGTGTGTTTTGAGGTTGTAACCTGGGGATTTTGTGAGGTTGTAGGCTGGGGAGCTTGTGAGGTTGTAGCCTGGAGATCTTGAGAGTTTGTAACCTGGGTATCTTTTGAGGTTGTAGGCTGGGGATCTTGTGAGGTTGTAGCCTGGGGATCTTCTGAGGTTGCAGGCTGGGGAGCTTGTGAGGTTGTAACCTGGGGATCTTGTGATGTTGCAGGCTGGGGATCTTGTGAGGTTGTAGTCTGGGGATCTTGTGAGGTTGTAACCTGGGGATCTTGTGAGGTTGTAGACTGGGGAGCTTGTGAGGTTGTAGGCTTCGGATCTTGTGAGATTGTAACCTGGGGATCTTGTGAGGTTGTAGGATTTGGACCTTGTGAGGTTGTAAGCTGGGTATCTTGTGAGGTTGTAGGCTTGTTATCTTGTGAGGTTGTTGGAAGAAGATACTTTGAGGTTGTAGGCTGGGGATCTTGTGAGGTTATAGGCTGGGATCTTGTGAGGTTGTAGGCTGGTGACCTTGTGAGTCTGTAGGCTGGGTATCATCTGAGGTTGTAGGCTGCGGATCTAGTGATTTTGTTGGCTGGGGATCTTGCGAGGTTATAGGCTGGGGATCTTGTGAGGTTGTAACCTGGGTAGCTTATGAGGCTGTAGGCTAAGTGTCTTTTGAGGTTGTAGGCTGGGGATCTTTTGAGGACGTAGGCTGGGTATCTCATGAGGCTGAACGCTGGGTATCTTGTGAGGTTGTAGGCTAAGGATCTTGTGAGGTTGTAGGCTAGGTATCTTGTGAGTTTGTACGCTGGGTTAACTTGTGAGGTCGTAGCTAAGGTATTTTGTGAGTTTTAGGATTGGGATCTTTTAGAGTTTTCGGCTGGGGATATTGTGATATGTAGCTGGGGATCATTATTTGAGGTTGGTACGCTGAGGATCTTTTGAGGTTGTAACAGGGGCTCTTGTAGGTTGTAGGCTAGGTACCCACCTGTGAGATGTATGGTACTGATCTAAGTGAGGTTGTAGGCTAGGTATCTTGTGACGCTTTTGGGTGCGTACTTGTGAGGTTGTAGGCTGGGGTGTCTATGATGAGGTTTGTAGGCTGGGGATCTAGTGAGGTTGTAGGCCGGGCATCTTGTGAGGTTGTAAGGCTGATGGGATCTTTTGAGTTGTAGGCTGCGATACTTGAATAGGTTGGAGTTCTGTGGATCTTATGAGGGGAGCTGTAGCCATGGGTTAGCTTGATCTGAGGTTATACGCTGGAGATCTTGTGAGGTTGTAGGTTGTGGCTCTTGTGAGGTTGCAGGGCAGGGGATCTTTTGAGGTGTAGGCTTGGGAACTTTGTGAGGTGTAGGTTGGGGATCTTGTGAGGTTGTAGGCTGGGGATCTTGTGAGGTGAGGCTTAAATCTTTGATGCATAGGGTTGGGATTTTCTGAGGTTGCAAGGCTGAGGATCTTGTGAGGTTCAGGTGCGATCTTGTGAGGTAGTAGCCTGGTATCTTGTGAGGTTTTGTTTGGGATGGGGATCTTTGTTTTGTGAGGATTGTTGGCCAGGGGAATCTTGAGAGGGTTAAAGGCTTGGGATCTTCGTGAGGTGTAGGCCTGGGATCTTGTGAGACTGGTACTGGGTAACTTATGAGGTTTGTAGCTTGGAAATCTAGTGATTTTGTTGGCTGGGGCGCTTGTGAGGGTTGGAAATCTCTTGTGGATCTTTGTTAGGTTTAGGCTGGGACTTGTGCTTAATGTAGGTAGAAAGGTTGCGAGGTTTTTGTAGGTTTGGGTATCTTTTGAGGTTGTTGGATATGATCTTGTGAGGGTTGTAGGCTGGGGGATCTTTGTGAGTTGTAGGCTTGCAGATCTTGTGAGTGTAGCCTGGGGATCTTGTGAGTTTGTAGCCTGGTAGCATGTGATGTTGTAGCCTGGGGGAGCTTTTCAGGTTGTAACCTGGAGATGTGAGGTTGTAACCTGGGGGATCTAGTGAGGATGCAGGCGGGGATCTTTCAGGTTGTAGCCTGGGATCATGTGAGGTTGCAGGCTTCGGATCTGTGAGGCTGTAGCTGCGTCTCCTGTGAGGTTATCGTCTTGGGATGTTGTGAGGTTGTAACCAGGGATCAAGTGAGGTTTAGGCTGGGGTCTGGTGAGTCGTAGGCAGGGGATCTTATTAGAGGTTGTAGGCTGGGGATCATGTGAGGTTGTAGGCTCGTGATCTTGTGAAGGTTTGAGCTAGGATCTTGTGAGGTGTTGGCAGGTAGCTTGTGAGCTGTAGGCTTGGGATTTTGAGAGGTTGTAGGCTGAGGATTTGTGATGTTGTAGCTGCGTAACTTTTGACGTTGCAAAATGCGATCTTTTGAGGTTGTAAGCTAGAGGAACTTTGGTGGGTTGTAGGCTGGGTTAGCTTTGTGGTTGTAGCTGGGATCTTGTTGCAGGTTGGGGATCATGTGGAGTTGTAGGATCGGGAGCTTTTGGGTTGTTGGCTAGGTATCTGATGAGGTTGTAGGCTGGGTAATCTGTGATGTTGTTGGATAGGGATCTTGTTAGGTTGTATTCAGGGATCTTGTGAGTTGAAGGGTGTGGAACTAGTGAGGTTGGTAGATGGGGATCTTGTGCGGTTGTAGGCTGGGAATCTAGTTGAGGTTATAGCTGGGAAAATTGGCAGGTTGTAGACTGGGGCCTTGTGATGGCTCGCTAGGCTTGGTAACTGTGAGGTTGTAGGCTTGGGACTAGTGAGGTTGTAGGCTGGGATCCCTGTAAGGTGAAGGCTGGGTATCTTGTGAGGTTTGGGCTGGGGGATCTTGTGAGGTTTAGGAGGGGGGATCTGTGAGGTTGTAGGCAGGGGTCCTTGTGAAATTGTTGGCTGTTGGAGCTTGTGAGGCTCCGGCTGTAAATCCTTGTGGGTTTGTAAGCTGGGGATCTTGTGAGGTTGAAAGGCTGGGGGACAATGCGATTATGTAGTCTGGGGACTTGTGAGGCTGTAGGCTTTGGAATCTTGTAAGATTGGTAGGCTGGGGATCTAGTGAGGTTGTAGTGCTGGGGATCATGTGAGATTGTAGGCTGGGGATCTTGTGAGGTTGTAGGACCGGGAACTTCTGAGGTTTGTAGTCTTTCGATTTTGTAGAGGATGTGGGCTGGGTCTCCATAAGAATGCTGAAGGCATGGTAAACTTGTGAGGTAATTGTAGGCGGGGATCTGTGAGGCTGTAGGCTGCAGTAACTTATGAGGCTGCAGGCTAGATGTCCCTTGTGAGGGTTTTTCGGGGCTAGGGAAACTTGTGAGGTTGTAGGATGGAGATCTATGTCAAGGTTTGGGCTGGGGATCTTGTAAGTCTGTAGCTGCGGATCCTCTGAGTTGAAGTTGGGTATCTTGTGAGTTGTAGGCTTGGGGAATCATTTTGAGGCTGGCAGGCTGGGAATTCTTGAGCGGCTGTAGGCTGGGATCGTGTGAGGTTATAGGCTGGGGATATTTGAGAGGTTGGTAGAAGGGACTTGTGAGGATTAGGCTGGGATATCTTTTGAGGTTGAAGCTGGGTTCTTGTGGAGGTGTATATGGGGAACATGTGCGGATGTAGGCTTTGTGAGCTTGTGAGGTTGTAGGCCGGGGATCTTCAGAGGAAGTAGGCTGGTTATCATTATAATGCATAGGCTAATGTTATCTAGTGAGTTGTAGGCTGGGGATCTTGTGAGGTAGTAGGTTGGGAGATGTTGTGATTTGTAGGCTAGGTATCTTGTAAGGGTGTAAGGATAGGTATCTTGCGAGGTTGTAAGCTGGGGATCTTGTGAAGTTGTAGGCTGGGGATCTTTTGAGGCTGCAGGCTGGGATGTTGTGCGGCTTAGCTGGGATCTTGTGAGGTTAAGGGCGGGGATAGTGCGAGGTTGTAGGCTGGGGACTTGTGGGGTTGGGAAAGGGGGGGGTTTTAAGGCTGGGTACCGTGTGAGGTTGTAGGCTGGGTGTCTTGTAGAGTGTAGGCTGGGGATCTTGTGAGGTTGTAGGATTTAGATCTTGTCAGGTTGTGGGCTGGGGATCTTTTGAGGCTGTAGGCTGCGGATCTTGTGAGGTTTAAAGGTTGGTAACATGTGAGTTGTAAGCTGGGGAGTCTGATGAGGTTGTAGGCTTGGGATCTTTTGAGGCTGCAGGCTGGGAATCTTGTTGCGGCTGTAGGCTGGGGATCGTGGTGAGGGTATAGGCTGGGGATATTGCGAGGTTTGTAGGAAGGGGAGTTGTGAGGAAATTAGGCTGGGTTTCTTGTGAGGATGTAGTCTGGTGTGACTAGTGAGGTTTGAATGATGGGGATCTTGTGAGGATTGTAAGCGCTTTGTATCTTGTAGAGGTTTGAGTTGGGGATCCTATGAGGATGTAGGCTGGTACTTATGATCGTAGGCTAGTTATCCGGTGAGGTATGTAGGCCTGGGGATCTGTGAGGCAAAGGTTTGGAGATGTTGTGAGTTTGTAGCTATGTAACTTGTAAGGTTTGTAGGATAGGTATCTTGCGATGTTGTAAGCTGGGGATCTTTGTAAGTTGATAGGCTGGGATCCTTTTAGAGCTTGCAGGCTGGGAATGTGATGCGGCTGTAGGCTGGGGATCTTGTAGGTTATAGGCTGGGGATATTGGAGTTGAAGGCTGGGGACTTTGTGAGTTTAGCTGGGTATCTTGTGAGGTTGTAGGCAGGGTAATCATGTGAGACAGACAGCAGTTGTAGCTGGGGATCTTGTAGGTTGTAGACTGGGGATCTTGTGAGGTTGTAGGCTTGGGATCTTGTGAGCATGTAGCCTGGGGATCTTGTGAGGTTGTTGTCTTGGGATCTTCTGAGGATGTAGGCTGCGTATCTTATGATGCCTGTAGGCTAGGTATTAGTGACGTTGCAGCCTGGCTCTTGTGAGGTTTCATGATGGATATCTTGTAGAGTTGTAGCTGTCAGCTTGTGAGGCTGTAGGCAGGGTATCTTATGAGGTTGTAGGCTGGGTATTTTTTGAGGTTGTAGGCTGGGGATTTTGTGAGGTTTTAAGCTAGGTATTTTGTGAGGTTTGAGGATGATGATCTTGTGAGGGAGTCAGCTAGGGATCTGTGAGGTTTGTAGCTGTGGATCTTGTGAGGAATGTCGGCTGGAGATGATGTGAGGGTTGTAGTCCTAGGTATCTGTGATGTCTAGTACAGGTTATCTTGCGAGGTTGTAAGCTGGGCCCTTGAGAAGTTGTAGGCTGGAGATTTTGTGAGATTGTAGCTGGGAACTTGTGATTGTAAGCTGGGGAACTTGTGAGGCAGTAGGCTTTGGAATCTTGTATGTTGTATGATGGGTTACTTGTAGAGTTATTGTAGGCTGGTATCTGTGAGCTGTAGGCAGGGTATCTATAATGGCTGTATGCTGGTATCAGTGAGTTGTAGGATAGTATCTTGGCGAGGTTGCAGGCTGAGATCTTGTGAGGTTTAGGCGGGGGGGATTTTGTGAGATTGTCGGCTGGGGATCGTGAGGTTGTTGGCAAGAATCCTGTGAGGTTTGTATTGATAGGTATCATCCGAATGTTTTATTGCTGAGGATCTTTGGAGGTTCTAGGCTGGGGAACTTGTGAGGATTGAAAGGCTTTTGTATCTTCTGAGGTTAGACTGGGGTCTTCTGAGGATTATACCTGGGGAGACCTGTGAGGCGTTAGGCAGGGTAGCATGGTGAGTATGTAGGCTGGATCTGTGAGGTTGTAACCTGCGGAATTACTTAAGGTTGTAGCTTGTGGTCTTATGAGTTGTAGGCCTTTGGAACTTGTGAGGGTTGTAGGCTGGGTGTGTTATGAGGTTGTACCAGGGGATGTTGTGGAGGTTGCAGGCAGGTGACTTGTGAGTTTTAGCCTGGAGATTCTTGAGAGTTTGTACCCTGGGATCTTGTGATGTTGCAGGCTGGGAACATTGAAGAGTAATATTCACGGTATCTTGTGAGGTTGTAACCTGGGGAATCATGTGAGGATGTAGCCGGAGATCTATGTGAAGTGTAGACGGGAGGCTTGTATGAGGTTGATAGGATTCGGATCTTGTGAATTGAAAGCTGGGGATCTTGTGGGTTTAGTAGGATTTTGGTTCCTTTTGAGGTTGTAAGCTGGGTAATCTTGTGAGGTTGTAGGCTTGTAACTTGTGAGGTTGTATGGGAAGAAGATCCTTGAGGTTGTAGGCTGGGGATCTTGTGGGGGTATAGGCTGGAGCTGTGAGGTTGTAGGCTGGGACCTTGTGATCTGTAGGCTGGGTTATCTTGGGAGTGTAGGCTGGGGATCTAGTGATTTTGTTGCCGGATGATCTTGCAGTTGTAGGCTGGGATTCCTTGTGAGTTGTAACCTGGGTAACTTATGAGGTTTGTAGGCTAAGTGCCTATTGAGAGTTGTAGGCTAGGGGTTCTTTTGAGGCTGTCGGCTGGGTATCTCATGAGGCTGACCCTAGGTATCTTGTGAGGTTGTAGGCTGGGGATCTTGTGAGGATGAAAGCTAGGTATCTTGTAAGGTTGTACGCTGTGTAAACTTGTGAGGTTGTAGGCGAGTTTCTTTTGAGAGTTTTTAGTATTGGGATCTTTTGAGGTTTTTAGACTGTGGATATTATGACTTGTAGGCGGGGACTTTTGAGGTTGTAGGCTGAGGATCTTTTGAGGTTTTAGGTGGGAATCTTGTGAGGCTGTAGGCTGGGTATCTTGTTAGGTAGTAGGCAGGGATCTTGTGAGGTTTGTAGGCTAGGTACTTGTGAGGTTGTATGATACGTGTCTAGTGGGTTGTAGGCTAGGTATCTTGTGGACGCTTTAGGCTGCGTATCTGTGAGGGTTAGGCTGGGTGTCTTGTGAGGTTGTAGGCAGGGGATCTAGTGAGGTTGTAGGCAGGGGATCTTGTGAGGTTTTAGGGTTTGGGGGTCTTTTGAGATTGTAGGCTGGGATCTTGAAGGTTGTAGTCTGGGGGTATTGTGAGGCTGTAGCCTGGGTATCTTGTGAGGTTGTAGGAAGGGGAGCTTGTGAGGTTGTAGGGTGGGGATCTTGTGAGGTTGTAGGCTGGGTATCTTGTGAGGCTGTAATCTGGGTACTGTGAGGGTTTTAGGCTGGGAATCTTGTGAGGTTGTAGGTGGGTATCTTGTGAGGTTGTAGTTTGGTTATCTTGTTAGGTTGTAGGCTGAGTATCTTGTAAGGTTGTTGGCAGGGGAGCTTGTGAGGTTGTAGGCTGGGTCGCTTGTGAGGTTGTAGGCTGGAGATCTTGTGAGGTTGAAACCTGGGGATCTTGTGAGGTTGTAGCCTGAGGATCTTGTGAGGTTGCAGGCTGGGGATCTTGTGAGGATCCATGCTGGGTATCTTGTGAGGATGTAACCTGGGGATCTTGTGAGGTTGTAGACTGGGGAGCGGGGATCTTGTGAGATTGTAGGCTGGGGAGCTTGTGAGGTTGTAGCCTTGGGATCTTGTGAGGTTGTAACCAGGGGATTTTGTGAGGTTTTATTTTGGGGATCTTGTGAGGTTGTAGCTAGGGATCTTGTGAGGTTGTAGCTAGGGATCTTGTGAGGTTGTAGGCCTGGAAGCTTTTGAGGTTGTAGGTTGGGGATCTTCTGAAGTTGTATGCGGGGTATAATGTGAGGTTGTAGCCTGTGGATCTTGAAAGGTTGTAGGTTGGGTAAGTTGTGAGGTTGCAGCCTGCGGATCTTATGAGGTTGTAACCTGAGGATCTTGTGAAATTGTAACCTGGGGATATTGTGAGGTTGTAAGCTGGGGATCTTTTGAGGTTGCAGCCCGGGGATCACGTGAGGTTGTAGGCTGGCGATCTTGTGAGGTTGTAGCCTGGAGTTCTTGTGAGGTTCTAGGCATGGGATCTTGTGAGGTTGTAGGCAAGGTATCTTGTGAGGTTATAGGCTGGGGATCTTGTGAAGTTGTAGCCTGGAGGTCTCGTGAGGTTGTAGGCTAGGGATCTTGTGAGGATGAAGGCAGTGGATCTTTTGAGGTTGTAGGCAGGGGATCTTGTGAGGTTGTAGGCTGGGATCTTGTGAGGTTGTAGGCTGGGGATTTTGTGAGGTTGCAGGCTGGGTACCTTGTGAGGCTGAAGGCTTGGGATTTTGTGAGGTTGTAGGCTGCATACTTGGGGGCGTTGCAGGTTGCGGATATTGTGGGGGTTGTAAGCTGAGGAACTTGTGCGGTTGTAGGCTGGGTATCTTTTGTGGTTGTCGGCTGGGGATTTTGTGATGTTTTAGGGTTGGGATCTTGTGAGGTTTGTGGCTATTTATCTTGTGAGGTTGTACGCTGGGTATCTTGTGAGGTTGTTGGATGGGGATCTTGTGAGGTTGTAGGCTGGGGGTCTTGTGAGGTTGTAGGGTGGGGATTTTTGTGAGGTTGTAGGATGGAGATCTTGTGAGGTTGTGGCTTGGGATCTTGTGAGGCTGTAAGGCTGGGACCTGTGAGGTTGAAGGCTGGGTACCTTGTGAGGTTGTAGGTGGGGATCTTTTGAGGTTGTAGGATGGGGATCTTGTGAGGTTGTAGGCTGGGGATATTGCGAGGTTGTAGGCTGGGGACTTGTGAGGTTTAGGCTGAGTATCTTGTGAGGTTGTAGGCTGGGGATCTATTGAGGTTGTAGGCTGGGGATCTTGTGAGGTTGTTGGCTGTGGATCTTCTGAGGTTGTCGGCTGGGCATCTTGTGAGGTTGTAGTCTTGGGATCTTGTGAGGATGTAGGCTGGGTATCTTATGATG
Organism: Cherax quadricarinatus; assembly: GCF_026875155.1. Lineage (NCBI taxonomy): Eukaryota > Metazoa > Arthropoda > Malacostraca > Decapoda > Parastacidae > Cherax > Cherax quadricarinatus. Next base: position 6,723,088 of record NC_069447.1, on the reverse strand, counting down.
CTGTAGGCTAGGTATCTTGTGAGGTTGTAGGCTCGGGATCTTGTGAGGTAGTAGGTTGGAGATGTTGTGAGTTTGTAGGCTAGGTATCTTGTGAGGTTGTAGGCTGAGGACCTTGTGTGGCTGTAGGCTGGATATCTTATGAGGCTTTAGGCTAGATGTCTTGTGAGGTTGTAGGCTAGGTATCTTGTGAGGTTATGGGCTAGGGATATTGCGAGGTTGTAGGCTGAGGACTTGTGAGGTTTAGGCTGGGTATCTTGTGAGGTTGTAGGCTGGGGATCTCGTAAAGTTGTAGGCTGGGGATCTTGTGAGGTTGTAGGCTGGGGATCTTGTAAAGTTGCAGTCTTGGGATCTAGTGAGGATGTAGGCTGGGTATCTTATAATGCTGTAGGCTAGGTATCTTGTGAGGTTGTAGGCTGGGGATCTTGTGAAGCTGTAGGCTTGGTATCTTATGAGGCTGTAGGCTAGATGTCTTGTGAGGTTGTAGGTTGGGGATCTTGTGAGGTTGTACGCTAGGTATCTTGTGAGGTTGTACGCTGGGTATCTTTTGAGGTTTAGGCTAGGTATTTTGTGAGGTTGTCGGATTGGGATCTTTTGAGGTTGTAGGCTGTGGATATTGTGAGGTTGTAGACTGGGGATCTTGTGAGGTTGTTGCTGGGGATCTTGTGAGGTTCTAGGCTGGGTATCTTGTGAGGCTGTATGATGGGTGTGTTGTGAGGTTGTTGGCTGGGGATCTTGTGAGGTTGTAGGCTAGGTAACTTGCGAGGTTGTAGGATAGGTATCTTGTGAGGTTCTGGCTGGGGAACTTGTGAGGCTGTAGGCTAGGTATCTTGTGACGCTGTAGGCTGTTTATCTTGAGAAGTTGTAGGCTGTGTATCTTGTGATGTTGTAGGCTAGGCATCTTTTTAGGTTGTAGGCTGGAGATCTTGTGAGGTTGAAGGCTGGAGACTTTTTGAGGATGTAGGCCGGGGATCTTGTGAGGTTGTATGATGGGTATCTTGTGAGTGTGAAAGCTGGTCATCTTGTGAGGTTGTAGGCTGGGGATCTTGTGAGGTTGTAGGATAGGTATTTTGTGAGGATTGAGGATGGGGATCTTGAGAGGCTGCAGACTGGGGATCTTGTGAGGTTGTAGGCGAAGGATCTTGTAGGTAGTAGGTTGGGGATGTGGAGGGGTTTTAGGCTTGGGGTCTTGTGAGGTTGTAGGGTAGGTATTGTGGGTTGTAAGATGGGGATTTGGAGGTGTAGGCTGGGGATCTTTTGAGGTTTTAGGCTGGAGTTTTGTGAGATTGTAGGCTGGGGGGTCTTGGGGTTTCTGGATCTTTTGAGGTTGTAGTGTACTTGGAGGTTTTAGGCTGGGGTCTTTGGGGGTTTTATGGGGGTCTGTGAGGTGTTGGCTGGGGGTCTTGTGAGGGTTTTTAAATGGGGGCCCTTTAGGTTTAGCTGGGGCCCTTTGAGGTGTAGGCGGGAATGTGAGGTTGTGGTGGGGGTTTGTGAGGTTTTAAATGGTTTTTTGTGAGTTTTTTAGCTTTTGGGATCTGTGAGGTTTAGGCTGGTATTTTTTGAAGTTGTCCTTTGATCTTTGAGGTTTAGGCTGGGTTTTGTGAGGTTGTACTGGGGATCTTTTAGGTTTGCTGGGGGTTTGTGAGGTTTTAGGTGGGATCTTGTGAGGGGGTAGTGGGTTTGTAGGTTGTTGGGTGGGGGGTTGTGGGTTGTAACCCGGGGACCTTAGAGTTGTAGGTGGAATCTTGTGAGGTTTGTAACCCTTTGGGCCTTTTTTAGGTTTTTGGGTGGGGGATCTTTGGAGTTGTGCGGTATCTTGTGAGGTTGTAGTGGGACTTTTAGTTGTAGGCTTGGAACTTTGTGGGGTTTTTCCCGGGACTTTGAGGTTTAGGCCGGGATTTGTGATTTTTGGTGGGAATTGTGAGTGAACCTTTGGGATCTGTGAGGGTTTAAAGGGTGGGATTTGTAGGTTTGTGGGATTTGTAGGAATGGGATCTGAGGCGGGATCTGTGAGGTTTAGGTGGGGGTCTGTGAGTTGTTGTGGGGATTTTGAGGTGTAGGCCGGGGGCTTTTGGGTTGTAGGTGGTTTTTTGTGAGGTTTAGGGGTTTTTTGGAGGTGTAGGGTGGGATTTGTGAGGGTTTTAGGGGGGATTTGTGAGTTTAGGCTGGGGGGCTTGGAGGTTTTTGGCTATATCTTTTGAGGGTTGGAGTAGGATCTTGCGATTTTAGGCTGGGGATTTTGGGGTTTTGGTGGGGTCTTGTGAGGGGTAGGCTGGGTATCTTTGGGGGTTTTAGATGGGGACCTTTGAGGTGCAGCGGGACCTTTGGGTTGAGGTTGGGACTTGGAGGTTGTAGGCTGGGGTCTTGTGAGGTTTTTCCCGGGAAACTGTGAGGTTTAGTTTTGGGTCTTGTAGGTGTAGGTTGGGGTTTTTTGAGGTTTTTCCCGGGGATTTGTGAGGTTGTGTGGGGAAACTTTTGGGGGTTGTAGGTGGGATCTTTTGAGGTTGTAAACCTGGGGCTTGTAGGTTTTGGGGCTTGGGGATCTTGGAGTTTAGCCCGGGGTCTTGTGGGTTTTTTAGGCTGGGGGGGTTTAGGTTTACCCGGGGGTCTTTGAGTTTGGGGGTGGAATTTGTGGGTTTTAAACCCTTGGGACCCCTTTTTAGGGGGTTTCTGGGGATATTGTGAGGTTGAGCTGGGGATCTTTGGGTTTAGGCTTGGGATCTTGTGATTTAATGGGGGGTTTTAGGGGTTTTAGGTGGGATTTGGAGGTTTAGGCTGGGAAACTTGTGAGTTTCCTTGGGATCTTTTGAGGTATAGGTTGGAATTTGTGAGGTTGTGTGGGGTTTTGAGGGTTTAGGCTTTGGGACTTGTTGGTGTGGGGTATCTTTGAGGTTTTAGGGTTGGGGGTCTTTGAGTTGAGCTGGGGATTTGTGAGGGGAAAGGGGGGGTTTTTTGGGGGTTGGGCTGGGCTTTGTTTAGGGGTTTTTTAGGGTGGGGGTCTTTGGGTTGTAGGGTGGGATTTATTTTTGGGGTGGGATTTTTAGGGGTTTTGCTGGGGGCTTTGAGGTTAAAATTGGGACTTGTGAGGTTGTAGGCTGGGGTGTTGTAGGGTTTTAGGCTGGGGATCTTTTGTTGGTTGTTTGGCGGGATCTTGGTGGTTTTAGGCCCGGGGGTCTTGTAGTTTTAGGGTGGGATCTTTGAGGTGTGGCTGGGGTCCCCTTTTTTTAAATAGTTCTTAGTTCTGTAATATTAACTCTTCAGTAGGCCTGGTCTCTAAGAAGGCAGTTAGGGTCATGTTGCACAGAACCACTAACAAACTTTACACAAACTTTATCCAACAGGTTCGATGTTTTCTGCCATGTTTGAGAGCATCCCGTACATCATGCTCTTCCTCATTCCCTTTGATGTGGTGCTTCTCATCTCAGGTGGTCTCTTCATCAACCTCACGTAAGTGGAATTAATTTACAATGCTGAATTCACAAGCTAATTACTGTTATCCTGATCCTGTTTACTGACTAGAAGCTGTTTTTCTGTCTTAGATAAGTCATAGGATGAGAGCTGCTATCCTTCCGGTGGCCTGGTGGCTAAACCTCTCCCTTAACACACGGAGGGCCCGGGTTCGATTCCTGTCGGAATGGAAACATTTCCACGCGTTTCCTTACACCTGTTGTCCTGTTCACCTAGCAGCAAATAGGTACCTGGGTGTTAGTCGACTGGTGTGGGTCGCATCCTGGGGGACAATACTGAGGACCGCAATGGAAATAAGTTAGACAGTCCTCGATGACGCACTGACTTTCATGGGTTATCCTGGGTGGTTAACCCTCCGGGGTTAAAAATCCGAACAAAATCCTACACCAACTCGATTACAGAATATGGGTTATTATCGAACATTCATTTACAGGCTAATTCCTGTTCTCCTTTCATTGCTAATTTACTGTCTGTGAGGTGTTGTCCTACACCAGTTAACTCACAGACTAGCAGCTATTATCCTTCCTTATCTTGTTTGCTGGATAAGAGATGTATCTTACCTCAGGTTATTTACTGGCTAAGATCTGTTATTTTAGCTCAGCACACTTACACAATAAGAATTATTGTAGTCATACAAGTTATTTATATGCTGAGAGTAATTATCCTTCCACTATTATCAAGCTTAAAAGCTTCTAACCTAACTTAGCTTATTTACAGGAAATGATCCTAGCTAAGCTTATTTACATGCTAGGAGCACAGGTCAGGAGCTGTTGTTCTGTCTCAGCACATTTACAGGTTATATATTTTTATCCTCTGCTTATTTACAGACTGATAGTTACTGTTCAGTCTCAGCTTACATGAAACCTAACAACAGACATCCTGAATTAGCTCAAATAGGAGCTATTAACACTGGCCACACGAGGGTCATCAACACTGACCACACGAGGGTCATCAACACTGACCACACAAAGGCCATTAACACTGGTCACACGTGGGTCATTAACACTACCACACGAGGGTCATTAACAATGACCACACGAGAGTCATTAACACTACCACACGAGGGTCATTAATACTACCACACGAGGGTCATTAACACTACCACACGAGGGTCATCAACACTGACCACACGAGGGTCATTAACACTGACCACACGAGAGTCATTAACACTACCACACGAGGGTCATTAACACTACCACACGAGGGTCATCAACACTGACCACACGAGGGTCATTAACACTACCACACGAGTGTCATCAACACTGACCACACGAGGGTCATTAACACTACCACACGAGGGTCATTAACACTACCACACGAGGGTCATCAACACTGACCATACGAGGGTCATTAACACTGACCACATGAGGGTCATCAACACTGACCACACGAGGGTCATCAACACTGACCACACGAGCGTCACTAACACTGACCACACGAGGGTCATTAACATTAAACACACGAGGGTCATCAACACTGACCACACGAGGATCATCAATACTGACCACACGAGGGTCATCAACACTGACCACACAAGGGCCATTAACACTGACCACACGAGGATCATCAATACTGACCACACGAGGGTCATTAACACTACCACACGAGGGTCATCAACACTGACCACACGAGGGTCTTCAACACTGACCACACAAAGGCCATTAACACTGACCACAAGAGGGTCATTAACACTGACCACACGAGGGTCATCAACACTGACCACACGAGAGTCATTAACGCTACCACACGAGGGTCATCAACACTGACCACACGAGGGTCTTCAACACTGACCACACAAGGGCCATTAACACTGACCACAAGAGGGTCATTAACACTGACCACACGAGGGTCATCAACACTGACCACACGAGAGTCATTAACACTATTACACGAGAGTCATCAACACTGATAACACGAGGGTCTTCAACACTGACCACACAAGGGCCATTAACACTGACCACACGAGGGTCATTAACACTACCACACGAGGGTCATTAACACTGACCACATGAGTGTCATCAACACTGACCACACAAGGGTCATTAACACTGACCACACGAGGGTCATTAACATTAAACACACAAGGGTCTTCAACACTGACCACACAAGGGCCATTAACACTGACCACACGAGGGTCATTAACACTGACCACACGAGGATCATCAATACTGACCACACGAGGGTCATCAACACTGACCACACGAGGGTCATTAACACTGACCACACGAGGGTAATTAACATTAAACACACGAGGGTCTTCAACACTGACCACACAAGGGCCATTAACACTGACCACACGAGGGTCATTAACAATGACCACACGAGGATCATCAATACTGACCACACGAGGGTCATCAACACTGACCACACAAGGGCCATTAACACTGACCACACGAGGGTCATTAACACTGACCACACGAGGGTCATCAACACTGACCACACAAGGGCCATTAACACTGACCACAAGAGGGTCATTAACACTGACCACACGAGAGTCATTAACACTACCACACGAGGGTCATCAACACTGACCACACGAGGGTCTTCAACACTGACCACACAAGGGCCATTAACACTGACCACACGAGGGTCATTAACACTACCACACGAGGGTCATCAACACTGACCACACCAGGGTCATTAACACTGACCACACGAGAGTCATTAACACTACCACACGAGGGTCATCAACACTGACCACACAAGAGTCATTAACACTACCACACGAGGGTCATCAACATTGACCACACGAGGGTCATAAACACTGACCACACAAGGGCCATTAACACTGACCACACGAGGGTCATTAACACTGACCACACGAGGGTCATTAACACTGACCACACGAGGGTCATTAACACTGACCACACGAGGGTCATTAACACTGACCACACAAGGGTCATTAACACTGACCACACAAGGGCCATTAACACTGACCACACGAGGATCATCAATACTGACCACACGAGGGTCATCAACACTGACCACACAAGGGCCATTAATACTGACCACACGAGGGTCATTAACACTGACCACACGAGGGTCATCAACACTGACCACACAAGGGCCATTAACACTGACCACAAGAGGGTCATTAACACTGACCACACGAGAGTCATTAACACTACCACACGAGGGTCATCAACACTGACCACACAAGAGTCATTAACACTACCACACGAGGGTCATCAACACTGACCACACGAGGGTCTTCAACACTGACCACACAAGGGCCATTAACACTGACCACACGAGGGTCATTAACACTACCACACGAGGGTCATCAACACTGACCACACCAGGGTCATTAACACTGACCACACGAGAGTCATAAACACTACCACACGAGGGTCATCAACACTGACCACACAAGAGTCATTAACACTACCACACGAGGGTCATCAACATTGACCACACGAGGGTCATAAACACTGACCACACAAGGGCCATTAACACTGACCACACGAGGGTCATTAACACTGACCACACAAGGGTCATTAACACTGACCACACGAGGGTCATTAACACTGACCACACGAGGGTCATTAACACTGACCACACGAGGGTCATTAACACTGACCACACAAGGGCCATTAACACTGACCACACGAGGGTCATTAGCACTGATCACACGAGGGTCATCAACACTGACCACACGAGGGCCATTAGCACTGACCACATGAGGGTCATCAACACTGACCACACGAGGGTCATCAACACTGACCACACGAGGGTCATCAACACTGACCACACAAGGGCCATTAAAACTGACCACAAGAGGGTCATTAACACTGACCACACGAGAGTCATTAACACTACCACACGAGGGTCATCAACACTGACCACACAAGGGCCATTAACACTGACCACACGAGGGTCACTAACACTGACCACACGAGAGTCATTAACACTACCACACGAGGGCCATCATCACTGACCACACGAGGGTCATTAACCTTTCAATAAACAATTCATAAATCACCAAAATAGAAATTAACTTCTCAGTTTAGGTTGGTGGACATCTTGGGAAGACTCAATGGAGAATTGCTGTATTTAAAAGATGACATTGATAATAATTATTTTTTGGTCAGGTCGATGCCCTGGTTCATTGGTTGGGTGAAGTACATCTCGTGGTTCATGTACAGTAACGAAGCTCTGACTCTCACTCAGTGGGCTGATGTTAAGAATATAAGTGAGTATCATATCCAATATATTTCTTTATTACTCTAGATAGATATTTTACCGTCCAAACTTACTAGGAATAACTAGTATCATCCTAGGACATCTGTGAGGGAATCGTTATTCTAAAACACCTGTGACTTAGAACACCAGTGGAGGGGTACCTTTATCTTCGGAATATCCTATGGTGATCATTATCTTGGAAAATTGTGAGGGTATCATTATTGGAACACTTGAGAGGGGGTATCATTATTTTGGAACACTTTTGAGGGGGTATAATTAACGCTTGGAACACTTTTTTGATGGGGGATCATTATTTTGGAACACTTTGAGGTATAATTATCTTGGAACACTTGTGAGGTATCATTATCTGAACACTGAGAGGGGGTATCATTATTTAGGTACACTTTTGAGGGGTTAATTTAGCTTGTAACACTTGTGAGGGTATCAAATATCTTGATCACTGGAGGGGTATCATTATCATTGGCACACTTGTGAGGGGGGTATCATTATATTTTGGAACACTTGTGAGGGGTATCATTATCTTGAAACGACTTGTGGAGGGGTATCATTATCTTGAAAACACTTGTGAGGGGGTATCATATTTTGGAACCCTTGTGAGGTATGATTATCTTGAAACACTTGAGGGGGTATCATTAACTCGAAACACTTGTGAGGGTGGTATCATTATTTGTGGAACACTTGTGAGGGTACATTAGCTTGCAACACTTGTGAGGGGGTATCATTATTTTGGAACACTTGTGAGGGGTATCATTATCTTGAAACACTTGTGAGGGGGCATCATTATCTTGAAACACTTGTGAGGGGGTATCATATTTTATAGACACTTGTGAGGGGTATCATTATTTTGGAACACTTGTGAGGGGTATCATTATCTTGGAACACTTGTGAGGGGGGTATCATTATCTTGAAACACTTGTGAGGGGGGTATCATTATCTTGAAACACTTTGTTGAGGGATACAATATCTTGAAACACTTGTGAGGGAAATCATTAATTCCTGAACACTTTTGAGGGTTAACATTATCTGGAACACTGGAGAGGGGTATAATTATCTTGAAAACATGTTAATATATCATAACTTGGAACATCACTGGGGTGAGGGGTATAATTATCTTGTAAAACATTGAAAATAACATAAACCTTGGAACATTGGTGAGGGGTATCATTATCTTAGAACACTGTGAGGGGGTATCCATTATCTTAAACACTGGTGAGGGTATCGTTTATATCTTAGAACACACGTATGTGGGGGTATCATTATCTTCTTAGAACACTGGTGAGGGGTATCATTATCTTAGTTCACTGTGAGGGGTATCCTAATCTTAGAACACTGGTGAGGGGTATTATTATCTAGAACACTGGTGATGGATCATTTACTTAGAACAACTGGTGAGGGTATCATTATCTTAGAACACGGTGAAGTATCATTATCTTAGAACACAGGAGAGGGGTCTCATTATTGTTAGAACACAGGTGAGGGGGTATCATATCTTAGAACAATGTTGATGGTATCATTATCTTAGTACACTGGGAGGGATCATTATCTTAGAACACTGGTGAGGGTATCATTATCTTAGAACACTGTTAGTATATTATCTTAGAACACTGGTGAGGGGGTATCATTAACTTGAACACTGGTGAGGGGTATCATTATCTTAAGAACACGGTGAGGTATCAGTATCTTTAGAACACTTTGAAGGTGAGGGGTATAATTATCTTAGAACACTGTGAGGGGTATTAGTATCATAGAACACTGGTGAGTTATCATTATCTTGAAACACTTGGAGGGGGCATCATTAACATGAAACACTTGTGAGGGGGGTATCATTATTTTTTATATACACTTGTGAGGGTATCATATTTTGGAACACTTGAGAGGTGTATCATTATCTTGAACACTTGTGGAGGGGGTATCTTATCATGAACACTTGGTTGAGGGGGTATCAATTATCTTGGAGGAACACTTGTGAGGGTATCATTATCTTGAAACACTTGTGAGGGGTATCATTATCTGAACACTTTTGAGGGTATCTTATCTTGGAACACTGGTGAGGGGTATAATTAACTTGGAAAACATGTTTAAATACATAATCGTGGAACTCTGTAAGGGTACATTATCTTAGAACACTGGTGAGGGGTAAATCATTATCTTAGAAACACCTGGTGAGGGTAATCATTATCTGAACACTGGTGAGAGGTATCTTATCTTAGAACTCTGGTGAGAGGGTATCATTATTTTAGAACACTGTGAGAGGGTATCATTATCTTAGAACAACTGGTGAGGGTATCATTTATCTTAGAACACTGGTGATGGGTAGCATTAGCTAGAACACTGTGAGGCGGTATTCAATATCTTAGAACACTGGTGGGGGAGGGTATCATTATCTTATAACGCGACTGTATGAGGGGTATCATTATCTTAGAACACCTGGTGAGGGGTACATTATCTTAGAACAATGGTGAGGGATCATTATCTTAGAAAACTGGTGAGGGTATTATTATCCTAGAAACACTGTTGAGGGGTATCTTATCTTAGAACACTGGTGATAGGGGTACATTATCTTAGAACACTGGTGAGGGGTTCATTATCTTAGAACACTTGTGAGGGGTAAATCATTATCTTAGAACCCTGGTGAGGGGTATTATAATCTTAGAACACAGTGAGTGTGTTTCATTATCCTAAAAACACTGGTAGGGTATCATTATCTTAGAACCTGGTGAGGGGTACCATTTATCTTAGAACACTGGTGAGGGTATCATTATCTTAGAACACTGTGAGGGGTATCATTATCCTTAGAACACTGTGAGGGGATCATTATCTAGAACACTGTGAGGAATCCCTTATCTAGAAAACAGTAGGGTTATCATTATCTTAGAAACACTGGTGAAGGGGTATCATTATCTTAAACACTGTGAAGGGTATCATTATCTTAGAACACTGTGAGGGGTATCATTATCTTAGAACACATGGTGAGGGTTATCATTATCATAGAACACTGGTGGATGGTATCATTATCGGAGGAACCTGTGAGGGGTATCATTATCTTAGAACACTGTGAGGGTATCTTATCTTAAGAACACTGGGAGGGGTATCATTATCTAGAACACTGGTGAGGGGTATCATTATCTTAGAACACTGGTGAGGGGTATCAAATCTAGAACACTGGGTGAGGGGATCATTATCTTAGAACCACAGTGAGGGGTATCATTATCTTAGACCACTGGTGAGGGTATTATTATCTTAGAACACTGTGAGGTATCAATATCTAGAACACTGGTGAGGTATCATTATCTTAGAACACAGGTGAGGCGTATCATTATCTTAGAACAATGGTGGAGGGGTATCATTATCTTAAACACTGGTGAGGGGGTATCATATCTTAGACACTGGTGAGGGGTATCATTAATCTTAGAACACAGTGAGGGTACATTAACTTAGAACACTGGTGCGGGTAACATTATCCTAGAACACTGGTGAGGGTATCATTATCTTCGAACAACTGGTGAGGGGTAATCATTATCTTCGAACACTGTGATGGGTATCATTCCGTAAAACACTGTTGAGGGTATCATTCATCTAGAACTCTGTGAGGGGTATCATTATCTTTAGAACACTGGTGAGGTATCATTATCTTAGAACACTTGTGAGGGTATTCATTATCTTAGAACACTGGTGAGGGGGTATCATTATCTTAGAACACTGGTGAGGGGTATCATTACTTAGAACCTGGTTTAGGGTATCATTATCTTAGAACACTGTGAGGGGTGTATCATAATCTTTGAACATTGGTGACGGGTATCATTAACTTAGAACACTGGTGAGGGGTATCATAATCATTAGAACACTGGTGTAGGGTATCATTATCTAGAACACTGTGAGGGTGTATCATTATCTTAGAACAACTGGGGAGGGTATCATTATCTTAGAACACTGTATAGGGGTATCATTATCTTAAACACTGTGAGGGGTATCATTATCTTCGAACACTGGTGATGGGTATCATTAATCTTAGAACACTGGTGAGGGGTATCAATATCATAGAAACACTGGAGAGGGGTATCATTATCTTAGAACACTGGTGAGGGTAATCATATCTTAGAACACTGGTGAGGGGTATCAATATCATAGAACCACTTGTGAGGGTTTATCATTAGCTTAGAACACTGGTGAGGGGTATCATTATCTTAGAACACAGGTGAGGGTAATCATTATCTAAGAATACTGGAGAGGGGTATCATTATCTTAGAACACTGGAGAGGGGGTATCATTATCTAGAACACTGGTGAGGGGGTATCATTATCTAGAACACTGGTGAGTGGTATCCATTATCTTAGAACACTGTAGGGTATCATTATCTTTTAGAACACTGTGGTGAGGGTTATCATTATCTTAATAACACAGGTGAGGGTAGCATTATCTTAGAACACTGGGAGGGTATCATATCTTAGAACACTGGTGAGGGTTATCATTTAACTTAGTAACACCAGTGAGGGGTATCATTATCTTAAACAACTTTGTGAGGGGTATCATTTATCTAGAACACTGGTGAGGGGTTATCATATCTTAGCACACTGGTGAGGTGTAGTCATTCTCTTAGAACACTGGTGAGGGGTATCATTATCTTAAACACTGGTGATGGGGTATCAATATCTAGAACACTGGTGAGGGTATCTTATCTTAGAAACTCTGGTGAGGGGTATCATTATCTTAGAACACTGGAGGAGGGGTATCATTAACATAGAACACTGTGATGGTAAATCATTATCTAGAACACTGGTGATGGGTATCATTATCTAGAACACTGGGAGGGTATCATTATCTTAGAACACTGGTGAGGGTACCATTATCTTCGAAACACTGGTAGTGGAATTCATTATCTTAGAACACTGGTGAGGGGGTATCATTATCTAGAACACTGTGATGGGGTATCATTAATCTTGTAGAACACTGGTGAGGGTGTATCATTATCTAGAACACTGGTGAAAGGGTAAACATTATCTTAGAACAACTGTGAGGGTGTATCATTATACTTAGAACAACTGGTGAGGGGTATCATTATCTTAGAACACTGGTGAGGTGAATCATATCTAGAACACTGATGAGGTACATTATCTTGAGACAATGTGAGGGTGTATCATAATCTTAGAACACTAGTGAGGGTATCATTAATCTTAAGAACACTGGTGAGGGGGTATCAATATCTTAGAACACTAGGTGAGGGTGTATCATTATCTTAGAACACTGGTGAGAGGGTATCAATTATCTTAAACACTGGTGAGGGGAAAATCATTATCTTAGAACACCACTGGTGAATGACTAATTATCTTAGAACACTGTGAGGGTATCAATTATCTTATAACACTGGGAGGGTGTAACAATATCCTAGAACACGTTGAGGGTGGTATCATTATCTTAGAACAACTGGTGAGGGGTATCATTATCTTAGAACACTGGTGAGGGGGTATCATAAACTTAGAACACTGGTGAGGGGTTATCATTATCTTAGAACACTGGTGAGGGGTATCATTATCTTAGTCTTAGAACACTGGATGAGTTCTCATTATCTAGAACACTGGTGAGGGTTATCATTATCTTAGAACACTGTGAGGGTATAATTATCTTAGAACACTGGTGAGGGGTATTATATCTTAGAACACTGGTGAGGGGTATCATTATCTTTAGAACGACTGTGCGGGGTTATATTTATCTTAGAACACTGTGGAGGGGTAATTATTATCTTAGAACACTGGTGAGGGTATCATTACTTAGAACACTGGTGAGGGTATCATTACTTAGAACACTGAGTGATGGTATCATTATCTAGAACACTTGTGAGGGTATAATTATCTTAGAACACTGGTGATGGGGTATCATTAACTTAGAACACAGTGAGGGGTATCATTTATCTTAGCACACTGGTGAGGGGGTATATTATCTTAGAACACAGGTGAGGGTATCATTATCTTATAACAGCTGATGAGGGGCATCATTATCTTAGAACAACTGGTGAGGGTAGCAAATTCTCTTAGAACACTGTGAAGGGGTAAATCATTATCATAGAACACTGGTGAGGGGTATCATTATCTTAGCACACCGTGAGGGTATCATTATCTTAGAACACTGTGAGGGTATCATTATCTAGAAACACTGGTGTGGGGGTATCATTATCTTAGAACACTGGTGAGGGTAACATTATCTCTTGAACACTTGTGAGGGGGTATCATTTTTTGGAACACTTTTGAGGGGGTATAATTATCTTGGAACACTTGTGAGGGTAATCATTATCTTTGGAACACTTGTGAGGGGTATCATTATCTGAACACTTGGTGAGGGGGGTATCATTATTTTGGAACACTTGTGAGGGGTATCATTATCTTGAAACACTTGTGAGGGGGTATCATTATCTTGAAACACTTGTGAGGGGGGTATCATTATTTTGGAACACTTGTGAGGGGTATCATTATCTTGAAACACTGTGCGGTGTAATCATTAACTTCGAAACACTGTGGAGGGGGGTTATCATTATTTTGGAACACCTTTGAGGGTAATCATTATCTTGAAACACTTGAGAGGGGGGTATCATTATTTGGAACACTGTGAGGGTATCATTATCTTGAAACACTTGTGAGGGGCGCATTATCTTGAAACACTTGTGAGGGGGTATCATTATTTTTATAACACTGTAGGGTATCATTATTTTGAACACTTGTGAGGGGTATCATTATCTTGGAACACTTGAGGGGGTATCAATTATCTATGAAACATTGTGAGAGGGGTATCATTATCTTGGAACACTTGTGAGGGGTATCATTATCTTGAAACACTTGTGAGGGGGGTATCATTATTCTGGAACACTTTTGAGGGGTATCATTAGCTTGGAACACTGGTGAGGGTATAATTTATCCTTGAAAACATGTTATAAATCATAATCTTGAACACTGGTGAGGTATAGTTATCTTGGAAAACATGTGAATATAACAAATCTTGGAACATTGTGAGTATCATTATCTTAGACACTAGGATAGGAGGACCATTAACCTTAGAACACAGGTGATGGGATATCGTTATCTTAGAACACTGAAGAGGGGTATCATTATCTAGAACACTGTGAGGGGTAGAGGGGTATCTTAGATCACGGTGAGGGGATCATTATCTTAGAACACTGGTGAGGGTATTATTATCTTAGAACACTGGTGAGGGGGTATCATTAAATATAGAACACTGTGAGGGGTTATCATTATCTTATAACACTGGTGAGAGTAATCATTATCTTAGAACACTGTGCGGGGTATCATTATGTTAGACACTGGTGAGGGTATCATTATCGTTAGAACACTGGGAGGGTATCAATATCTTAGAACTCTGGAAGAGGGTATCATTACTGCTTAGAACACAGTTGGAGAGGGTATCATTATCTTAGAACACCGTGAGGGGTATTATTATTCATAGAACCCGGTGAGGGGTATCATTATCTTAGAACACTGTGAGGGTATCATTATCTTAGAACACTGGTGAGGGGTATCATTATCTTAGAACACTGGTGAGGGGTATAATTATCTTAGAACACTGGTGAGGGGTATTATTACTTAGAACACGGGTGCGGGTTATCATTATCTTGAAACACTTGTGAGGGGCATCATTAAATTGAAACACTTGTGAGGGGGGTATCATTATTTTTATAACACTTGTGAGGGGTATCATTATTTTGGAACACTTGTGAGGGGTATCATTATCTTGGAACACTTGTGAAGGGGGTATCATTATCTTGAAACACTTGTGAGGGGGGTATCATTATCTTGGAACACTTGTGAGGGGTATCATTATCTTGAAACACTTGTGAGGGGGGTATCATTATTCTGGAACACTTTTGAGGGGGTATCATTATCTTGGAACACTGGTGAGGGGTATAATTATCTTGGAAAACATGTGAATATATCATAATCTTGGAACACTGGTGAGGGGTATCATTATCTTAGAACACTGGTGAGGGGGTATCATTATCTTAGAACACTGGTGAGGGGTATCATTATCTTAGAACACTAGTGAGAGGTATCATTATCTTAGAACACTGGTGAGGGGGTATCATTATGTTAGAACACTGGTGAGGGGTATCATTATCTTAGAACACTGGTGAGGGGTATCATTATCTAACCACTGGCGGGGTAAGCTTGATCTTAGAACACTGCACTGGTGTGGTGTATATTATCTTAAGAACACTGTGAGGGTTATCATTATCTTAGAACACTGGTGAGGGGTATCATTATCTTAGAACACTGGTGAGGGGTATCATTATCTAGAACAATGTGAGGGGTAGTCATTATCTTAGAAAACTGGTGAGGGTGTTATTATCTTAGAACATCTGTTTTGATGGGTATCATTATCTTAGAACACTGTGAGGGGTATCATTATCTAGAACACTGTGAGGGGTATCATTAACTGAGAACGACTTGTGAGGGGTATCATTATCTTAGAACACCTGGTGAGGTATTATTATCTTAGAAACACTGGTGGAGGGGTTTCATTATCTTAGAACACTGGTGAGGGGTATCATTTATCTTAGAACCTGGTGAGGGTATCATAACCGTAGAGAACTGGTGAGGTATCATTTATCTTAGAACACCTGGTGAGGGGATCAATATCTTAGAACACTGGTGAGGGGTATCATTATCTTAGAACACTGGTGAGGGTATCATTATATTAGAACACTAGTGAGGGGTATCAAATCTTAGAACACCATGGTGAGGGGTATCATTATCTTAGAAATTACTGGTGAGGGGTAATCATTATCTTAGACTCTGGTGAGGGTTAATCATTATCTAGAACACTGGTGAGGGTATCATTATCTTAGAACAACAGGAGAGGGTATCATTATCTAGAACACTGGTGAGGGTATCATTATCTAACAATGGTGAGGGTATCCAATATCTTAGACACTGGTGAGGGGGTATCATTATCTTAAACACTGGAGAGGGTATTATATCTTAGAAAAACACTGGTGAGGGTAGCATTATCTTAGAACACTGGATGAGGGGTAACATTATCTTAGACACTGGTGAGGGTATCATTATCTAGAAATAATGGTGAGGGTATCATTATATCTTAAACACTGGTGAGGGTTATCAATTAATCTTAGAACACTGTGAGGGTATCATTATCTTATACACAGAGAGGGGTATCATTATCTTAGATCACTGGTGAGGGTATCATTTATCTTAGAACACTGTTAGGGAATCATTATCTTAGAACACTGGTGAGGGGTATCATATCTTAGAACACTGAGGTGAGGGTATCCATTTATCTTAGAACAACTGTGAGGGGTATCATTATCTTAAAACACTGTTGAGGGAAATCTTATCCTTAGAACACAGGTGAGGGGTATCATATATCTAAGAACACTGGTGAAGGGGTATCATTATCTAACATCTTGTGAGGGTACATATCTTAGAACACTGGTGAGGGGTATCATTATCTTAGAAACACAGGTGAGGGGGTAACATTTCTTAGAACACATGGTGAGGGGTATCATTATCTTAGAACAACTGGTGAGTTTGTATCATATCTAAGAAACATTTGGTGAGGGGTTATCATTATCTAGAACACTGGTGAGGGTATCCCTTACTTAGAACACTGTGAGAGGTATCATTATCTAGACACTGGTGAGGGTATCTTATCTTAGAACACTGGTGAGATCATAACTTAGAACACTGGTGAGGGTACATTATCTGAGAACACTGTGAGCGGGAGTATCATATATCTTAGAACACTTTGTGAGTGGAATGCATTATCTTATAACACAGGTGATGGTATCATTATCTTAGTAACACTGGTGAGAGGTTATCATTAACATAGCGAACACTGGTGAGGGGGTAACATTATCATAGAACACTGGTGAGGGGTATCATTAACATTAGAACACTGGTGAGGGGGTATCATTATCTTAGAACACTGGTGAGGGGTACCATTATCTTAGAACACTGGTGAGGGGTATCATTATCTTAGAATACTGGTGAGGGGTATCATTATCTTAGAACACTGGTGAGGGGGTATCATTATCTTAGAACACTGGTGAGGGGGTATCAATAACTTAGAACACTGAGAGGGGGTAATCATTTTATCTTAGAACACTGTGAGGGGGTATCATTATCTTAGAACACTGGTGAGGGTGGTATCATTAGCTATAGAACACTGGGTGAGGTACATTATGCTTAGAACACTGTGAGGGGTATCATTATCATAGAAAAACCCACTGGTGAGGGGTATCATTATCTTAGAAACACTGGTGAGGGTATCATTATCTTGAGAACACTTGTGTAGTGGTATCATTATCTTAGAGAACACTGGTGAGGGGTATCATTATCTTAGAAACACTGGGTGAGGGTGTATCATTCTCTTAGAACACTGGTGAAGGGGTATCATTTATCTAGAACACAGGTGAGGGGTTCATTATCTAGAACCTGGTGAGGGGTATCATTATCTTAGAACACTGGTGAGGGTATACATTATCTTAGAACACTGGTGGAGGGGTATCATGTATCATAGAACACTGTGAGGGTAAATCATTATCTTAAACAACTGGTGAGGGGGGTGATCATTATCTTAGAAACACTGGTGAGGGGTATCAATTTATCTTAGAACACTGGTGAGGTATCATTATCTTAGAACACACTGGTGATGTATCATTATCTTAGAAACTGGTGAGGGGGTATCATTATCCTTAGAACACTGGTGGAGGGGGATCATTATCTAGAACACTGTGATGTGTATCATTATCTTAGAACACTGGTGATGGGTAATCATTATCTTAGAACACTGGTGATGGTGTATCAATATCTTAGAACACTGGTGAGGGGTAATCATTATCTAAGAACACGGTTAGGGAGATCATTATCTTAGAACACAGATTGAGGGTTATCATTATCTTAGAACACTGGTGAGGGTTGTATCATGATCTTAGAACACTAGTGAGGGGTATCATTATCTTAGAACACTGGTGAGGGGGTATCATTATCTTAGAACACTGGTGAGGGGGTATCATTATCTTAGAACACTGGTGAGAGGGTATCATTATCTTAGAACACTGGTGAGGGGGAATCATTATCTTAGAACACTGGTGAGAGTGTATAATTATCTTAGAACACTGGTGAGGGGTATCATTATCTTAGAACACTGGTGAGGGTGTAATCATAATCTTAGAACAATGGAGAGGGGTGTGTATCATTATCTTTAGAACACTGGTGAGAGGTAGCATTTCATTAGAACACTGGGTGAGTGGGTATCATTATCTTAGAACACTGGTGAGGGGTATCATTATCTTAGAACACTGGTGAGGGGGTATCATTATCTTAGAACACTGGTGAGGGGTATCATTATCTTAGAACACTGGTGAGGGGTATCATTATCTTAGAACACTGGTGAGGGGTATAATTATCTTAGAACACTGGTGAGGGGTATTATTATCTTAGAACACTGGAGACGGGTATCATTATCTTAGAACACTGGTGAGGGGTAATAATAACTTGAAACACTGGTGAGGGGTATTATTATCTAGAACACTGGTGAGGGGTATCATATCTTAGAACACTGGTGAGGGTATCATTAACTAGAAAACGGTGAGGGGTATCATTACTTTTAGAACACTGGTGAGGGGTATAATTATCTAGAACACTGGTGAGGTGGTAACATTATCTTAGAACACTGGTGAGGGGTATCTTTATATTAGAAACACTGGTGAGGGGTATTATTATCTTAGAACACTGGTGAGGGGTATCATTATCTTAGAACACTGATGAGGGGCATCATTATCTTAGAACACTGGTGAGGGGTATCATTATCTTAGAACACTGGTGAGGGGTATCATTATCTTAGAACAACTGGTGAGGGGTATCATATCTAGAACACTGGTGAGGGGTATCTTATCTTAAACACTGGGAGGGGTAATCATTATCTTAGAACACTGGTGTGGGGTATCATTATCTTAGAACACTGGTGAGGGGTATCATTATCTTAGAACACTGGTGAGGGGTATCATTATCTTAGAACACTGGTGAGGGGTATCATTAACTTAGAACACTGGTGAGGGGTATCATTATCAAAATAACACGTGATGGGTATTCATTATCTCAGAACACTGGAGGTGTATTCATTAATCTTAGAAACACTGTGCGGGGGTATCATTATCTTAGTAACACTGGTGAGGGGTATCATTATCTTAGAAACACATGTGAGGGTGTAATCAATTATCTTAGAACACATGTGAGGGGGAATCATTATCTTAGAACACTGTGAGGGGGTATCATTATCTTAGAACACTGTGAGGGTATCATTACTAGAAGAACACTGGTGAGGGGTAATATTATCTTAAACAACTGGTGAGTTGAATCATATCTTAGAACACTGGTGGAGGGTATCATTATCTTAGAACACTGTGAGGGGGTTCATTAACTTAGAACACTGGGAGGGTATCACAAATAACTTAGAACACTGGGAGGGGATCATTAATCTTAGACAACTGGTAGAGGGTAACATTATCTTAGAACACTGTGAGGGGTAATCATACTTAGAACACTGGTGAGGGGTATCATAAACTAGAACACTGGTGAGGGGTATCATTAACTTAAAACCCTGGTGAGGGTGTATCATTTTAATTATCTAGAACACTGTGAAGGGGTAATCATTATATAGATACACTGGTGAGGGTGTATCATTAACTTAGAACACTTGGTGAGGGGTATCATGTTTATAAGAACACTGTGGGGTGATCATAATCTTAGAACAACTGTTGATAGGTATCATTATCTTAAACACTGGTGATGGGTGTATCATTATCTTAGAACACTAGGGTGAGTGGTATCATTATCATTAGAACACTGGTGAGGGTATATTATCTTAGAACACTGGTGAGGGGGTATCATTATCCAAAGATACACTGGTGAGGTGGTAATCATTACTTAGAACACTGTGAGGGTACTTATCCTTAGAACACTGTGATGGTAATCATTATCTTAGAACACTGGTGAGGGGTATCTTATCTTAGTACACAGGTGAGGGTATCAGTTATCTTAGAACACTTGGTGAGGGGTACATATCTTTAGAACACTGTGAGGGTACACAATTATCCTTAGAAGCACTGGTGAGGGAAATCAATCTTAGAAACAGTGAGGGTATCATATCTTAAACACTGTTAGAGGGGAAATCATTATCTTAGAACACTAGTGAGGGTATCATTATCTTAGAACACAGGTGAGGGTATCATTATCTTAGAACACTGGTGAGGGATATCATTTATCTTAGAACACTGGTGAGGGGTATCATTATCTTAGAAACCTGTGAGGGGTATCATTAACTTAGAACACTGGTGAGGGGTATCATTATCTTAGAACACTGTGAAGGGTTCATTATCTTAGAACACTGGTGAGGTGTATCATTAGCTTAGAACACCTGGTGAGGGGTATCTTTTCTTAGAACACTGGTGAGGGTATTATTATCTTAGAACACTATGGTGATGGGTATCATTACTAGAACACTGGTGAGGGTAACATTATCTTAGTAACACTGGTGAGGGTATCATTATCTTAAGAACAATGGAGGGTATCAATATCTTAGAACACACTGTGAGGGGTATCTTATCTTAGAACACTGTGAGGGGTATCAAATTATCTTAGAACACTGTGAGGGGTATCATTAACTTAGAACACTGGTGAGGGTATCATTATCTTAGAACACTGGTGAGGGGTATCATTATCTTAGAACACTGGTGAGGGGTATCATTATCTTAGAACACTGGTGAGGGGTATCATTATCTTAGAACACTTATGAAGGGGTAATCATTACTTAGAACACTGGTGCGAGGTATCATATCTTATAACACTGGTGAGGTTAGCATTATGCTTGATACACTTGTGAGGGTATCATTATCTTAGAAACACTGTGAGTGGTATCATTATCTTAGAACACTGGTGAGGGGGTAGTCATTATCTTAGAACACTGGGGAGATGGGTATCATTATCATATACACTGTGGGTGTATCATTATCTTAGAACACAGGTGAGGGGGTATCATTATCTTAGAACACTGGAGAGGGGTAATCATTATCTTAGAACACTGGTGAGGGGTATCATTATCTTGAACACTGGTAGGGTTATCATTATCTTAGAACACTGGTGCGGGGTATCATAATCTTTAGAACACTTGTGAGGGGTATCATTATCTTAGAACACTGGAGAGGGGTATCAATATCTAGAACACTGGTGAGGGTGATCATTCTCCTAGAAAAACAACCTGGTGGAGGGGTATCATTATCTTCGAACACGGTGAGGGGGTATCATTATCTTAAGGAACACTGGTGAGGGGTATCAATATACTTAGAACACTGGTGATGGGGGTATCATTATCTTAGAACACTGGTGAGGGTAACATTTATCATAGCACACCGGTGAGGGTATCATAACTTAGAACACTGGTGAGGGGGTATCATTATCTTAGAACACTGTTGAGTGGTATCATTATCTTAGAACACTTGTGAGGTATCATTATCTTAGAACACTGGTTGAGTGGTAACATTATCTGAGAACACAGGTGAGGGGATATCATTATCTTAGAACACTGGTGAGGGGTATCATTTATCTTAGAACACTGTAGAAGGGTGTATCATTATCTAGAACACTGTGGAGGGTATCATTATCTTTAAAACTGTGAGGGTGTTATCATTATCTTAGAACACTGGTAGGGGTATCATTATCTTATAACACTGGTGAGGGTGTATCATATCTAGAACACTGGTGAGGGGTATCATTATCTTATAAACACAGTTAGGGTGTATCATATACTTAGAACACTAGTGTAGGGGATCATAATCTTAAGAAACATAAACTGGTGAGGGGGTAACATTATCTTAGAACACGTGAGGGGTATCATTATCTAGAAATCAACTGTTGCAGAGGTGTAATCAGTATCGTGAACACTGGTGAGGGGAATCAATATCTTTAGAACACGATGAGAGTGTAATAACTTATCTTAGAACACTGGGTAGGGGTATCATTATCTTAGAACCCTGGTGAGGGTGTATCATTATCTTAGAACACTGTGAGGGTGTCATCATTACTAGAACAATGGGTAGGTTATCAATTATCTTAGAACACTGGTGAGGGTTCTTATCTTAGAACACTGGTGAGGGTACATTATCGTAGAACACTGGGAGGGTATCATTATCTAGAACACTGGAGAGGGTATCATTATCTTAGAACCACTGGTGAGGTTATAATTATCTAGAAACACGGGAGGGTATAATATCTTAGAACCTGTGTGGGGATCATATCTAAACACTGGTGATGGGTATCATTATCTTAGAACACTGGTGAGTTGGTATCATTATCTTAGAACACATGGTGAGGGGTATAATATCTCTAGAACACTGGTGAGGGTATCATATCCTTAGAACACTGGTGACGGGGTATCATTATCTTAGAACACTGGTGAGGGTATTATTTACCTTAGAACACAGGTGATGGGGTATCATTAATCTTAGAAACACTGGTGAGGGCATCATATCTAGAACACTGGTGAGGGTATCATTATCTTAGAAACTGGTGATGGTCATCATTTCCGAGAACACTGGAGAGGGGTATCATTATCTAGAACACTGGTGAGTATCCATTATCATAGAACCTGGTGAGGGGTACATTATCTTAGAACACTGGTGTGGGGGAATCATTATCTTAGAACACAGGAGAGGGGTATCAATATCTTAGAACACAGGTGAGGGTATCATATCTTAGAACACTGGTAGGGGGTATCATTATCTAGAACACTGTGAGGGTAACATTACTTAGAACACTTAGTGAGGGGTATCATTAATCTTAGAAACACTGGTGAGGTGGTATCATTATCTTAGCACACTGTGAGGGGTCTCATTAATCTAACCACTGTTGAGGGAGTATCATATCTTAGAACACTGGTGAGGGGGTATCATTATCTTAGAACACTGGTGAGGGGGTAATCATTATCTTAGAACACTTGTGAGGGTACATTATCTTAGAACACTGAGGTGAAGGGTAGTATTATCTTAGAACACTGGTGAGGGGTAATCATTATCTTAGAACACTGGTGAGGGGTATGCATTATCTTAGAAACACTGTGAGGGGTATCATTATCTAGAAAACTGGTTGAGGGTATCATTATCTTGAACACTGGAGAGGGGACGTATCATTATGCGTAGAACACTGGTGAGGTGGGGAGAATTCTGTAATTAAAAGAATACTTGATAATAATTATTTTAGGTCCATGTCGATGCCCTGGTTCATTGGTTGGTATGTACATCTCGGGTTCATGTACATAAACGAAGCTCGGACTCTCACTCAGTGGGCTGATGTTAAGAATATAAGTGAGTAACATATCCAATATATTTCTTATTACTCCGCTAGATAGATATCTTACCGTCCAAACTTACTAGGAATAACTAGTATTCATCCCTAGACATCTGTGAGGTAACGTTTTTATTCTAAAACACCTGTGACTTAGAACACCAGTGGAGGGGTACCTTTATCTTCGGAATATCCTATGGTGATCATTATCTTGGAAAATTGTGAGGGTATCATTATTGGAACACTTGAGAGGGGGTATCATTATTTTGGAACACTTTTGAGGGGGTATAATTAACGCTTGGAACACTTTTTTGATGGGGGATCATTATTTTGGAACACTTTGAGGTATAATTATCTTGGAACACTTGTGAGGTATCATTATCTGAACACTGAGAGGGGGTATCATTATTTAGGTACACTTTTGAGGGGTTAATTTAGCTTGTAACACTTGTGAGGGTATCAAATATCTTGATCACTGGAGGGGTATCATTATCATTGGCACACTTGTGAGGGGGGTATCATTATATTTTGGAACACTTGTGAGGGGTATCATTATCTTGAAACGACTTGTGGAGGGGTATCATTATCTTGAAAACACTTGTGAGGGGGTATCATATTTTGGAACCCTTGTGAGGTATGATTATCTTGAAACACTTGAGGGGGTATCATTAACTCGAAACACTTGTGAGGGGGGTATCATTATTTTGGAACACTTGTGAGGGGTATCATTATCTTGAAACACTTGTGAGGGGGTATCATTATTTTGGAACACTTGTGAGGGGTATCATTATCTTGAAACACTTGTGAGGGGGTATCATTATCTTGAAACACTTGTGAGGGGGTATCATATTTTATAGACACTTGTGTAGGGGTATCATTATTTTTGGAAACACTTGTGAGGGTATCATTAGCTTGGAACACTTGTGAGGGGGGTATCATTATCTTGAAACACTTGTGAGGGGGGTATCATTATCTTGAAACACTTTGTTGAGGGATACAATATCTTGAAACACTTGTGAGGGAAATCATTAATTCCTGAACACTTTTGAGGGTTAACATTATCTGGAACACTGGAGAGGGGTATAATTATCTTGAAAACATGTTAATATATCATAACTTGGAACATCACTGGGGTGAGGGGTATAATTATCTTGTAAAACATTGAAAATAACATAAACCTTGGAACATTGGTGAGGGGTATCATTATCTTAGAACACTGTGAGGGGGTATCCATTATCTTAAACACTGGTGAGGGTATCGTTTATATCTTAGAACACACGTATGTGGGGGTATCATTATCTTCTTAGAACACTGGTGAGGGGTATCATTATCTTAGTTCACTGTGAGGGGTATCCTAATCTTAGAACACTGGTGAGGGGTATTATTATCTAGAACACTGGTGATGGATCATTTACTTAGAACAACTGGTGAGGGTATCATTATCTTAGAACACGGTGAAGTATCATTATCTTAGAACACAGGAGAGGGGTCTCATTATTGTTAGAACACAGGTGAGGGGGTATCATATCTTAGAACAATGTTGATGGTATCATTATCTTAGTACACTGGGAGGGATCATTATCTTAGAACACTGGTGAGGGTATCATTATCTTAGAACACTGTTAGTATATTATCTTAGAACACTGGTGAGGGGGTATCATTAACTTGAACACTGGTGAGGGGTATCATTATCTTAAGAACACGGTGAGGTATCAGTATCTTTAGAACACTTTGAAGGTGAGGGGTATAATTATCTTAGAACACTGTGAGGGGTATTAGTATCATAGAACACTGGTGAGTTATCATTATCTTGAAACACTTGGAGGGGGCATCATTAACATGAAACACTTGTGAGGGGGGTATCATTATTTTTTATATACACTTGTGAGGGTATCATATTTTGGAACACTTGAGAGGTGTATCATTATCTTGAACACTTGTGGAGGGGGTATCTTATCATGAACACTTGGTTGAGGGGGTATCAATTATCTTGGAGGAACACTTGTGAGGGTATCATTATCTTGAAACACTTGTGAGGGGTATCATTATCTGAACACTTTTGAGGGTATCTTATCTTGGAACACTGGTGAGGGGTATAATTAACTTGGAAAACATGTTTAAATACATAATCGTGGAACTCTGTAAGGGTACATTATCTTAGAACACTGGTGAGGGGTAAATCATTATCTTAGAAACACCTGGTGAGGGTAATCATTATCTGAACACTGGTGAGAGGTATCTTATCTTAGAACTCTGGTGAGAGGGTATCATTATTTTAGAACACTGTGAGAGGGTATCATTATCTTAGAACAACTGGTGAGGGTATCATTTATCTTAGAACACTGGTGATGGGTAGCATTAGCTAGAACACTGTGAGGCGGTATTCAATATCTTAGAACACTGGTGGGGGAGGGTATCATTATCTTATAACGCGACTGTATGAGGGGTATCATTATCTTAGAACACCTGGTGAGGGGTACATTATCTTAGAACAATGGTGAGGGATCATTATCTTAGAAAACTGGTGAGGGTATTATTATCCTAGAAACACTGTTGAGGGGTATCTTATCTTAGAACACTGGTGATAGGGGTACATTATCTTAGAACACTGGTGAGGGGTTCATTATCTTAGAACACTTGTGAGGGGTAAATCATTATCTTAGAACCCTGGTGAGGGGTATTATAATCTTAGAACACAGTGAGTGTGTTTCATTATCCTAAAAACACTGGTAGGGTATCATTATCTTAGAACCTGGTGAGGGGTACCATTTATCTTAGAACACTGGTGAGGGTATCATTATCTTAGAACACTGTGAGGGGTATCATTATCCTTAGAACACTGTGAGGGGATCATTATCTAGAACACTGTGAGGAATCCCTTATCTAGAAAACAGTAGGGTTATCATTATCTTAGAAACACTGGTGAAGGGGTATCATTATCTTAAACACTGTGAAGGGTATCATTATCTTAGAACACTGTGAGGGGTATCATTATCTTAGAACACATGGTGAGGGTTATCATTATCATAGAACACTGGTGGATGGTATCATTATCGGAGGAACCTGTGAGGGGTATCATTATCTTAGAACACTGTGAGGGTATCTTATCTTAAGAACACTGGGAGGGGTATCATTATCTAGAACACTGGTGAGGGGTATCATTATCTTAGAACACTGGTGAGGGGTATCAAATCTAGAACACTGGGTGAGGGGATCATTATCTTAGAACCACAGTGAGGGGTATCATTATCTTAGACCACTGGTGAGGGTATTATTATCTTAGAACACTGTGAGGTATCAATATCTAGAACACTGGTGAGGTATCATTATCTTAGAACACAGGTGAGGCGTATCATTATCTTAGAACAATGGTGGAGGGGTATCATTATCTTAAACCTGGTGGGGGGGTTCATTATCTTGAACACTGTGGGGGGTACATTATTTTTAAACACGGTGAGGGGGGTGTCAAAATCCAAACCGGGGGGGGGGTATCATTTCCAAAAGGTGGGGGGGAAACATTATCTTAAACACGGTGAGGGGGTACTTTATCTTAAACACGGGGTGGGGGGGTATCATTATCTCAAACCCGGGTGGGGGGGGTTCTTTATTTTGAACCGGCCCGGATAATCTTCCCCACGACCCTCTCACTAGCAAACTTACATGTTAGGCTCAGATAAAGGGTCGGTCAATTTGGGTATAATTTAGTACCCAAGTTCAATCTATGGTAAAAAAACCCTTTAAAAAAACATTTGCATTTTTTTTAGCATCAATAAAAATTTTTTAAAATAAATAACAAAAGGTTTTTGGGCTTGAACCTTAAAACAATAACAAGTTTCTTGAGCATGATCATGACACAAAATTTCGAATCATTGTGTTTTTTTTTGTAAAATAATAATAAGAGTATTATTTTTTTGTGTGACAAAACTCAGTGTTACGTTGTTTGGTTGACATAACTCATGTTCTGTTGTTTGTTTAACAAACTCAGGTTCTGGTTGTTTTTTTTTTAACAAACCGTGTTACGTTGGTTTGTGTTGCAAACTCAGTGTTACTTTGTTTTTGTGTTAACAAACCAGTTTTTTAACTGTTGGTTTTTTGTGTTAAATAACTCAGTTTTATGTTTGTTGTTTGAAAACTCATGTTCTTTTGTGTTTTTGTTAACATAACTCATTTTTACGTTTTAGTGTTGACATAACTCAGTTTACTTTTTTTGGTTGTGTTAACAAACTCATGTTACGTTTTTTCTTTTTTAACAAACCAGGTTACTGCTGTGTTAACTTAAAACTCATGTTACGTTGTGAAAACATAACTCATGTTACTGTTGTGTTAACATAACCATGACTTTTTGTTGTTTAAAACATAACTCATTTACTTTTGTTTTTGTGTTAACATAACTCATGTTACTGTTTGTTTTAATATAACTCATGTTACGTTTGTTAACATAACCGTTTACTGTTGTGTTAACATAACTCAGTTTTACTGTTGTGTTAACATAACTCAGTGCGTTTTTAAAACAAAACTCAGTTTTTACGTTGTTTAACAAACTCATTTATTTTTGGTTAAATAACCAGTGTTCTGTTGTTTAACGTAACTCGGGTTTTTACTGTTTGTTTTTAACAAAACTCAGTGTTACTGTTGTGTTGTGTTAAAATAACCATTTTACTGTTGGTTGGTTAACAAACATGTTACTGTTGTGTTAACAAACTCAGTTTACTGTTGTGTTAACATAATCAGGTTACGTTGTTTTTAACAAAACTCATGTTACTTTTGTGTTAACATAACCAGTGTTTGTTGTTTAACATAATCTGTTCTTTTGTTTTACCTAACCATGTTACTGTTGTTTTAAAACATAACTCATTTTTACTGTTGTGTTAACATAATAGGTTTTACTTTTTGTTTAACAAAAATCTGTTCTGTTTTTTAACAAAACTCAGTGTTACTTTTTGTTAACATAACCAGTGTTACTTTGTTTTGTTTTAAACATAACCCTTGTTATGTTGTGTTAACAAAACTCAGTTTACGTTTTTAACTAACTCATGTTAACGTTGGTTTTTAACAAAACTCATTTACTGTTGTGTTAACATAACTCAGTGTTACTGTTTTTTTAACATAACCATGTTACGGGTGTGTTAACTAACTATTTTACTTTTGGGTTTTAAACATAACTCAGTGTTACTTTGTGTTTTGTTAACATAACTCAGTGTTCCTTGTTGTGTTAAAAACATGTTACGGGTTTTTAAACATAACTCATGTTACTTTGGGGTTAACTAACCATGTTACGTTTTTAACAAACTCAGGTTACTTTTGTGTTAACATAACTCAGTGTTACGTTGTTTTTAACAAATCAGGTTACTGTTGTGAAACAAACTCAGTGTTACTTTTTGTTTTAAACTCAGGTTGGCCTGGGTCCTCCAGGCCCTTCCCGCATCTCTTAATAATATTAATTACGTACATTTTACAGCATGTAAATCCCCCTTTGGAGTTCCTTGCTCAGCACGGTCAACAAGTCATTAAAAATACCCCTTCCAACTCACCCCTTTTCTTTGACTTCGCACGCCTCATTGCTCTAAATGTTTCCATTTATTATTTTTATTGGCTTGAAAATATGAAGCACGAAGAAAGTAGGACAACACCCTTCCCCCCCCCCCCAAAAAAAAAAAAATAGGTCTTTATTGGGTAACAAAATATTTCTAGATTGAGAAAAAAACCCTTTTAAAAAAATTAAAGAAAACATTTTATTCATTTTGATTAGGTGAGGTAAACTTTTTTATTATTACTTGAATTTTTTAACATGCTGGGCAATGAGATGACACAGGTTTTTTTGGGGGAGTTGACGTTTTTGTTGAAGTGTAAGAGGTGGGCAATTTATAAAGGATGGTGGGTGTTAAGTGAGTACCTGCACTCTAAAGGATGGGGGGGTTTTTAAGAGAGTACCTGCACCAAAGGATGGGGGGGAGTTTAAGTAAGTATTTCACCTAAAGGATGGGGGGAGGTGAAGGGGATCCTGCACTCGAAGGGGTGGAGTGTTAAGTAGATACCGCACTCTGAAGAGGGTGGAGGTTTAAGAGAAGTACCTGCACTCGAGGAGGGATGGAGGTGAAGTAAGTACCCACCTAAGATGGATGGGTTTATTAAGTACCAGCACTCTGAGGTGGGTGGAGGTTTAAGTAGAGTACCTGCACTCAAGATGGGGGGAGGGTTAATAGAGTCCCTGCACTCTAAGGATGGAGAGTTTTATGTAGGTACCTGCACTCTGGGATGGATGGGTGTTAAGTAAGTACCTGCACTCTGAAGTGGAGGGAGGGTTAAGTAAATACCTGCACTCTGAAGGATGGGGGGGGTGTTAAGAAAGTACCTGCACTCTGAAGGGATGGATGGAGTGTTTTTTGTAGAACCTGCACTCTAAAGGGATGGGTGGGGGTTTTAAAGTAAGTACCTAAACTCTGAAGGAGGGGTTTAGGGTTAAGTAGAGTACCTCACCTGAAGGAGGGGGTGGGGTTTTAAAGTGAGTACCTGCACCTGAAGGGGGTGGGGGTGTGAAGAGAGTACCGCACTCAAAACGAGGGGGGAGGTTGAAGTAGAGTACCTGCACTCTGAAGGATGGTGGGGGTGTAATAAGTACCTGCACTCTGAGATGGTGGAGGTGTGAAGTAAGTACCCCTCCTCTGGGGGTGGTGGAGGTGTAATAAGTACCTCACTCTGGGGGAGGGGTGGAGGGGGAAAAGACTGAGGAATAAGCTAAAGGGAGGGTTAGAGTTAGAAGTACATGCCTTACAAAGGGGGGTTTGGAGGTGGAAGTACATCCTGTATCGAAGAAGGGGGGGGTAGAATACAGTGCCGTAGCCCTGAAAAGGGGGGGAGTTAGGAAAGTACAGTAACCGTATCTTAAAAAGGGGTGGGGGTAGGAAGTACGTCCCTGTATCTGAAAAGGGGGGGAGGTGGAAAAACAGTCCCTTAGTCTGAAGAAGGGGGGGGTAGGAAACGTGCCTGTAGCAAGAAGGGGTGGAGGTGGGAAGTACATGCCTTATCGAAAAGGGGGTGGGGGTAGGAATACTGCCGTATTTTAAGAAGGGGTGGGGTAAATACAGGGCCTTATTAAAAAAGGGGGGGAGGGGGAAAGTACGTGCCTTATCGAAAAAGGGTGGAGTAGGAATACAGGCCTGAAGTCTGAAAAGGGGGGGGTAGGAAGACAGTGCCTTATTCTGAAAAAGGGTGGAGGTAGGAAGTACGTACCTGTATCTGAAAAGGGGGGGAGGAGGAAGTACGTGCCTTATCCCTAAGAAGGGGTGGGGTAGGTCAGTACCTGTAGTCTAAAAAGGGGGAAAGGAGGAAGTACAGTGCCGATCTGAAAAGGGGGGATAGGGTACAGTCCCTTTAGTCTGAAGAAGGGGGTGGGGGTGGGAGTACGGCCAGTCGAAGAAGGGGGGGTAAAAAGTACAGACCTGGTTCTGAAAAGGGGTGGAGGGGGAATACAGGCCTGTATTCTAGAAGGGGTGGGGTGGGAAAGTACATCCCTGTAGTCTGAAAAAGGGGGTGGAGGTAGGAAGTACGTACCGTATCGAAAAGGGGGGAGGAGGAAGTACGTACCTGTAGTCTGAAGAAGGGGGGGTAGAAGTACATACCTGTATCAAAGAAGGGGGGGAGTAGGAAGTACAGTCCCGACTAATAAAAAATAGGTGAAAAAGTTGGGGGCCCTGAAGAAGGGTGTAAAGGGAAGGGTTTTCAGTGATTCTAATATAAATAATTAATTGTGTAGAGGGGAAAAAGTATCACACCCGAGGACGGGAAAGGTCAGTGCTTGCACTCGACAGTTGGTGGAAAGGGGAAAAAAAAAATCGGCACCCCGAAGAGAATGAAGATGGAAAGTACCGTCTTGTCCCTGAAGGGGGTAGGGAAAAAAATTTAAAATTACCGCATGAATCTCATTAGAACATACTAGTAATTTTAAAAAAATAAAAAAATAATTTTTCTTTACAAGGTTCAGAGACATGTAAATTTTAGACACCTGGTCGCAAAAAAGTCCCCTTCGTACTCCACTTATATTCCACAAGTCACTCTGACCCATATTAATTTCAAATGAAATATACATCACCAGGGAAATTTTTGTACAACATTAAAAATATGGGACCGTATGTTAAAAATTTTTTAAAACTACATAACATTAGGAATTTATAATAAAAACACTCACTAATTTGTCTGGAGATTACTTTGGGGTTCATACACAAACTCTCTGCCCAAAAAATGAAAAAAATGCGTCCAGAATTTCAACATAAAAAAGACATCACTCAATGGGGTAATTTTATCCCGTTTTCCCTCTAATTATGGGGTCCTTCCATCGCCTAACTCTCATGTTCTGCGGCGCAAATCCAACAATTTTGGGTCCTATTTGAGAGGTTTTTAAAAACCCAATTTTTAAACCCCTAATGCGAAAATTCTTCCCGTTTCCATTACTTTCTCTTGCCCATTCAAAAACAAAGGCGACCCCCCCTTTCCCCATGACGCTCATGACTCCGCGGTTCTTTATTTTTTATACAAAATTAATTTTTTTTACTTCAATTATTCCTCAATTTACATACAAAAAAACACTGTATTTTTGGGAAAAACAAATTTTTTCCACAGGAGATGGGTATGGGGAGGTGAATGTTGGGGAGTGCATGCTTTCACTCTATAGATGGATGAAGGAAGAAATGACTGCTCTCTGAAGGAGGAAAGAAGATGGATGTTACAGTGACTGTACACTGAAGGGGAAAAAGGATGCTGTTACTCGGTGTCATTTGAAATTTTTATAATGAATTTCGTCTGAAAGACATTTTAAATGAGTACGGGTTTTGTATTCCTTTTGGGGCTCCTAAACCCTTTGATAAACATCTACCAGGGCAGTTATTGAATGGATGATGATGAGAATAATAACAATAATAAGTGGGACCCCGGGTATAACACCTAAAAAATCGAACGTTTAAAGTAATGAAATTATGAAGTGCTTTTTTAAGTGTTTTTTTGGGGTCGAAATGGATTAATCTGATTACATTGTTCCTTATGGGAACAAACGTTTTTGGAAACCAGCACTGAACAGACCTTTTTGGGAAAGAAAAAAAAAACGAAACTTTTATTTCTACAGACATTAGATTAGTAAGGTTTATCAGGAAAAAAGGAAGTTTTTCCTGACCGGGTCTTAGTCAGATAATGACCCCCCATTTTGGGGCTTTTTGGGCACTGACCGAGGCCTTCGCTGCTTACAGGTCCACCCCTTAAAAATTATGGGCATAGTGAAACCATTACTGTTCTCAAGTACATGAAAAAGTAAACAGACCCTAACTGACATACGCCTATAGAAACCACTTGTTAGCGAGTATTTCAGGGAAATAAGGTCAGTTTTGTCCCAATGCGACCCCACCATCCCCCCTAAAACCATACCCAATTTTACTGATGTGTGAACAAGACAACTACGTAAGGAAAAACGCCCCAAGTTTCAACCCTAGCCGGGAATCGAACCCAGTGCCACTCCACCGTTGAATGGGGTCTTTTGCCACCAGGCCGCGGGCCCCCAGTTACTACCCTACCTGGTGTAAACAATTTTAGGCGAACAACTGTTATTGAGTGAGATGAGTGTTTTTTTTCTTTGGTTTTCTCAACCCTTTGAATAAACAACTCTGCAAAAGTTTTGAATGAATGGGGGGTGACTGTGATTCCTCTATCAACCCACTTTATAAGAGACGACTAATAAGAAATAAAGGGAAAAACAATCCAGGGTTAAATCTTTAAGTTCTAATTATTTTATAGCAAAATTAAAATTATAAAATATTTAAATCTGCATAAATGTTTTGAAAAATTTTTAGAAAACTGACAGTTTATAATTAGCACAATAAAAATTTTATTAAAGTTTGCCGAAATTTTCCCCGGGCCCGGGGCCTTTTTTAAGTGGGGCCCGGCCCCTTGGGTCCCCCTTAGGGAGTGTCTGAGACGTAATTTCCCCTGGGGGGAGGGGACAAGTACCCCTCATCTTTGGGGGCCAAATGTCCCCCGCCTAGCCACAAACTAGGGCCCCTCTGGCTGCCATCCCCACCCCCAAGGGGGGAATGGGGAAAGAGAGTCTTTACTAAAGGGCCCGGGTCGGCACCTACCCTATACCCTTTAAGGGGGGGCATGGTGTTGAAACTTTTTACTACAACGTCTGTAAGCCGCTGAAGGACTGTTACCTCAAACCCCTCATATTTCAACCGTTTTCCTTTAGTGACTAAACAAACTATGAACTGCTAACTTTTTTTTGGGAAACACAAAGTTCTCAGGGGTTTCATTAATCTACTAATTTTTTTCTAGCTGTCCCTCAGGGGACATATTTAAGTTATTCTTATTTTGTCCCGTCCTTAGTCTTGGTGGAAATATGCTTTTTTTTTAGTTTGCTGTTAATAGATTATGGGAAAAATTTCATCGCTCCACCGGGCAGTGATCATTATCTCTGTTTTTTGATAAGTGGTACCTCCAATACCAACTTAATTCGTTCCAAAGGATGTTCGAGCGCTGAAACCAAAAGAATTTGTTTCCCAAAGGAATAATGTAAATTAGATTTGTCCGTTTTAGATTCCCAAAAATACACTTACAAAAACACTTTCAAAATCCTTTCAAAAATTTTTTCGAGTTTTGAGGTTTCGTGTCCCGAGGGACCACGTATTTTTATTATAATAAAAATGAAAACCTAAAAAGGTACCACGTATATAATTTTAGTTTAACCATGAATGACTCCTTTCAGTTAAAAGTGTTTAAACCCAAGTATGTAAAAATTTTGAACAAGTTTATTTTTTTTAAAAAATTAACTATCAACTTACTTTAGCAGAAGAATTTTCGATATTAAATTTTTAAGTGAATTAATCTTATTAAAAAAAAATTTAAGAAATTTTTTTATCTGGGGGTCTTGGGAAAAAACTTTCAATGAACCTAATATTTTTTTAATTAATGGTTTTTAAAAAATTCACAAACAATCTTTCTTTAAACTTTTTTCATATGCAACTCATAATTTAAAATTTTGCAGTCATATTTATAAATAAAGCTAAAATGAATTAAAATTACAGTGGAACCCCTGTCACAACGCTTTCCAACAGAACAGATTGGTTCACGACCAAAAAACCCCCAAATTTTTGTATCTGGGATAACACATAATCGGTGCCGAACAAACACAGCCGTGCCAATTTTCATATTCCGCACCACTTTTTTTGCAAGCCCCAATTTTTCCCCCCTTCTTTTGTTTTTTTGTACAATGACAAAACCCCGCTTTGTTTTACCTTAGAGAACTTTATTCCCTGTGAACTCGGGGTAAGGGAAAAAGTACCATCCTCTTTTAACCCCCCGAGTACTTTTTTTAGAAAAAAACGTAGTGCAGTACAGTGTGGTATGGTACATTCACTCGTAATGTACCCTAAAACTAATTAGGTTTATTAAGGGATCACAAATACATTACAAGATTACAAAACCCTAGCAGCAAAATGGTAGAGAACCGGATAACCAAAAAAAAGTCAGTGACTTATTTTTTCGATTTTTTTTTTCGATGCTCGCTCGTTTTTTGTTGATTATTTTGGGAATCAATTATTCAAAATTACAGAATTATGACATATGAATTCGGATTAAAATGTTTTACAAGGCAGTACCTACCCAGCGGGCTTGCCATATAGATTTTGGGGTAAATATATTATTTTTTTTCATTTTTTTGTTTGGCTATCTTAAGAACCTTGGGGGAATGATGATGGAAAATGTTCTTAACTCAACCCCCAAAAAAAAAAGAAATCAAACGATAAAAAACTGAGTTCACTTCTCACCATTAGAAGTGTCTTAAAAACACTTAAAAAAACTGTTACAGCGAACGGTTTGTAGGGTCTAGAAGGACCGTACAATTTATTTCCCCTTGTTTTTCAAGGTTTTCTCAGGGTTTACAAGGTTTTAAAAAATTTTTGTTTACTATTACATTGACATTCTATGTATAATTAACAATTTTTTTGCTTCCCCTCTTAATAAAAACAATATTACACACGTTCGTAGTGGTCTAGAATGGAAATTTTATTTACGTCATCCAAAAGGGGAAATTTGGTTTGGGCACACAAAATCGGTCACGCCCCAATTTTTTGGGAAATTTAAATTTGGCGTGACCAGAGGGTCCACTGTAAATTTTAAATTTTTTATCTCATCTGGGAAAAAAAAGTGAAACTGTTGTTTTTTAATTTATAAGGAATTCCGACATGTTGAACAATATTAAAACTGTAAAAGTTTATTAATAATGTAATTGTAATTGTTTAAGGTTTGTGGAAAATTTTTAAATTTTTCCCAAATTCTATTTAAATATAACAAATAATTGTTATTAAACTGTGGTGTTAATTGAACCTTCGAGAAATGTGTGAAGGCTGGTGCCGAGTGATACGAAGGGCGTCTTAGTGATTAAGTTTTAAAAAACGGTTTTGCAGAAAAAACATCTAGTAATGAAGAACATCAGGGCATAATTGAAGAATTGGCCTTTTTAAGAAAAGGGACAGAGAATTAAAGGGCCTCCAGAATTATGGAAAATATAGGAATAATGAGGGTCGCCATGCAACACATCCGTAATTACACCATTAGTCCTTCCCTGGGATCTCGCGGCCATAGGGTTCTATCTTTGTTTTGGGGGTGTCCATCTACAATTAAATGGGAAGTAGTAATATAAATTTCTTAACCATCAAAATTTTGATACTATTCCCCGTGTCAATTAAAAAATTCTTAACCTGTTTGCATGTATTATGTTCCCATTAAAATTTCATGATTTTTTTCCTTTAATTTTCATACAGTCCCACACTATAAGATTATTTTAAAAAAAAAAAGAACACTAAACCACAAGGGCTAAAACAGCGCTGCAGGCAGGAAGGGAACGAGGGGGATCAGGGGGCAAAAGGGAAAGGTGAGTAATAGGGTTTTGGAGACCAGCGGGGGGGAGGTGAAAGGGGAAGAGCAGCAAGAGATTGAGGTAAAAGGGGTAGGGGTGCAAAAGGGATCATCAAGTTTTGAAGTAAATCATCGTTGTTTAAAAAGTCAATGAGAGAGTAAAGATTAAAGGGGGGTCCATCACAAGAAGGGGAAAGGGAAAGAGAGGTATAAAAAGGAGACGACGTGGGGGAAATTCTGCGTGCTCGTTGATGAAGGCAGTCTAACGAAAGTGGGTAATCGATACTGAACCTGACAATTCTCACAGAGAGGAAACGGGTGCCTCTCCATAGATACCCATCAAAGAGAGTGTGGCCAAAGCGAAGGTGGAGAGAGTAGTCTCCCAACCTCGACACGATGACAAAAGACAGTCAGTAAACCTATACCGTTTAATAGAAAGAAGCTTGTTACGATAGAGTACCAAAGTTGTTTTCCAAGGTTTTAAGGTGGGGAGCTATTAGAGCAAAATATCCAGAAAAGGGAAAACCTCAAAAAATTGGTAGGTCATTGTACTGCTACCGCACGCATGCTGCCTGTTCATTCCCTCACATCAATATGACTAGGGACCCAACAAAAAAATACTTTATCTTGGTAGAGATAGGAGTAGCCAAAATTGGGGTATGGGAAAAAGGGGGGAGGGGTTTTCAAATTTCTGTAAAGCCTTAGTCACTAAGGGAGGGGCAGGACGGCAATATAGGGAGAAGAGGTGGGGGTAGAGTAGTAGTAGTATAGGGCCATTGACTTTCAATGGTCCAAGTCGGGCCAAACGTCGTCGTAACTTCTCTCTTTTAGTGCGGGGTTATTTGTATCGTTCCATCACGGTATTGTCCTTTTTGTTATTTACAAGGAGTCTGAGACAACCCCAATGAGACACAGCATAGATGCATAAATAAGTGCGCAAAAATTTCTACAATTCAGCAGTAAAAATGCTAGCCGAAGAATAAATGCCCCCGCTGACGCTTCCGGAAACACTGCTCGAATCCGATCCCAAAGACTCAGAGCCTCTGTTAACTTGATGGCGTGGGGTGAGAGTGAAATGGCAACAAAAAAGAGCGGGAAAAAAACCACCGTAACAGTTGGGGTTTTGATAAAGGGAGTGAGAAAAACAGATCCAAACGCGGAAATTCCCCGGGAGGGAGGGAAAAATGGGAAAGCACATGAACATATAAAAGGGGGAAAAAGAAGGGGAAAACAAGAGGAATGTACGAAGAGAGAAGGACGGAGCAAACAGGGGGGGCGAACAAATAATTCTACTAATACTGACCATTCTATAATGGAAGGGTTGCAAATCGTGAGAGCGTACAGAGTACGAAGGCAATGGGCCCTTTACGGCATCTGCAAGGGTGGAATTTTCGCTTCTGCATAGAGGCTCTCACAAAGGGAAACGAAAAAAACCAAGGCAAAAACGTAACCTTGGGATGGGTGGGGTTAAACTGAAAAGTACAGGAAGGCCCCGAATAGATCGGTCACCAAATCGAGTTGGGGTAAAAAGAGGGCTGAATGTAGGCAAAGGAATTCGACGATCACTCCCCATGAAAAAGAGCAAGGGTTTTAAGAAGGTTCAGCTGGCTGTGACAAATTGCCTTAGAGAGGGAAAGCAGGTTTCCAGGGTAACCTACGGGCAAAGAGAAGGCCTAGAAACTTGACTGTATCACGTTCAGGGATACGGGAGCCATAGAGGTACAAAGGATGATCGGAGATGACAGAGTGTCTAGTGAAAGTAATTTGGTGAGTTTTTGGTGCTGGAAAATTTAAACCCATGCGTGGTGGCCTAATTGGAAACATGGTCGACCGCATGCTGGAGAGAAACTGTAATGAGGTGACAGTACTGCACAAACAATAGCGAGGTCATCTACATAGAGTGATGACCAAATATGGATGGAAGAACAGAGGCCAAATCATTTATAACAATGAGAAAAAGTGTTGTGCTTAGAACACATCCCTGAGGGACACCTTCAGCTTGGACAAAGTCCTGGGAAAGCATATTATTGACTCGAACACGGAAATGTCTGTCAGTTAAAAAATTATTACGGAAGGATGGTAGATTGCCTCCGCGGCCTAAGGAGTGGGCCTGGGCCAAAATATTATACCTCCAAGTTGTGTCATATGCCTTCTCAAGGTCAAAAACTATGGCGATAACCGAGTGGTTATTCGCAAAGGCATTACGAACATACGTATCCAAGAGTAGTAAGGGGTCTATGGTAGATCGGCCCTTACGAAAGCCATATTGACTAGTGGAGAGACTGTTGTGTGTCTCTAAATACCACATTAAACGTCGATTTACCAGACGTTCCATCACTTTGCAAACTGCACTAGTAAGAGCAATGGGACGATAGTGGGAGGCATCCTATCCCGTAATACCCAGCTTGCGGAAAGGGAGAACAATGGCAGATTTCCACAGCTGGAGAAGAACTCCTTGTGACCAAATAAGATTGAAGAGGTGTAAGAGGGCTGTAAGGGCTGACTGATGTAAATGTTGTAACATACGAATATGAATGTCGTCAGGCCCAGCTGCCGATAATCGGCAAGCTGAGAGTGTTGCCTCCTGTTCCCGAAGTGTAAAAGGCACATTATACTGTTCTTCTCTGAGAGAAGAAAAGTCCAAGTACTAACTCTCTGGCAGACTTTGATGAAAGAAACAAGGGGCATAGATGGAGCCCCCAGGAAATACGGACCAGATGAGTGCCATTTTCATTGGCAACCTCAAGAGGGTTTGCTATATCAACACCGGCGACCCGTAGAACAGGAGCCGGGTCAGGAGAGCATTTCCTCACTTTTTTCCAGACTGCACTCATAGAAGAGGCAGAGGTGATGATGGAAACATAATCTCGCCAGCAAGTGCGTTTAGCGTCTCGGATTACATGGCGAGCGACTGCACTCTTCTGCTTAAAACCAAAAAGTCTCTTATCGGTTCTATTTTACCAGTACCTGCCCCATGCAGCACGTTTCAAACGTACTGCATGAGCAAAAGCAGGAGACCACCAAGGCATGCACTTCTGAGAATATCTGCCTAAGGTATAGAATGAGAAGCTGCGGTTAAAACTGACATCGAGAAGAGGTGTAGGAGCTCATCAATGGAGGATGAAAAAGGAACCTCAGTAAAAGCAGTGAGTTGTGAGTAAAGGTCCCAATTTGCCCAATCAAATTGCCAGTGAGGGCTACGGAAAGGTGGTGAATATGAAGAAGTAAGAATGATTGGAAAATGATCGCTGTCATGTAAGTCCGGTAAAACAGACCAGGCGAAGTCTAGTGCAGTGGAGGAAGAGGAGACCTATAGATTGATGCAAGAGAGAGTATGAGTACGAGAATCAAAATGGGTGGGAGTACCCGTATTTAAAACACGGAGGGGGTGAGAGGCGAGAGAAACCTCCAACTGGATGCCACGTAAGTCACAATGAGACCCCCAGAGGAAATGGTGGGCATTAAAATCGCCAAGTAACAGAAGTGGTGGTGGTAAGGATGAAACAAGAAAGGCAAAATCTGGGATAGAAAATGCCCGAGAAGGAGAGAGATATAAAGAACATATTGTAAACCACTTATTCAAGTGAATACAGGCTGCAGTGTAATGCAGCGAGATATGGACAAATAGTTGACAGTACGGAATATCATTGTGTAGAAGGGCACTTTCATTAAAGGTCCCATCTGAGAAAGGATCCAAAGAATACAATAAATTATAGCCTGAGATAGGTTGGAAAAGAGATGAGTGTAATTTTGGTTCTTGTTAGCAAACACCAACAGGGGAAAACCTGGAAAGCAACATCTGAAGCTCACCCCGATTACCCCTGAGGCCGCAGATATTCCACTGTAAATAGGCCATGATTGTCAACGAGGAAAATACCAGGAATCCGTAGGGAAGGGCACCTATGGACTAGAGGGGTTAGAAATGTCTACGTGCGGTGGCATCAGAAGATGTTCAAGCAGCGAAGGAATGAAGAATGGAGTTGTATAGATAGAGGAGAGGGAAGAGAATGAACAGGAGGTGGATCAGTGTCCATTGAAGGTTTAGTCTCTGCAATATATTCTGAAATAGCATCAAGTGTTTCTGTATTCAAAGACATTGTATGGGAAACAATACTGGAGATAGAAGGAGGAGGGTGAGTAAAGATTGGGACAGTAATGGACTGTACTAAAGCAGGGGGGGGGACGAAAGCATGTTGGGAACTGGAGAAGAAGTGTGGGAGGGGACAGAAGAGGCAGAAACCTGAGAGGCGGCAGAAGAGAGAGAGACTTGGGAGGGGACAGGGGAGGGAGGCACAGAACGAGGAGGGGGGTGAACCTCCACACTTGTAATAGAGCCAGTGAGAGGGGAAGAACCAGGTACAGAGACTGGAAAGGTAAAATGTGGGGGCAGAA
This sequence comes from Cherax quadricarinatus, assembly GCF_026875155.1. Lineage (NCBI taxonomy): Eukaryota > Metazoa > Arthropoda > Malacostraca > Decapoda > Parastacidae > Cherax > Cherax quadricarinatus. The sequence goes on along the minus strand of NC_069447.1, from coordinate 6,681,776 downwards.
GAAGGGAAGGAGGGGGACAAGGAAGATTTGGGCAAGGGATTTTTTGGACTTCTGAGAAGTAGAGGGGCGATTGGTAGAAGGTGTCGTACGAGATCTTGTCGATACCGGGGCTTGTGAGTGAGAACTCGAAGATGTCAGAACAGACTGAGGTGTTGAAGTAGGGATGTCTGAGCCCAGGACAGCAAAAGAATTAGATACAGGAGTGACTATGGGAGGGGTAACAACAGAGGAGGCTGCAGAAGATGGGACCCCAGAAGTGGGGGACGTTTTGAAACACGAGAATATGAAACACGGGGTAGTCTCCCTTGGAGGCGGAGGTGAGAAACTGCCATAGCATAAGGGAGACCTTTTGTTTCTTTTAGGCAACATATTTCACGCTCATTTAAGTAGACCTGGCAACGGTGAGAGTACGAAGGGTGAGCCTCATGACAATTAAGGCAAGAGGGAGGTTGACTGCAAGATGTATTAGAATGGTCGTCGGCACCACAGACTGGGCATTTGGCTACAGATCTGCAATATTTCGCTTGGTGACCAAATCGCCAGCAATTTCTACACTGTTGCAGTGTAGGGATCACCTTTCAAACTTGTAACCGATGTCCTGCCCACGGGCAGGAAGGACATAAGTGTCTGCATTGAGGATTGGGAGATCCTGGAGTTCCAGCTGTTCAAGAATGTCATTGCCACATGTCTGGAAATTCTGTTGGACTTTGGTTTGGGGCAGAATGACAGTACCACTACAAGAATTGAGAGAATGATGTTTTTCAATAGTGATAGGAATAGTATCGATATGTGAAAGGAGAGAAAGATCATGAGCTGGGGTAGCATTCTGGACAGTGACAATGTGCATACCGCTCTTGAGAGCATGAAATGAAGTATCTCTACCAACATGGCATAGGAGCGTTTTGCCAATACTATGGTTGGAAAGATAGGCAATAGAAGAAGTTGGTCGTAAAGTAAAGAATTTAGTCCATTGTGTGGTCCGAAACTGAGCTTGGAGAGGGAGTGCATGACATGTCGGTCTTTTCCGAGTAGAATTGGAAGGTAACGAAGTAACATCTTCAGGAGATTGTTGTTGGTGTTTACAAGTGGGACCAGAGTTGGTCCGACATGGGATGGGCTGGCGATTCGAAAACTGCAGCACTGTGGAGGGAGAGGCCGGAAGCATAGTCACAGGAGGGTGGAGGTAAGACAAATTGGAGGAGTCAGCCGAGACTCCAGTACCTGAAGCTGGTGATGAAACAAGCAAGAGGTACAGGAGCATCAGGAGTGTCCAAATATATATATATATATATATATATATATATATATATATATATATATATATATATATATATATATATAATTTAAACTGCTATACCCATGTGGGTCATTCAGCACAAGACGTGGTGAAGGCTTGATCCTCCATCTGTTTAGTGCCAGACAGTTGTTTTCCCTTTATGTATTCACCTAGGAGTGTCCAAAGAGTGGTCAAAAAACGAGGCAGGGTCAGAACGGAGTGTGGTATCAGTAAAGGGCCTGGGGGTAGCAGGTTCATGGACTAGGGCTTCCATGGTTAGGTTACTTCTTTCTTTTTGTTTTTAAGAAAAAAGAAAAGAAAAGAAAAAGAAAAAAAAAGAGAAAGGGAGAACGGGGAGGAATAGTTTCCAGGAAGAATGAAAGGGCTGGAAATCACCCTCGGCGCCCAAGAGGACCTCAACACCGCAAGTAGTGCAGATGCGGCATGGAACCCGTGCCATACCCTACTCTTCATGCCAGTAAACCAGCAATCCAGGATAGCAACCTCACATCTGCCGAGCTACCTCGGTGAACAAAAGAGAGGGCAGCCAGACTCCCACCACAAAGCATGCCTCCTTTGGCCACCACCCCCAGAATCCAAAAGGCGGTCTCCAGAGATACACCCATCGCCCGAAAGACACCCAAAGCCACCCCCTGGAAGACCAGAAAGGGAACGGGATATCCCCAGGCGATCCAGATACCACGGCAAACTACACCACCGCCAAGAACCTTAAACGGAATGGGATTGACCCCGGTACCCTTCCCCTTACCTATTCAATTCAATTCAAGTTTATTCTCTATAAGGGTTACAATGTGGGTTTTACAGGTTTTGGGTATTGTGTGGTTTACATGTCATAATATACTAATTATAGAGAGGGCCACTAGGACACCTAGCATGGCTAGGCATTTTGGGCAGACTTAGATCAATTCTTAACATTAAATTCTTACAGAATATGGTATTAACGCTAAGGGACTACATAATAATTTGTGAGTTTAGCAATGTGAATGCTTTTGTTTTGGCACAATACAAAGTGTTTATATTGGAGTATCATAGGCAAACTTATGACTAGTTAGGATTTATTATTTTAAGATTAAGATTAGTATTTCTGGGTTTATAGTCAATGGGTGAGTGAGTGTAATTGTGAACCACCAGGTGGTTATCATGTAGTTAGTTGTCAGGTTGGATCAAGGAGATAAGATGTTTTCTAACTGTAGTTTAGAAAGTGATGAATGTGTCTGCAGTTCTAGAGTTTTCAGGTAGGGTGTTCCAGATTTTAGGTCCTTTGAAATACATTGAATTTTTGTGAAGGTTTAGTCGAAAACAGGGAATGTCATAGAAATGTTTGTGTCTGGTGTTATGCCTGTGGATCCTGTCACAACTATCAAGAAAGCATTTTAAGTCAAGGTTAATATTGGAATTTAAGGTCCTGTAGATATAGATTGCACAGTAGTAAGTGTGGATGTTCTGAACAGGGAGTAAGTTTAGATCTATGAAAAGTGGGGGGGGGAGGGTGTTGCCAGGGATGGGATTTAGTGATTATTCTTACTGCGGCTTTTTGTTGGGTTATTATTGGCTTTAAGTGTGTTGCTGCAGTTGATCCCCAAGAACAGATAGCATAGGTGAGGTATGGATATATAAGTGAACATTAAAATGGTATAAAATACCGACAGGTTGTTAGGTAAGATACATATGCAACAGTTAGGTATCTTTATTTCGAAACGTTTCGCCTACACAGTAGGCTTCTTCAGTCGAGTACAGAAAAGTTGATAGAAGCAGAAGAGACTTGAAGACGATGTAATCAGTCCATCACCCTTAAAGTTTTGAGGTGGTCAGTCCCTCAGTCTGGAGAAGAGCATTGTTCCAAAGTCTGAAACAATATGGAGTTGAAGTGACAGGATGGAGCCTTATATAGCGCTAGGCTATATAAGGCTCCATCCTGTCACTTCAACTCCATATTGTTTCAGACTTTGGAAGAATGCTCTTCTCCAGACTGAGGGACTGACCACCTCAAAACTTTAAGGGTGATGGACTGATTACATCGTCTTCAAGTCTCTTCTGCTTCTATCAACTTTTCTGTACTCGACTGAAGAAGCCTACTGTGTAGGCGAAACGTTTCGAAATAAAGATACCTAACTGTTGCATATGTGTCTTACCTAACGATATATAAGTGAATGGTATAGTGTGAGAAAGGCAGTTTGCGGCACGTAGTATCGTATCTTGGAGAGGATCCCCACCGTAGGCCTGTGGGAAGAATCCCAAAGGCCAAAAAGAGGAAGGGAATAAGGGAGGGACGGGGGGGGGGAGGAGGAGGAAATGAAAAATGGAGGATGGGATAGGGAAGGGGGAGTGAGTGGGGTAATTAGGTTCGGTCTGAGGAAGGAGACCATGAGGTCTAATTCCTCAGACCAACCACACTACAAGAACATAAGAAGAAGAATGTAGGAACACTGCAGAAGGCCTATTGGCCCATACTAGGCAGGTCATAACAACATAAGACTGTAGGAATATTGCAGAAGACCTAATGGCCCATGCTAAAAAGGTCAAAACAACATAAGAATGTAGGAACACTTCAGAAGGCCTACTGCCTCATACTAGGCAGGTCAAAACAACATAAGAATGTAGGAACACTGCAGAAGGCCTATTGGCCCTTACATAAGAACATAAGAAACACTGCAGTAAGCCTACTGGCCCATGCGAGGCAGGTTCAAGTCCCCTACCGGCTTAAGCCAATGTCCAATTTTATAATTTAACATACTTGTATTAATTTTTAATATTGTAATTATTAATTAATGTCAGGTCAAGCTTTTTTGTGAGAGTGGTGATGGAGTGGGCATCGAAGGTAACAGTCCTGTGACCTACTGTGACTAAGTCCCACTTACCTGGAGTTTACCTGGAGAGAGTTCCGGGGGTCAACGCCCCCGCGGCCCGGTCTGAGACCAGGCCTCCTGGTGGATCACAGCCTGATCAACCAGGCTGTTGCTGCTGGCTGCACGCAAACCAACATACGAGCTACAGCCCGGCTGATCCGGAACTGACTTTAGGTGCTTGTCCAGTGCCAGCTTGAAGACTGCCAGGGGTCTGTTGGTAATCCCCCTTATGTGTGCTGGGAGGCAGTTGAACAGTCTCGGGGCCCCTGACACTTATTGTATGGTCTCTTAACGTGCTAGTGACACCCCTGCTTTTCATTGGGGGGATGGTGCATCGTCTGCCAAGTCTTTTGCTTTCGTAATGAGTGATTTTCGTGTGCAAGTTCGGTACTAGTCCCTCTAGGATTTTCCAGGTGTATATAATCATGTATCTCTCCCTCCTGCGTTCCAGGGAATACAGTTTAGGAACCTCAAGCGCTCCCAATAATTGAGGTGTTTTATCTCCGTTATGCGTGCCGTGAAAGTTCTCTGTACATTTTCTAGGTCGGCAATTTCACCTGCCTTGAAAGGTGCTGTTAGTGTGCAGCAATATTCCAGCCTAGATAGAACAAGTGACCTGAAGAGTGTCATCATGGGCTTGGCCTCCCTAGTTTTGAAGGTTCTCATTATCCATCCTGTCATTTTTCTAGCAGATGCGATTGATACAATGTTATGGTCCTTGAAGGTGAGATCCTCCGACATGATCACTCCAGGTCTTTGACGTTGGTGTTTCGCTCTATTTGTGGCCAGAATTTGTTTTGTACTCTGATGACGATTTAATTTCCTCATGTTTACCATATCTGAGTAATTGAAATTTTCTCATCGTTGAACTTCATATTGTTTTCTGCAGCCCACTGAAAGATTTGGTTGATGTCTGCCTGGAGCTTTGCAGTGTCTGCAATGGAAACACTGTCATGCAGATTCGGGTGTCATCTGCAAAGGAAGACACGGTGCTGTGGCTGACATCCTTGTCTATGTCGGATATAAGGATGAGGAACAAGATGGGAGCGAGTACTGTGCCTTGTGGAACAGAGCTTTTCACCGTAGCTGCCTCGGACTTTACTCTGTTGACGACTACTCTCTGTGTTCTGTTAGTGAGGAAATTATAGATCCATCGACCGACTTTTCCTGTTATTCCTTTAGCACGCATTTTGTGCGCTATTACGCCATGGTCACACTTGTCGAAGGCTTTTGCAAAGTCTGTATATATTACTGTCGGAGGATCTCACCTTCAAGGACCATAACATTGTATCAATCGCATCTGCTAGAAAAATGACAGGATGGATAATGAGAACCTTCAAAACTAGGGAGGCCAAGCCCATGATGACACTTACATGTAACAATTCAGGCAATATCTTGTAAACCTCATGCAGGTAATTTCTTACAGGGTTGGACCCGTTAATCAGCAGAACTCTCAAGCACATAGAACAATAAAACAAACTACAAGTCATGAAATTGAGGAAATTTAGCCACCATGGCCCTAATCATAAACATGTCATCCATATGATTAAGACAAATGTCAGGAGAAACTTGTCTCCTGACCAATATTATCACAACAATGCCTCGGCCATAATATTACTGCCTGATTTCCCCAGTCATAATTTTCTCCTTTACTCTTAAAGAAAGTGTTTCTTGTCAACATGAGTTACACTTCCTACTACACACCTTAACAAGCATTATTAACTCAGGTGTTAGCAGCAGGAATGCTATTAAGAGTAAAAATACAAGTCCAAAGAGCAGAAGACATGACCCTGCTCTTCAGTCTATCTTTCCTCCAGAATTTAAACTTTCCCAAACATTCTTCATGACATTCTTCTCTAAAGTTATTATCTATGGCTTAAAGTAATTTATTACGTATTGGTTCTTCTAATATTATTTACTATAATAAACTGTAATATTATACCTTCAAACATACACAGAATAACTAAATAGTTAAAATTATTTAAGGTTAATCACGATCTCCTAGAAGAAAATATATTGGAAGAATCTGAAGAAAATGCGCATCAACAAGCGTGATTGTTCATATTATTAATACATTTCAGTTAATTAATACGGTTTATAATAATAATAATAATAATGGTTAGGTTAGGTTCCTCAGGAAACAGGACAAGTGTTTCCTGACGCCGGTCTTAGATGATGACCCGCCGTTGGAGCTTTTAGTCATCTGACCGAGGCCTTCTGCTGGCTTACTGGCCCACCCCTTTAAAGATTATAATACCGAAATTTTATGGATATTGCATTTTTATAATCATTATAGCTGAGTTTAACTATGTTAACAATTATAGTGAGGTAAAGGGTGAAAAATATATCATAGTAACATGTATTAAATAGTATTAAAAATAATATTTCCGAATTCTGAAGCCTCTCGCCGAGCAATTTATAAACCACTGATTATTATTAATTAGGGTTTAGGTAGTTTATTAAAACACTTTCTAATCTCCAAGCTACGAATTATCTGCATAATATTCACACCATACATAGCCCTCAGATACGACATCTCCGCTGCCTCCAGCCTTCTCCTCACCGGAACATTTCATATCCATACTCCATATTAGTCCCTTTATAATCTGGTACATACTCTTTTATGTATCCTTGGAATAGGTTCTTTGTCTACACAGATTCCTTAATGCACCATCCAGCTTAATCGACAATTCTATGGTTCATCTCATCTTTCATATCTACTTGCAAGTCCATTCTGAACAAATTCACTTCCTTTATATTCACTCCTTCCAAGATAATACCACTCATTATTACCTTACTGTTTTGTTACTCTCATTACCTTACTCTTTCTTAAGTTCACGTTTATTGAGCGGTACTGATGTGTAAATTCAAGAACTGAGAGAGAGATAAACTGATTGATTAATTTTGTAAACTGTTAAGAGGCGCCTGAGTTTCCCTGTCTCCTAATATCATGTTTATTTTTCCCCTATAATTTTTATTATTTTAATTAATACAGCGGCCGTTTTTCACCAAGGCAGGGTGGCCCGAAAAAGAAAAGCTTTCACCATCATTCACTCCATTTTCTTGCCAGAGGTATACCTACACTACAGTTATAAAACTGCAACATTAACACCCCTCCTTCAGAGTGCAGACACTGTACTTCCCATCTCCAGGACTCAAGTCCGGCCTGCTGGTTTCCCTGAACCCCTTCATAAATGTTACTTTGCTCACACTCTAACAGCACGTCAAGTCCTAAAAACTATTTGCCTCCATTTGCTCCTATCTAACACACTCACGCATGCATGTACACAAAACCTCCTTTACCCCCTCCCTCCAACCTTTCCTATTCCGACCCCTACCCCGCCCTCCCTCCACTACAGATTTATACACTCTCAAAGTCCCATTCTTTTGTTCCACCCTCTCTACATGTCCAAACCATCTCAATAACCCCTCCTCAGCCCTTTGGATAACATTACTCACGAAATCGTAATGACACGATTGCAAACAAACCATACCACGGGCGGGGATAAAACCCGCGATCAGAGAGTCTCAAAACTCCAGACCGTCGCATTAGCCACTGGACCAGCTAGCTACAATAAGATTCGTCCAACTAGGTATATTTCTACACCATAGGAAGGTTAGCATAGGCACCACTGTGATAACAAATGCAAGTTTTTACTGACGAATCTCCAGCTAGCATAGCCGTGACGAACTCTAGCTCAGGTCCCCTCAAAGCCATTAACATGACTCACGAAATCGTAATGACACGATTGCAAACAAACCATACCACGAGAGGGGATAGAACCCGCTACGGTCTGGAGTTTTGAGACTCTCTGATCGCTGGTTCTATCCCCTCTCGTGGTATGGTTTGCTTTGGATAATAGTTCTGGTAATCCTGCACCTCCTCCTAATCTCCAAACTACGGATTCTCTGCATTATATTCGCACCACACATTGCCCTCAGACATGACATCTCCACTGCCTCCAGCCTTCTCCTTGTTGCAACATTCACCACCCATATTTCATACCCATATAAGAACATTGGTATAACTATACTCTCATACATTCCCCTCTTTGCTTCCAATATTTTCTTTGTCCATAATTACTATCGCATTTGCTTTATCTGCTTTCGCAAGGTGAAGTCTAGGATCTTTCCTTAATTCATGATAAAACTTAACAAATTTGATACAAAGTGGGATTTGTTAAAACTGCTTTTTGCCGATGACACTGTGCTTTTGGAAAATTCTGAGAAGTTGTAAAGGCTGGTGGACGAATTTGGAAGGTAATGCAAAAGAAGGAATGGATAAGAACAAGGAACTGAGAGTAACAAAGAACCTAGATAATGAAAGATTCGATAAAAGTTGAAGGGAGTAAGGAGAAGAATAAATGTTTAAATATTTGGGACCGGACTATTCGGCGGACAAATGTGTGAATGATGAGGTGAACCACTGAACTGACGAGAGGAATAATGTGGGTGTTGCAGTGAGGCAATTTACGAGACAAGGAACCTTATTCATGGAGGTGAAAAGGGGAATGGATCAGAGTATAGTGGTACCAACACTCTTATATGGGTGTAAAGAAGAAGTTTTGAATGTTGCAGTGAGGAAGAGGCAGGAGGCAGTGGAGATGTCTTAGGGCAGTGGTTCCCAAACTGGGGGTAAATTACCCCCTGGGGGTAATTTAACCATTTTTGGGGGGTAATGGAGGGGTGACAGAAAAAAAGTTATGAATTCTGAAAATCAAGAAAACAATGCGGTACCCGGTATGAGGATTATTGTTAACTTTGTCTTAGTATATAAAGTTGTAAAGTAAACCTATTATAAGTAAGTAATAAAGTTAAACCAAATAACAATAAACATCAAAAACTAATATACAGTATTAGAAAAGAAGAAATATATAGCTAAGTGTGTGGAAACCCAAAAGTATTTTGACAAGTATGCTTCAGGACAAAAGTCACTCAGTAGCCCAGAATCGACCTGTCCAGTACGCGTCACTCACTTCCTGAGGCTGCCTCTATTTCACACTGTCAGTTTATCTGTGAGCATCAGCCGAGGTAGACATAAGCTGGTATGAAGCCAAGAATTCCTAAACTAGCTTCAAGTATGCAACTCCATCCATCCCACTGATGTTCTTGACATCTTTTGGTAATAGTCATTAGAGATGCACAATGTTCAAATACAATAAATAAAAGAAAATATCTCAAGTGTTTTAATTTAGCCATATATATCAATAATAACAACATTTTGTGAAAGGGGTAACATGCTTTATGTGGCATGTTAAATTGGGTAACAAGCTGAAAAAGTTTGGGAACCAGTGTCTTAGGGCAATGTGAGGTGTGAATATTATGTAAAGAAATCAAAGAATGTCGATTAGAAGAATGTTGGGGGGGGGTAACAAAAGTATTATTCAGAGGGTGTATAGTTGGAGAAGGTTTCGGGGGTCAACGCCCCCGCGGCCCGGTCTGAGACCAGGTTCCGTGGTGGTTCAGGGTCTGATCAACCAGGCTGTTACTGCTGGCCACAAGCAAACTGACGTAACAACCACAGCCCGGTTAATCAGGTACTGACTTTAGGTGCCTGTCCAGTGCCTTCTTGAAGACAGTCAGGGGTCTATTGGTAATCCCCCTTATATATGCTGGGAGGTACTTTAACAGTCTTGGGCCCATGACACTTATTGTGTTGTCTCTCAGTATGTTGTGGCGCCCCTACTTTTCACTGGGAAAATGTTGCATCTCCTGCCGATTCTTTTGCTATCACAGGGAGTGTTGGATGACCCAAGCCAACAATTAAAGCTAAAATAAAGAAACTCAAAATTACACACCAGTCGAGGAATCAATCACAAGATAGACGTACGGCCTTTAAAAGAAATGGTGAGAATTAAATGGTGAAATTATACTAATTAAGCTCAAACCAGGACAGGAAGAACTTACAACATGAAAACCTAAACAAGAGTGAAACTCTTCTTGAAATCAAATTAACCCAAACACACACTAAATAAAACAGGAGTGGGATGAATACTTACAGATTTGATGAGAGCCGAAAGTCAAGTGACTGACAACCGGTGGGAGGGATCTTCGTCACCTCCCACTGGGTGCAGAAGGAGGGGGGGGGAGGGGGTAGTGGGAATGATGCACCAACAAAATAAAACATTCAAACTGCCCAACAAACTATCACCACCGTTCATTTTAATGAACTTTTCCCTCACATTCATTATCCATCCTGTCATTTTTTCATGCAGATGCGGCAGATACAGTGCTGTGATCTTTGAAGTTTTTTTTTTTTTTTGGGGGGGGGGGTTGCACATTTAGAAAGATAAAGGAAAATAGAACCACTAGCAGATCCTATTATTTTGGGTGGAGGGAAAGAGGTGCAGGTTTCGTGCCAGGAAGGGTTGTTGATCTTGGTTGCCAATATGATGTTTTTCAGAGCATAGTTCTAGCTGCCCAGACAACTTTTGTTCTGAGTAAGGAAATTAGATCTAACAAAAATGATCCCAAATGGAGGAACAATAGATTACAACATCTCATTGGTCAAAAGAGAGGCACATATAGGCGTATCAAAAGAGGGGATGGGCAGTTAAGAAATCAATATATTCAATTAAAGAGAGAAATAAAGAAAGGAATAAGAAAAGCAAAAAGGGATTATGAGGCTAAGGTCGCAAGGGATTCAAAGACTAACCCAAAAGGGTTCTTTCAGGTATACAGAAGTAAGATTAGGGACAAGACTGGCCCACTTAAGAGTAACTCTGGTCAGATCACTGACAGTGATAAGGATATGTGTGAAATTCTCAATACCTTCTTCCTCTTAATTTTCACCCAGGAAAATACTAGTGATATTCCTGAAATAATAGATTATGTAGAACAGGACGATAATAAACTATGTACGGTTGCGGTAACTAGTGACATGGTCCTCAGACAAATGGAGAAACTAAAACCTAACAAATCCCCAGGACCTGATGAAGTGTTTGCAAGGGTGTTAAAGGAATGTAAAGAGGAACTTAGCATACCTTTGGCTAATCTTTTTAACATATCACTACAAACCGGCACAGTGCCTGATAAGTGGAAAATGGCAAATGTAATACCTATTTACAAGGCAGGTGACAGGTCCTTGGCTTCGAACTATAGACCAATAAGCCTTACCTCCATAGTGGGAAAATTTATGGAATCAATAATTGCCGAAGCAATTCGTAGCCATCTTGATAGGCACAGATTGATTAATGAATCACAACACGGTTTTACAAAGGGGCGTTCCTGTCTTACAAATTTACTAACTTTTTTCACTAAGGTGTTTGAGGATGTAGATCATGGTAATGAATATGATATTGTGTATATGGACGTCAGTAAAGTTTTCGATAGAGTTTCACACCAGAGGCTATTGAGAAAACTTAAGGCACACGGAATAGGAGGAAAAAATTTTTCCTGTGTAGAGGCATGGCTGACAAATAGGCAGCAGAGGGTTTGTATAAATGGGGAGAAATCAGAATGGGGGCACATCACAAGCGGTGTTCCTCAGGGGTCAGTGTTGGGCCAGTTGTTGTTCAAAATTTACATAAACGACATAGATGAGGGAATAAATAGCGACATAAGCAAATTTGCTGATGACACCAAAATAGGCCGTCCAATTTATTCTAATGAGGACACTAGAGCACTCCAGGATGATTTGAATAGACTGATGCAATGGTCGGAGAAGTGGTAGATGCAGTTTAATATTGACAAATGCAAAATTCTAAATGTTGGACAGTTAAATAACCATGACACATACAAACTAAATAATGTAGATCTATCACTACTGATTGGTAAAAGGATTTAGGAGTTCTGGTTAGCAGTAATCTAAAACCAAGACAACAGTGCATCAGTGTTCGCAATAAAGCTAACAGAATTCTTGGCTTCATATCTAGAAGTATAAATAATAGAAGTCCTCAGGTTGTTCTTCAACTCTATATATCCTTGGTTAGGCCTCATTTAGACTATGCTGCTCAGTTCTGGTCACCGTATTACAGAATGGATATAAATACTCTGGAAAACGTACAGAGGAGGATGACAAAGATGATCCCATGTATCAGAAATCTTCCCTATGAGGATAGACTGAGGCCCTGAATCTGCAATCTCTCGAAAGGCGTAGAATTAGGGGGGATATGATCGAGGTGTATAAATGGAAAACAGGAATAAATAAAGGGGATGTGAATAGCGTGCTGAAAATTTCCAGCCAAGACAGGACTCACAGCAATGGTTTCAAGTTGGAAAAATTCAGATTCATGAAGGATATAGGAAAGCACTGGTTTGGTAATAGAGTTGTGGATGAGTGGAACAAACTCCCGAGTACAGTTATTCAGGCTAAAACGGTGTGTAGTTTTAAAAATAGGTTAGATAAATACATGAGTAGGTGTGGGTGAGTGTGAGTTGGACCTGACTAGCTTGTGCTGCTGGATCTGTTGCTGTGCTCCATCCCTGAGCGGAGGTGACCAGACTGGGTGGGTCATTGGGCTAATCTGGGGGGACATGGACCTGCTCTGCATGGGTCAGTAGGCCTGTTGCAGTGTTTATTCTTTCTTATGTTATTATGTAAGGTTTTAAGAGCTAGGGGCATGGATATTCAACAGGCTTATGTGAGCCTGTTAAAAGTGGAAGCAAGTATATTATTACGGTTTGACAGGCTGTTGGAATTAGCAAAGCAATATTCGTGAAACGATTCAGGGTAACTGGTTAACCGGAACCCCCGAGTCCCCGGGGGTGGGGAAAAACGGGTGC
>NC_069447.1:6642233-6668409 GCF_026875155.1 Cherax quadricarinatus | reverse complement strand
GGGGGTACTTTTTCTTAGAACACTGGTGGGGGTATTTTACTTAGAACACTGGTGAGGGGTATCATTATCTTAGAACACTGGTGAGGGGTATCATTATCTTAGAACACTGGTGAGGGGTATAATTATCTTAGAACACTGGTGGGGGGTTTATCTTTAAATCTTAGAACATGGTGAGGGGTATCATTATTTTTAGAACACTGGTGAGGGTATCATTATCTTAGAACACTGGTGAGGGGTATCATTATCTTAGAACACTGGTGAGGGGTTATTATTATCTTAGAACACTGGTGAGGGGTATCATTATCTTAGAACACTGGTGAGGGGTATCATTATCTTAGAACACTGGTGAGGGGTTTATTTTTATTTAGAACACTGTTGAGGGTATCATATTTTAGAACACTGGTGAGTGGTTTCATATCTTAAACCCCTGGTGAGGGGTTATCATTATCTTAGAACACGGTGAGGGGTATAATTATCTTAGAAACGGGTGAGGGGTATCATTATCTTAGAACACTGGTGAGGGGTATCATTATCTTTAGAACACTGGTGAGGGGTTTTTATTATCTTAGAACACTGGTGAGGGGTATCATTATCTTAGAACACTGGTGAGGGGTATCATTATCTTAGAACACTGGTGAGGGGGTATCATTATCTTAGAACACTGGTGAGGGGGTATCATTATCTTAGAACACTGGTGAGGGGTATCATTATCTTAGAACACTGGTGAGGGGTATCATTATCTTAGAACACTGGTGAGGGGGTATCATTATCTTAGAACACTGGTGAGTTGTATCATTATCTTAGAACACTGGTGAGGGGTATCATTATCTTAGAACACTGGTGAGGGGTATCATTATCTTAGAACACTGGTGAGGGGTATCATTATCTTAGAACACTTGTGAGGGGTATCATTATCTTAGAACACTGGTGAGGGGTATCATTATCTTAGAACACTGGTGAGGGGGTATCATTATCTTAGAACACTGGTGAGGGGTATCATTATCTTAGAACACTGGTGAGGGTGTATCATTATCTTAGAACACTGGTGAGGGGTATCATTATCTTAGAACACTGGTGAGGGGGTATCATTATTTTAGAACCCTTTGGTTGAGGGGTATCATATCTTAAAAACTGGTGAGAGGTATCATTATCTTAGAACACTGGTGAGGGGTATCATTATCTTAAAAAAACTTGGTGAGGGGTTTTATCATATCTTAGAACACCGGTGAGGGGGTTATCATTATCTTAGAACACTGGTGAGGGGTATCATTATCTTAGAACACTGGTGAGGGGGTATCATTATCTTAGAACACTGGTGAGGGGTATCATTATCTTAGAACACTGGTGAGGGGTATCATTATCTTAGAACACTGGTGAGGGGTTTCATTACTTAGAACACTGGTGAGGGGTATCATTATCTTAGAACAACGATGTGAGAGGGTATCTTTTATCTTAGACACTGGTGAGGGGGGTATCATTATTTTTAAAAACACGGGTGAGGGTGTATCATTATCTTAGAACACGGGTGAGGGGTTATCTTATCTTAGAACACTGGTGAGGGTGTATCATTATCTTAGAACACTGGTGAGGGGTTATCATTATTTAGAACACTGGTGGGGGTGTATCATTATCTTAGAACCCATTTTTGAGGGTGTATCATTATCTTAGAACACTGGTGAGGGGTATCATTATCTTAGAACACTGGTGAGGGGGTATCATTATCTTAGAACACTGGTGAGGGTGTATCTTATCTAGAACACTGGTGAGGGTGTATCATTATCTTAGAAACACTGGTGAGGGGGTATTTTTATCTTAGAACACTGGTGAGGGTGTATCATTATCTTAGAACATGGTGAGGGGTATCATTATCTTAGAACCTGGTGAGGGGGATCATTATCTTAGAACACTGGTGAGGGGTATCATTATCTTAGAACACTGGTGAGGGGTATCATTATCTTAGAGCACTGGTGGGGGGTTTATCATTATCTTAGAACACTGGTGGGGGGTTTATATTATCTTAGAACACTGGTGAGGGGTATAAATTATCTTAGAACACTGGTGAGGGGTATTTTTTATCTTAGAACACTGGTGGGGGGTTTATTCATTATCTTAGAACATGGTGAGGGTATCATTATCTTAGAACACTGGTGAGGGTGTATCATTATTTTTAGAACACTGGTTAGGGGTTTTCATTATCTTAGAACACTGGTGAGGGTGTATCATTATCTTAGAACACTGGTTTGAGGGGTATCATTTCTTAGAACATTTGGTGAGGGGGTAATCATTATCTTAGAACACTGGTGAGGGGGTATCATTATCTTAAAAGACTGGTGAGGGGGGTATCATTATTTTAGAACACTGGTGAGGGGGTATCATTATCTTAGAACACTGGTGGGGGTTTGTATCATTATCCTAGAACACGGGGTGAGGGGTATCATTATCTTAGAACACTGGTGAGGGTGTATCATTATCTTAGAACAAGGTGAGGGTGTATCATTTCTTAGACACTGGTGAGGGGTATCATTATCTTAGAACACTGGTGAGGGGGTATCATTATCTTAGAACACTGGTGAGGGTGTATCATTATCTTAGAACACTGGTGAGGGTGTATCATTATCTTAGAACACTGGTGAGGGGGTATCATTATCTTAGAACACTGGTGAGGGGTATCATTATCTTAGAACACTGGTGAGGGGTATCATTATCTTAGAACACTGGTGAGGGGGTATCATTATCTTAGAACACTGGTGAGGGGTATCATTATCTTAGAACACTGGTGAGGGGTATCATTATCTTAGAACACTGGTGAGGGGTATCATTATCTTAGAACACTGGTGAGGGGTATCATTATCTTAGAACACTGGTGAGGGGTATAATTATCTTAGAACACTGGTGAGGGGTATTATTATCTTAGAACACTGGTGAGGGGTATCATTATCTTAGAACACTGGTGAGGGGTATCATTATCTTAGAACACTGGTGAGGGGGTGTCATTATCTCAGAACACTGGTGAGGGGTATCATTATCTCAGAACACTGGTGAGGGGGTATCATTATCTTAGAACACTGGTGAGGGGGTATTTATCTTTTAAAAACACTGGTGAGGGGTATCATTATCTCAGAACACTGGTGAGGGGGTATCATTATCTTAGAACACGGATCAGGATAATCTTCCCCACGAGCCTCTCACTAGCACAACTTACATGTTAGGCTCAGTATGCAAGGTCGGTCAAGTTTGGGTATGAACTTAGTATCCAAGTTCTAATCTATGGTAAATCAACCTTAAAACAGTTTGCATTATTTAGCATCAGATCAAAATGTTATTGAAATAAATAACAGAAGGTTGGGGCTTGAACCTTGAACAATAACAAGATTCTTGAGTCAGTGAGTCATGACACAGAAATGTTCGAATCATTGTGTTATTTTTCGTAAAATAATAATAAGAGTAGTATTACTTTTGTGTTGACATAACTCAGTGTTACTGTTGTGTTGTGTTGACATAACTCAGTGTTACTGTTGTGTTGTGTTAACATAACTCAGTGTTACTGTTGTGTTGTGTTAACATAACTCAGTGTTACTGTTGTGTTGTGTTGACATAACTCAGTGTTACTGTTGTGTTGTGTTAACATAACTCAGTGTTACTGTTGTGTTGTGTTAACATAACTCAGTGTTACTGTTGTGTTGTGTTGACATAACTCAGTGTTATGTTGTGTTGTGTTAACTAACCAGTTTTATGTTTGTAGTTTGAAAACTCGTTTTACTGTTGTGTTGTGTTAAATAACCAGTGTTATGTTGTTTCTTGTGTTAACATAACTCAGTGTTATGCTGTTTTAAACTTAAACTCAGTGTTATGTTGTGTTAACAAAATCGTGTTACTTTTTGTGTTAATAACTCAGTGTTACGTTGTGTTGTGTTAACTAATCAGTGTTATTTTGTTTTGTGTTAACAAAAATCGTGTTATGTTGTGTTAATATATCGTGTTACTGTTGTGTTAACTTTTAACTCAGTGTTTTTGTTGTGTTAACATAACTCAGTGTTACTGTTGTGTTAAAAACTCGTTTTTTATGTTGTTTTAACATAACTCGTTTTGTTGGTTACAAACTCAGGTTTTGTTGGTTAAAAAAATCAGTGTTCTGTTGTGTTAAGTAATCGTTTTTACTGTTGGTTGTGTTAAATAACTCATGTTTTGGTTTTGGGTTTTAAACATAACTCAGGTACTGTTGTTTTGTGTTAACATAAGTCGTGTATTTTGTTTTTAAATTAACTCAGTTTTGTTGTGTTAAAAAAACCAGTGTTATGTTGTGTTAACATAATCATGTTACTGTTGTGTTAACTAACTGTGTTACTGTTTTGTTAACTAACTCAGTGTTCTGTTGTTTTAAAAATAACCATGTTATGTTGTGTTAAATAACTGGTTTTACTTTGTGTTAACATAACCAGGTTACTTTTTGTGTTAACATAACGTGTTTACTGTTGTTTTAAACATAATCATGTTATTTTGGTTTTCATAACTCAGTGATCTTGTGGTGTTAAATAAGTCAGTGTTACTGTTGGTTAACTTTAACTCAGTGTTATGTTGTTTTAACATAACTAGTGTTACTTTGTGTTAACTAACTCAGTGTTACTGTTTGTGTTAACTTTAACTCAGGTTATTTTGTGTTAAAAAAAACTCAGGTTACTGTTGTGTTAAAACAAAACTCAGTTTTTCTGTTGTTTTAACAAAAAACTCGTGTTACTGTTGTTTTTTGTTAACATAACTCAGTTTTCTCTTGTGTTGGTTAAATAAGTCAGTGTTACTGTTGTGTTAACATAACTGTGTTACTGTTGTGTTAACAAACTCAGTGTTACGTTGTTTTAAAAAATCAGTGTTACGGTTGTGTTAAATAAACTCAGTGTTACGTTGTGTTAAACAAATCATGTTATGTTGTGTTAACTAACTCGTGTTACTTTTGGGTTTTAAAACTCAGTGTTGGCTGGGTCGTCTCCAGGCCCCTTTCCCCCGTCTCTCTTAAATTATTAATTACTGTCATTTTACAGCATGTAAAATGCCCCCGGGGAGTTCCTTGCATCAGCATGGAAAAAAAGTCATTGAAGAATATTCCTTCCATACTACACCTTTTTATAAAATTCCCCTGCTTCATTGCTCTATTTTTTGTTTCCTTTATTAGGTTTTATTGGCTTGTATATGGGGAGCACGAAGAAAGAGGGACAATCCCCCTTTCCCCCCCCCCCCCAAAAAAAAAAAATAGGTCTTTATTGGGGAACTTAAATATTTCTAGATTTGAGAAAATAAATGCCTTTTAAAAAAATGTAAAGAAAACGATTTTAGTTCATGTTGATTAGGTGAGGTAAACTATTTTATTATTACATTGAATATTTTAACATGCTAGGTCGAAGTGAGATGACACAGGTGTTTTATTGGGGAGTTGACGTTTTGTTGAAGTGTAAGTATGGTAGCAATGATGAAGGATGGGTGGAGGTGTTAAGTAGAGTACCTGCACTCTGAAGGATGGGTGGAGGTGTTAAGTAGAGTACCTGCACTCTGAAGGATGGGTGGAGGTGTTAAGTAGAGTACCTGCACTCTGAAGGATGGGTGGAGGTGTGAAGTGGAGTACCTGCACTCTGAAGGATGGGTGGAGGTGTTAAGTAGAGTACCTGCACTCTGAAGGATGGATGGAGGTGTTAAGTAGAGTACCTGCACTCTGAAGGATGGATGGAGGTGTTAAGTAGAGTACCTGCACTCTGAAGGATGGATGGAGGTTTTTATGTAGAGTCCAGCACTCTGAAAGGATGGGTGGAGGTGTTAAGTAGAGTACCTGCACTCTGAAGGATGGGTGGAGGTGTTAAGTAGAGTACCTGCACTCTGAAGGATGGATGGAGGTGTTATGTAGAGTACCTGCACTCTGAAGGATGGATGGAGGTGTTAAGTAGAGTACCTGCACTCTGAAGGATGGATGGAGGTGTTAAGTAGAATACCTGCACTCTGAAGGATGGGTGGAGGTGTTAAGTAGAGTACCTGCACTCTGAAGGATGGATGGAGGTGTTAAGTAGAGTACCTGCACTCTGAAGGATGGGTGGAGGTGTTAAGTAGAGTACCTGCACTCTGAAGGATGGGTGGAGGCGTTAAGTAGAGTACCTGCACTCTGAAGGATGGGTGGAGGTGTTAAGTAGAGTACCTGCACTCTGAAGGATGGGTGGAGGTGTGAAGTAGAGTACCTGCACTCTGAAGGATGGGTGGAGGTGTGAAGTAGAGTACCTGCACTCTGAAGGATGGGTGGAGGTGTGAATAGAGTACCTGCACTCTGAAGGATGGGTGGAGGTGTGAAGTAGAGTACCTGCACTCTGAAGGATGGGTGGAGGTGTGAAGTAGAGTACCTGCACTCTGTAGGATGGGTGGAGGTGGAAAGTACTGAGTGAATAAGCTGAAGGAGGGTTAGAGGTTAGAAGTACAGTGCCTGTAGTCTGAAGAAGGGGTGGAGGTAGGAAGTACAGTGCCTGTAGTCTGAAGAAGGGGTGGAGGTAGGAAGTACAGTGCCTGTAGTCTGAAGAAGGGGTGGAGGTAGGAAGTACAGTACCTGTAGTCTTAAGAAGGGGTGGAGGTAGGAAGTACAGTGCCTGTAGTCTGAAGAAGGGGTGGAGGTAGGAAGTAAAAGTGCCTGTGTCTGGAAAAAGGGGTGAGGTAGGAAAGTACAGTGCCTGTAGTCTGAAGAAGGGGTGGAGGTAGGAAGTACAGTGCCTGTAGTCTGGGAAAAAGGGGTGGAGGTAGGAAGTACAGTGCCTGTAGTCTTTAAAAAGGGGTGGGGTAGGAAGTACAGTGCCTGTAAATCTGAAGAAGGGGTGGAGGTAGGAAGTTTCAGTGCCTGTAGTCTGAAGAAGGGGTGGAGGTAGGAAGTACAGTGCCTGTAGTCTGAAGAAGGGGTGGAGGTAGGAAGTACAGTGCCTGTAGTCTGAAGAAGGGGTGGAGGTAGGAAGTACAGTACCTGAAGAAGGGGTGGAGGTAGGAAGTACAGTACCTGAAGAAGGGGTGGAGGTAGGAAGTACAGTACCTGTAGTCTGAAGAAGGGGTGGAGGTAGGAAGTACAGTGCCTGTAGTCTGAAGAAGGGGTGGAGGTAGGAAGTACAGTACCTGTAGTCTGAAGAAGGGGTGGAGGTAGGAAGTACAGTGCCTGTAGTCTGAAGAAGGGTGGAGGTAGGAATACGTACCTGTAGTCTGAAGAAGGGGTGGAGGTAGGAAGTACAGTGCCTGTAGTCTGAAGAAGGGGTGGAGGTAGGAAGTACAGTACCTGTAGTCTGAAGAAGGGGTGGAGGTAGGAAGTACAGTGCCTGTAGTCTGAAGAAGGGGTGGAGGTAGGAAGTACAGTACCTGTAGTCTGAAGAAGGGTGGAGGGTAGGAAGTACAGTACCTGTAGTCTGAAGAAGGGGTGGAGGTAGGAAGTACAGTACCTGTACTAATAAAAAATAGGTGATAAGTTGGTGCACTCTGAAGAAGGGATGTCAATGGAAGGTTCAGTGATTCTAATATAAATAATTAATTGGTGTAGATGGGAAGAAGAGTATCTACACTCTGAGGGACGGATGAAGGTGCAGTGCTTGCACTCGTACAGTTGGTGGAAATGGAAAATAAAAATACTGGCACTCTGAAGGATGAATGAAGATGGAAAGTACCGTACTTGTCCTCTGAAGGATGTATGGAAAATTAAAATTACCTGCATGAATCTCATTAGATACATACTAGTAATTTTATAAAAAGTAAAAAAGATAATTATTCTTTATCAAGGTTACAGAGACATGTAGGAATTTTAGGACATCCTAGGTCGCAAAAAATGTCCTCCTTCGATACTCCACTTATATCTCCACAAGTCACTCTGGACCTATATTAATTTCAAATGAAATATACATCACCAGGAATTATTGTACAACATTAATATAAATATGTGGACTGTATGTTAAATTTAATAAATGACTACATATACATTGAAGGAGAATTTATAATAATAACACTCACTAATTTGTCTGGAGATTACTTGGTGTGTCATACACAAACTCTCTGCCTAAAATATGAAGAAAATGCTGTCCAGAATTTCAACATAAATATAGACATCACTCAACTGGGGTAATTTTATCCCGTTTCCATCTAATTATGGAGTCCTGTCCAGTCGCCTAACTCTCATGTTCTGCAGGACTGCAAATCCAACAATTTTGGCTCCTATTTGAGAGGTTTTAAACACAATTTAACCTCTAGAGTGACGAAAATTCTTCCGATTTCCATTAACTTTCTCTTGCCCAGTTCAAAACAATGGCGACCCCCCCTTTCCCCAGTGACGCTCATGACTCTCGCTGGTTCTTTATTTATATACAAATTAATTTTTATTACTTGCAATATATTCCATCAATTTACATACAAAATACACTGTATTTTAGGAAAATATACAGTATTTTCCACAGGATGAGTGGATATAGGAGAGGTGAATGTGGGCAGTGCGATGCTTGCACTCTGATAGATGGATGAAGGTAAGAAATGACTGCTCTCTGAAGGATGGATGAAGATGGATGTTACAGTGACTGTACACTGAAGGATGAATAGGGATGCTGTTACTCGGAGTGTCATTTGAATTCTGATATATGATTACGTCTGATAAGACAGTTATTAAATGAGTACTGGATTGTGTGATTCCTTTGGGTCTCCGTACCTGTGATAAACACTTCTACCAGGACAGTTATTGAATGGATGATGATGAGTAATAATAAACAATAATAAGTGGTACCTCGGGATATGAACACCTCAAAACTCGAACAGTTATGTAAGTGAAATTATGTAAGTGCTTTTGTAAGTGTATTTTTGGGGGTCTGAAATGGATTAATCTGATTTACATTGTTCCTTATGGGAACAAATTCGTTCGGAACCAGCACTCGAACAGACTTCTGGAACGAAAAAAAAATCGTTAATATCTTTATTTCTACAAGTACATTAGATTAGGTAAGGTTTATCAGGAAACAGGGCAAGTGTTTCCTGACGCGGGTCTTAGTCAGATAATGACCCGCCATTGGAGCTTTTGGTCATCTGACCGAGGCCTTCTGCTGGCTTACAGGTCCACCCCTTTAAAAATTATGGTCATAGTGATAACCATTACTGTTCTACAAGTACATGTACAAAGTAAACAGACCATAACTGACATACTGCCATATAGAAAGCCACTTGTTATGCAGAGTATTTCAGGCAAATAAGGTCAGTTTTGTCCCAGGATGCGACCCACACCAGTCCACTAACATCCAGGTACCCAATTTACTGATGTGTGAACATAGACAACTACTGTAAGGAAACACGCCCAATGTTTCAACCCTAGCCGGGAATCGAACCCAGATGCCACTCACCGTGTGAAGTGGGATCTTTTGCCACCAGGCCGCGGGCCTCCAGTTACTACCCTACCTTGGTGGTAAACAATTCAGGCGAGACAACTGTTCATTGAGTGATGATGAGTGTTTTCTTCTTTGGTTTACTCAACCTTAGAAGTAAACAACTCTGACAAGAGAGTTATTGAATGAATGATGGTGACTGTGATTCCTCTGATTCAACCTACTTTAGTAAGAGACGACTAATAATGAAATAAAGCGAAAAACAAATCCAGGTTAAAATCTTCAAGTTCTGAATTATTTTTATAGCAAAATTAAGATTATAATATATTAAATCTGCATAACTGTTTTGAATAAATTATTTAGAAAACTGATCAGTTGATAATTATGACACTATTATTATTATTATTAAAGATTAGCCGGTATTCTCCCGGCCCGGGCCTTTTCCAAGTGGTGGCCCGGCCTTGGCTCCCTCTTTAGGGAGTGTCTGAGACGTAAGTCTCCCATGGGAGGAGGCACAAGTACCTCCTCATCTTTGGGACCAACTGTCCCCAGGCCTAGCCACAAGCTAGGCCTCTCTGGTCTGCCATCCCCACCCCAAGGGGGCTAATGGGAATGAGAGTCTTATGAGCTAAAGGCTCGGGTTCAGGCACCTACCCTACCCTTGAAGGGCTGGGCATGGTGTTGATCTTATTACTAGCAACGTCTGTAAGCAACGTCTGAAGGACTGATTACCTCAAACTCCTCATATTTCACCGTTTTCTTCAGTGGACTAAACAAACTATGAACTGGCGTAACTTTTTTTGGGGAAACTATCAAATGTTGCTCAGGTGTTTCATTAATCTACATAATTTTTGCTAGCTGTCTTCCTCAGGGTACATATTTAAGTTATTCTTATTCTGTCAGTCTTCAGTCATATGTGTGGAAATATGCTTGTGTTATTAGTTTGCTGTTAAGTAGAGTTATGGATATATTCAGTCGCTCCAGCAGACAGTGATCATTATCTACTGTTTTCTGTATAAGTGGTACCTCCAGATACCAACTTAATTCGTTCCAGAAGGATGTTCGAGCGCTGATACCAAACGAATTTGTTCCCATAAGGAATAATGTAAATTAGATTAGTCCGTTTCAGATTCCCTAAAAATACACTTACAAAAACACTTACATAAATACACTTACAAAATTGTTCGAGTTTTGAGGTGTTCGTGTCCCGAGGTACCACTGTATTATTATTATAATAAAAATGAAGCTCTAAACAGGTACCACTGTATATATATTTTAGTTTACCTATGAATGACTCTCTTACAGTTTAAAAGTGTTTACCGAAGATATGTAAACTTTTGAAACAAGTTTATTTTTTAAATAATTAACATATCAACTTATCTTGATGCATAGAAGAATGTTTCGATATTAAATTATTAGAGTGAATTAATCTTTATTAAAAAAATTGAAGAACTTTTTCATCTGGTGTCTTGGGAAAAAACTTTCAAGTGAACCTAATATTTTTTTTAATTAGATGGTTTAAAAAATTCACAAACTAATCTTTCTTCAAGACTTTTGTCATATGCTTTACTCAGTATATTAACATTGTGCAGTCATATTTTATAATATAAAGCTAACATGAATTAAAATTACAGTGGAACCTCTGGTCACGAACGCTTCCGAACATGAACAGATTGGTTCACGACCAAAAAATTCGCCAAATTTTTGTATCTGGTCATGAACACATAATCGGGTGCCGAACAAACACAGCCGTGCCAATTTTCATATTCCGCACCACTTTTTTTGCAAGCCCCAATTTTCCCCACTTCTTGTTGTTTTTGTGTACACATGACAAAGACCCTCGCTTTGTTCTACTCTTAGACGAACGTTCATTCACTGTGAACTCGAGGATAAGGGATAAAGTACCATCCTCTTATACCCGCCTGAGTACTTTTATTAGAAAAAACGTAGTGCAGTACAGTGTGGTATGGTACATTACACTCGTAATGTACCATAAAACTAATTAGGTTTATTAAGGTATACACAAATACAGTTACATAGATTATCATCCATAGCAGCATATGTGTAGAGAACCTGGGATAACCTAAAAAAAAGTCAGTGACTTATTTTCTCGATTTTTTTTTTCGATGCTCGCTCGTTTTCGTTGATTATTTTGCAATCAAGTTATTCATAAATTACAGTAATTATGACAGTGATGAATTCGGATTAGCAGTGTTTTATCAGGAGGTCAGTACCAGTACCCAGCTAGGGCTTGCCATATATGATTTTGGGTAAATATATTTTTTCTTCAGTTGTTTGTTGGGCTATCTTAATGAACCTTGGGCAATGTATGATGGAAAGATGCTTCTTAACGTACACCAAAAATGAAAGAAATCAAACGATAAATAACTGAGTTCACTTCTCAGCCATTAGAAGTGTCTTAAAACACTTAAAAAAACTGTTACAGCGAACGGTTCGTAGGAGTCTAGAAAGGACTCGTACAATGTTAGTTTCCTCTGTTGTTCAAGGTTTTCTCAGTGTTATTCAAGGTTTTAACATTTAGTTTACTATTACATTGTACATTCTATGGTATAATTAACAATGTTTGTGCTTACACATCTTAATAAAACAATATTTACACACAGTTCGTAGTGGTCTAGAATGGATTAATTGTATTTACGTGCAGTCCAATAGGGAAATTAGGTTTGGGTCATCACAAAATCGGGTCACGACCAGAGTTTTGGAATTAATTATGGTCGTGACCAGAGGCTCCACTGTATATATATTTTTTATCTTCATCTGGTGAAAAAAAGTGAAGACTGTATGTTTCTAATTTATAAGGAAGTTCTCGACATGTTGAGATTCAATATTAAAACTGTATGTTTATTAATAATGTAATTGTAATTGTTGAAGGGTTTGTGGAAAATTTTTCAATTTTCCTAAATTCAGTATATGTAAATATGAACAATATAATTGTGTATTAAACTGTGGTGTTGATTTGAACCTTCGAGAAATATGGTGTGAAGGAGCTGGTGCCGAGTGATACAGAAGGACGTCTTAGTGGATTAATGTGTTAACACTGGTTGTGCAGAAAATCATCTAGTAATGAAGAATCATCGAGGTCATAATTGAAGAATTGGCCTTTTGAAGAATAGGGACAGAGAATGTACAGGGCCTCCAGAATTATGTGAAAATAGTAGGAATAATGAGGGGTCGCCATGCAACACATCCAGTATGTACACCATTAGTCCTTCCATGTGGATCTCGCTGGCCAGTAGGATTCTATCTGTTAGGTGTTGTGGGGTGATCCATCTACAATATAAATGGTAAGTAGTAATATAAATTTCTTAACCATCAAACTTTTGATACATATGTGCCTCGTGTCAATTAAAAAAATTCTTAACCTGTTTGCATGTATTAGTGTTCCCATTAATCCTTTCTAGTGATTGTTTCCTTTAATTTTCATACAGTCCACACTATAAGATTATTATTATAACAAAAAAGAAGCACTAAACCACAAGGGCTATACAGCGCTGCAGGGCAGGAAGGAAGCGAGGGCATCAGGTGGCAAAAGGGAGATGGATGAGTAATAGGTTATGGAGACCAGCGGGGCAGTGGATGGTGAAAGGGTAGAGAGCAGCAAGAGATTGAGGTAGAAAGGGCTGAGGGGAGTGCAAAAGGTATCATCAGAGTTTGTGAAGTAAATCAGTCGTTGTTAAGAAGTCAATGAGAGAGTAAAGATTAAAGGAGGGTCCATCAGCAAGAAGGGAAGGTAAAGAGAGAGTAGTAGAACGGAGACGACGTTGGAGGTAAATTCTGCGTGCTCGTTGATAGAGAGGGCAGTCTAACAGAATGTGGCTAATCGATACTGGAACCTGACAATTCTCACAGAGAGGAACAGGGTGCCTCTCCATGAGATACCCATGAGTAAGATGAGTGTGGCCAATGCGAAGGTGGGAGAGAGTAGTCTCCCAACCTCGACACTGATGACAAGAAGACAGTCAGTAACCTATACTCGGTTTAATAGAATGAAGCTTGTTACCGAGTAGAGTTGACCAACGTTGTTGCCAATGGGTGTGAAGGTGGGTAGCTATTAGAGCAAAATAGTCCAGAAAAGGAACACCTCAATATGAAATTGGTAGGTCATGTACTGCTGACCGCACAGCAGTGTCTGCCTGTTCATTGCCCTGCACATCAATATGACTAGGGACCCAACAAAAAAAATATCTTTATGCTTGGTAGAGATACGGAGTAGCCAAAGTTGGATATGGAGAACTAGGGGGTGAGGTGTATCAAATTTCTGTATAGCCTGTAGTGCACTAAGGGAGTGGAGCAGGACGGCTATATATAGGCAGGAAGAGGTGGAGGTAGTAGTAGTAGTAGTAGTAGGACCATTGACTTTGTCAATGGTCCAAGTCGGACCGAAACGTCGTCGTAAGCTTCTCTCTTTTATGTGCGGGTTATTTGTGTATCGTTCCAGTCACGGTATTGTGCCTTTTTGTTATTTACTAAGGGAGTCTGAGACAACCACCAATGATGACACAGGCATAGATGCGATACGAATAAGTGCTGCAAGAATTACATACAATTCAGCAGTAAAAATGCTAGCCGAAGATAGTAAATGCCCCCGCATGACGCTGTCCGGAAACACTGCTGCGAATCCGATGCCGTCAGAAGACTCAGAGCCATCTGTGTACACTGTGATGGCGTGAGAATGAGAGTGAAAGTGGTCAACAAAAAGAGAGCGGGAAGCCACCGTAGACAGTTGGGCTTTTGATAAAGGGAGTGAGAAAGAACAGATCCAAACAGCTGGAACTTCCCAGGGAGGTAGGGAAAAGTGAGATGCTACATGAACATATAAAGGTGGTAACTGAAGGGAAGACAAGAGCGAATGTAGGCGAAGAGAGAAGGGACGGAGCAAACAGGGGCGGCGAACAAATAATGTCTACTAATATCAGTGACCATTCTATAAATGGAAGGATTGCAGAGATCGTGAGAGCGTACAGAGTAGCGAAGGCAATGGGCATCACGGCGATCTGACAAGGATGGAATTTTCGCTTCTGCATAGAGGCTCTCAACAAAGGAAGAGCGAAAAACACCAAGGCATAAACGTAATCCTTGGTGATGGATGGGGTTAAGACTAGAAAAAGTAGCAGGAGAGGCCCCTGAATAGATCTGGTCACCATAATCGAGTTGGGATAAAATGAGGGCTGAATGTAGGCAAAGGAGAGTTCGACGATCAGCTCCCCATGAAAGATGAGCAAGGGTTTTAAGAAGGTTCAGCTGGCTGTGACAAGTTGCCTTCAGAGAGGAATGCGAGGTTTCCAGGATAACCTACGGTCAAAGAGAAGGCCTAGAAACTTGACTGTATCACGTTCAGGGATACGGGAGCCATAGAGGTACAAAGGATGATCGGAGATGAGAGAGTGTCTAGTGAAAGTAATTTGGTGAGTTTTTGGTGCTGGAAAATTTAAACCCATGCGTGGTGGCCTAATTGGAAACATGGTCGACCGCATGCTGGAGAGAAACTGTAATGAGGTGACAGTACTGCACAAACAATAGCGGGGTATCTACATAGAGTGATGACCAATTATGGAGGG
This sequence comes from Cherax quadricarinatus, assembly GCF_026875155.1. Classification (NCBI taxonomy): domain Eukaryota; kingdom Metazoa; phylum Arthropoda; class Malacostraca; order Decapoda; family Parastacidae; genus Cherax; species Cherax quadricarinatus. The sequence goes on along the minus strand of NC_069447.1, from coordinate 6,653,477 downwards.
AAAAAACAGAGGCCAAATAAATTTATAACAATGAGAAAAGTGTTGTGTTAGAACCCCAACCCCTGGGGGAACCTTCAGCTTGGACAAATCCCTGGGAAAGCTATTATTGACTCGGAACACGAAATGTCTGTCGTTAAAAAATTATTACGGAAGGATGGTAGATTGCCTCCGGGGCCCTAAGGAGTGGGCTGGGCCAAAATATTATACCTCCAAGTTGTGTCATATGCCTTCTCAAGGTCAAAAACTATGGCGAAAACCCGAGTGGTTATTCGCAAAGGCATTACGAACATACGTACCCAAGAGTAGTAAGGGGTCTATGGTAATGGGCCCCTTACGAAAGCCATATTGACTAGTGGAGAGACTGTTGTGTGTCTCTAAATACCACATTAAACGTCGATTTACCAACGTTCCATCACTTTGCAAACTGCACTAGTAAGAGCAATGGGACGATAGTGGGAGGCATCCTATCCCTAATACCCAGCTTGCGGAAAAGGGAGAACAATGGCAGATTTCCACAGCTGGAGAAGAACTCCTTGTGACCAAATAAGATTGAAGAGGTGTAAGAGGGCTGTAAGGGCTGACTGATGTAAATGTTGTAACATACGAATATGAATGTCGTCAGGGCCCCGCTGCCGATAATCCCGGGAAGCTGAGAGTGTTGCCTCCTGTTCCCCAAGTGTAAAAGGCACATTATTATGTTCTTCTCTGAGAGAAGAAAAGTCCAAGTACTAACTCTCTGGCAGACTTTGATGAAAGAAACAAGGGGCATAGATGGGCCCCCAGGAAATACGGCCAGATGAGTTGCCATTTTCATTGGCAACCTCAAGAGGGTTTGCTATATCAACACCGGCGACCCCTAGAACAGGAGCCGGGTCAGGAGAGCATTTCCCCACTTTTTTCCAGACTGCACTCATAGAAGAGGCAGAGGTGATGATGGAAACATAATCTCGCAGCAAGTGCGTTTAGCGTCTCGGATTACTGGCGAGCGACTGCACTCTTCTGCTTAAAACCAAAAAGTCTCTTATCGGTTCTATTTTACCAGTACCTGCCCCATGCAGCACGTTTCAAACGTACTGCATGAGCAAAAGCAGGAGCCACCAAGGGCATGCACTTCTGAGAATATCTGCCTAAGGTATAGAATGAGAAGCTGCGGTTAAAAATGACATCGAGAAAGAGGTTTTAGGAGCTCATCAATGGAGGATGAAAAAAGGAACCTCAGTTTAAAAACAGTGAGTTGTGAGTAAAGGTCCCAATTTGCCCAATCAAATTGCCGTGAGGGCTCGGAAAGGTGGTGAATATGAAGAAGTAAGAATGATTGGAAAATGATCGCTGTCATGTAAGTCCGGGTTTAAAACAGACCAGGCGAAGTCTAGTGCAGTGGAGGAAAAGGAGACCTATAGATTGATGCAAGAGAGAGTATGAGTACGAGAATCAAAAAAGGGTGGGGGTACCCGTATTTAAAACACGGAGGGGTGAGAGGCGAGAGAAACCTCCAATGGATGCCACGTAAGTCACAATGAGACCCCAGAGGAAATGGTGGGCATTAAAAAACGCCAAGTAACAGAAGTGGGTGGTGGTAAGGATGAAACAAGAAAGGCAAAATCTGGGATAGAAAATGCCCGAGAAGAGAGGAATATAAAGAACATATTGTAAACCACTTATTCAAGTGAATACAGGCTGCAGTGTAATGCTAGCGAGATATGACAAATAGTTGACAGTACGGAATATCATTGTGTAGAAGGGGACTTTCATTAAAGGTCCCATCTGAGAAAGGATCCAAAGAATACAATAAATTATAGCCTGGATTTGGTTGGAAAAGAGATGAGTGTAATTTTGGTTCTTGTTAGCAAACACCAACGGGGAAAACCTGGAAACAACATCTGAAGCTCACCCGATTACCCTGAGGCCGCAGATTTCCACTGTAAATAGGCCCTGATTGTCAACGAGGAAAATACCAGGAATCCGTAGGGAAGGGCACCTATGGACTAGAGGGGTTAGAAATGTCTACGTGCGGTGGCATCAGAAGATGTTCAAGCAGCGAAGGAATGAAGAATGGAGTTGTATAGATAGAGGGGAGGGGAAGAGAATGAACAGGAGGTTTATCAGTGTCCATGAAGGTTTAGTCTCTGCAATATATTTTGAAATAGCATCAAGTGTTTCTGTATTCAAAGACATTGTATGGGAAACAAAACTGGAGATAGAAGGAGGAGGGTGAGTAAAGATTGGGACAGTAATGGACTTTTCTAAAGCGGGGGGGGACGAAAGCAAAGTTGGGAACTGGAGAAGAAGTGTGGGAGGGGACAGAAGGGCGGGGAAACCTGAGGGCGGCGAAGAGGGAGACTTGGGAGGGGACGGGGGAGGGGGCACAAAACGGGGGGGGGGGTAAACCTCCCACTTGTAATGGGGAGCCAGGGAGGGGAAGAACCAGGTACAGGACTGGAAAGGTAAAATGTGGGGGAGAGAAGGGGGGGGGACAAGGAAGTTTTGAGCAAGGGAATTTTTTGGATTTGGGAAGTAGAGGGGCGTTTGGGTAAAAGGTGTGTACGAGATCTTGTGATACCGGGGCTTGTGAGTGAGAACTCGAAGATGTCGAACAGACTGAGGTTTTTAAAGTAGGGATGTTGAGCCCAGGACGCAAAAGTTTTAGATCGGGTGACTTGGGGGGGGGGTAAAAAACAGAGGAGGCGCGAAGAGGGGCCCCCCGAGGGGGGACGTTTTAAAACCGAGAAATAAAAACACGGGGGTAGCCCCCCCTTGGAGGCGGAGGGGTGGAACTGCCTGCATAAGGGAGCCCTTTGTTTCTTTTAGGCAAAAATTTTTCAGTCTTTTTAATGATTTTGGAAACGGTTGAGGTACGAAGGGTGAGCCTCTGACAATTAAGGAAAGAGGGGGGTTGATGCAAGTGTATTAGAATGGTCGTCGGCCCACGATGGGTTTGGCTCAGATCGCAATATTTCGTTGGTGCCCAAATCCCCAGCAATTTCTACACTGTTGCAGTTTAGGGATCACCTTTCAAACTTGAAACCCCGTTCCTGCCCAGGGGAGGAAGGACAAAAGTGTCTGCTTTGAGGATTGGGAGACCCGGGGAGTTCCAGCTGTTCAAGAATGTCATTCCCACATGTCTGGAAATTCTTTTGGGATTTTGGGTTTTGGGGGAGAATGACAGTACCACTACAGAATTGAGGGAATGATGTTTTTCAATGTGATGGAATAGTATCGATATGTGAAGGAGGGAAAGTCATGAGTGGGGGGTGCATTCTGGACAGTGAAAATGTGCATACCGCTCTTGAGAGCATAAAATAAAGTACCCTTCCAACATGGCATAGGAGCTTTTTTGCCAAACTAGGTTGGAAAGATAGGAAATGAAAAATTTGGTCGTAAAGAAAAGGGAATTTAGTAATTGTGTGGTCCAAAAATGAGCTTGGAGAGGGAGTGATGAATGTCGGTCTTTTCCGAGAGAATTAAAAGGTAACGAAGAAATCTTCAGGGATTGTTGTTGGTTTTTAAAAGTGGGACCAGAGTTGGCCCCGACATGGGAGGGGGTGGGATTCAAAAAAACTGGCATGTGGAGGGAGGGGCCGGAAGCTTGTCACAGGGGGTGGAGGAAAGACAAATTGGAGGAGTCAGCCGAGACCCCGTCCTAAAGTGGTGATGAAACAAGCAAAGAGGTAAGGAGCATCGGAGTGTCCAAATATTTTTATATATTATATTTTATATATTTATATATATATTATATATATTATATATAATTTAAACTGCTTTCCCATGTGGGTCATTCAGCACAAGAGTGGTGAAGGTTTGACCCTCCATCTGTTTAGTGCCAGCAGTTTTTTTCCCTTTAGTATTCCCTAGGAGTGCCAAAAGAGTGGTCAAAACGAGGCGGGTCAGAAACGGAGTGTGGTATCAGTAAAGGGCCTGGGGGTTTGGGGGGGGCGGGTTCTGGATGGGCTTCCTTGGTTAGGTTTTTTTTTTTTTTTTTTTAAGAAAAAAAAAAAGAAAAGAAAAAAAAAAAAAAAAGGAAAAAAGGGAAAAGGGGAGGAATTTTTCCCAGGAAGAAGAAAGGGGGAAAAATCACCCTCGGCCCCCCAAAGAGGCTCAAACCGCAAGTAGTGCGTTGCGGCAGGAAACCCGTCCCCTTACCCTACTCTTCTCCCAGTAAACCGCAATCCGGATAGCAACTCAATTGCCGAGCTCCCTCGGTGAACAAAAGAGAGGGGCAGCCAGCTCCCACCAAAAGCAGCCCCCTTTTGGGCCCACCCCCCCCAGAATCCAAAAGGCGGTCTCCAGGATACCCATCGCCCGAAAGACACCAAAGCCACCCATGGAAGACCAAAAGGGAAAGGGGGATATCCCCGGGGCGATCAGATCCCGGAAAATACCCACCGCCAAAAACCCTTTAAAAGGAATGGGAGGGGCCCCCGGTTTCCCCTTTCCCCCTTACTTTTCAATTCTTCAATTTTTATTTCTTATAAGGGTTACAATGGGGTTTTACAGGTTTTGGGTTTTGTGTGGTTTACATGTCAAAAATTACAATTATAGAGAGGGCCCTAGGACACCTAGCTTGGCTAGGTTTTTGGGCAGATTGATAAATTCTTAACATTAAATTCTTACGAATTGTTTTAACGCTAGGACTAATAAAAATTTTGTGAGTTAGCAATGTAAATGTTTTGTTTTGGCAAAATAAAAAGTGTTTTATTGGGTATCATAGGCAAATTATGATAGTTGGATTTATTATTTTAAGTTTAAAATTAGTTTTTCTGGGTTTATGTCAAGGGGGTGAGTGAGTGTATTTGAACCCCCCGGTGGTTATCTGTGTTAGTTGTCAGGTTGATAAAGGAGAAAAGTGTTTTCTAACTGTAGTTTAGAAAGTGAAAAAGTGTCGCTTTCTAGATTTTTCAGGTAGGGTGTTCCAGATTTTAGGTCCTTTGAAAAAATTTTGAATTTTTGTAAAAGGTTTTTGTCAAAAAACGGGGAATGTCATAGAATGTTTGTGTTGGTGAGCCTGGGGACCCTGCCCAAAAATATCAAGAAAGCATTTTAAGTAAAAGGTTAATATTGGAAATTTTAAAGGCCCTGGTTTAGTTGCACAGTGTAATGGGATTTCTGAACGGGGAGTAAGTTTGTTTTTGAAAAGGGGGGGGGGGGGGGGTTTTGTTGCCGGGAGGGATTTAGTGATTTTCTTCTGCGGCTTTTTTTTTGGGGTTATTATTGGCTTTAAGTGTGTTGCTGCAGTTGATCCCCAAAAAGTAGATAGGTGAGGTATGGATATATAATGAACTTAAAATGGTTTAAAAAATTTCCGCAGGTTTTTAGGTAAGAACTATGCAACAGTTAAGGTATTTTTATTTGAAATTTCGCCTACACAGTAGGCTTCTTCAGTGGTAAGAAAAGTTGATAGAAGCGGAGACTTGAAGACGATAAAATCAGTCCATCCCCTTTAAAGTTTTGGGGTGGTCAGTCCCCCAGTCTGGAGAAGAGCATTGTTCCAAAAGTCTGAAAAATTGGAGTTGAATGGACAGGATGGACCCTTATATAGCGCTAGGCTTTTAAAAGGCCCCTCCTGTCATTCAACTCCTTTGTTTAACTTTGGAAGAATGCTTTTCCAGACTGAGGGGACTGACCCCCTAAAAACTTTAAGGGGTGATGGATGATTACTCGTTTCAAGTCTTTTCGCTTCTAAAACTTTTCTGTTCGACTGAAGAAGCCTAGTGTAGGCGAAACGTTTCAAAAAATAAATACCTAATGTTGCATATGTGTTTACCTAACGATTTTAAGTGAATGGTTTAGTGTGAGAAAGGCAGTTTGGGGCCGTAGTATGTTCTTGGGAGGATCCCCACCGTAGGTGTGGGAAAAAATCCCAAACCCAAAAAAAAGGGGAAAGGGGAAATAAGGGGGGCGGGGGGGGGGGAGGAGGGGGAAAATGAAAAATGGGGGGGGATAGGAAGGGGGAAGTGAGGGGGGGTAATTAGGTTCGGTCTGGGGAAGGGACCATGAGGTCAAATTCCTCAGCCAACCCCCTAAAGAACTAAGAAAAAGAATGTGGGAACACTGCAAAAGGGCCTTTGGCCCCATACTAGGCGGGTCATAACAACAAAAGACTGTGGAATATTGAGAGACTAAGGGCCCCATGCTAAAAAGGTCAAAAAACAAAAGAATGTAGGAACACTTCAAAAGGCCTACTCCTCAACTAGGCAGGTAAAAACAACATAGATGTAGGAACACTGAAAAGGGCCCCTATTGGCCCTTTTAATAAGAACTAAAAAACACTGCAGAAAAGCCTACTGGCCCATGCGAGGCAGGTTAACCCCCACCGGTTAACCCAAATGCCAAAATTTTAAAATTTAACATACTTGTTTTAAATTTTTTTAAATATTGAAATTTATTAATTATGTCGGTCAAGTTTTTTGGGGTTGAAGTGGTGATGGAGTGGGCATCGAAGGTAACAGTCCGTGACCTACTGTGAAAAGCCCCACTTACCTGGAGTTTACCTGGGGGGGAAATTCCGGGGGCAACCCCCCGGGGCCCCGGTCTGGGGACCAGGCCCCTGGTGGATCACGCTGATCAACCAGGTGTTGTGGGCTGCACGCAAACCAACATCGAGCTACCCCCGGTGATGGGGAACTGACTTTAGGTGCTTGTCCAGTGCCAGTTGAAGACTGCCAGGGGTCTTTTGGTATTCCCCTTATGTGTGCGGGGAGGCAGTTAAACAGTTCGGGCCCCGGGACACTTTATTGTATGGTCTTTAAGTGCTAGTAAACCCCCCTGCTTTTCTTTGGGGGGTGGTGCTGTCTCCCAAGTTTTTTGCTTTCGTAATGAGTGATTTTGGTGCAGTTCGGTATAGTCCCTCTAGGATTTTCCGGTGTATTTAATGTTTCTCCCTCCTGCGTTCCAGGGAATACAGGTTAGGAACCCCCAAGCGCTCCCCAAAAATTGAGGTGTTTTATCTCCCTTATGCGTCCGTGAAAGTTCTTGTACATTTTAGGTCGGCAATTTCACCTGCCTTGAAAGGTGCTTTGTGTGCAGCAATATTCCAGCCTAGATAGAACAATGACCTGAAGAGTGTCATCATGGGCTTGGCCCCCTAGTTTTGAAGGTTCTATTTTTCCCTCCTGATTTTTCTAGCGATGCGTTGATAAATGTTATGGTCCTTTAAGGTGAGATCCTCCCCACATGATCATCCCGGTCTTTGACGTTGTTTCGCTTATTTTGTGGCCAGAATTTGTTTTGTACTTGTGACGATTTAATTTCCTCTGTTTACCTACTGGTAATTGAAAAAATTTTCATCGTTGAACTTCAAATTTTTTTCTGCAGCCCACTGAAAGATTTTGGGTTTATGTTGCCTGGAGCTTTGCAGGTCTGCAAGGAAGGGAAATGTCATGCGATTCGGGTGTTTCGCAAAGGAAGACACGGTGCGGGCTGACATCCCTTTTCTATGTCGGATATAGGATGAGGAAAAGGGTGGGGGGGAGTATGTGCCTTGTGGAACAGAGTTTTCACCCTAGCTGCCCCGGACTTTACTCTGTTGAGACTATTCTGGTTTGTTAGTGAGGAAATTTTAGATCCACGACCGCTTTTTGTTATTCCTTTAGCACGCTTTTTTTTGCGCTATTCGCCATGGTCAACTTGTCGAAAGGCTTTTGCAAAGTTGTTATATTATGCGGGGGATTCCCTTCAAGGACCCTAATTTTTTTCAAACGATCTGCTAGAAAAAAAGCAGATGGAAATAGAAACCCTTTAAAACTAGGGGGGCCAAACCCATGGACCTTAATGTAACAAATTTAGGCAATATTTGTAAACCTATGCGGTAATTTCTTACAGGGGGGGACCCCTTAATCAGCAGAACTTCAAGCACATAGAAAAAAAACAAACTACAGTCTGAAATTGAGGAAATTTAGCCACCTGGCCCCATTTTTTTAAACATGTATCCATTGATTAAAACAATGTCAGGGGAAACTGTCTCCTGACCCAATATTATCAAACAAGCCTCGGCCATAATATTATGCCTGATTTCCCCCGTTAATTTTTTCCTTTTCTCTTAAAGAAAGTGTTTCTTGTAAAAATGGTTACATTCCACTACCACCTTAAAAGATTTTTAATAGGTGTTGCACAGGGAAAGCTATTAAGGAAAATCAAGTCCAAAGAGCAGAAGACATGACCCTGCTTTCAGTTATCTTTCTCCGAATTTAAACTTTCCCCAAAATTTTTATGCATTTTTTCTCTAAAGTTATTTTTTATGGCTTAAGTAATTTTTTTAGTATTTGGGTTTTTTAAAATTTTTTTCTATAATAAAAATGTAATATTATACCCTTTAAACTTACACAGAATAATAAAAAAAGTTAAAATTATTTTTGGTTAATCACGATCTCCTAAAAGAAAATATATTGGGGAAAATCTGAAGGAAAAAAGGCATCAACAAGGTGATTGTTCTATTATTAATTTCATTCGTTAATTATCGGTTTAATAATAATAATAATAATGGTTAGGTTAGGTTCCTAGGAAAAAGGACAAGTGTTTCCCGACGCCGGTCTTGAGATGACCCGCCCTTGGAGTTTTTGTATCTGACCGAGGCCCTTTGCTGGGGTTTTGGCCACCCCCTTTTAAAAAATAATACCGAAATTTTATGGGGTATTGCTTTTTATAATCATTTAGCTGAGTTTAACTTGTTTAAAAAATAGGAGGTTAAAGGGTGAAAATATTTCCCGTAAATGTATTTAATTTATTTAAAAAAAATATTCCGAATTCTGAAGCCTTCGCGAGCAATTTTTAAACACTGATTATTTTAATTAGGGTTTAGGTAGTTTTTAAAACATTTTTTTAATCTCCAAACTACGAATTTTCTGCATAATATTCACACCATACAAGCCCTCAGATCGAATCTCCCCTGCCCCCAGCCTTTTCCCCCCGGAACTTTCATATCCATACTAAAAATTTTTTCCCTTATAATCTGGTCATCTTTTATGTACCTTGGAATAGGTTTTTTTTCTACACAGAATTCCTTAAAGCACCCTCCAGCTTTAAAACCCAATTTTGGGTTATTCATCTTTCATTTTAATTGCAAGTCCATTTGAACAAAATTCATTCCTTTTTTTCATCCTTCCAAGATAATACCACTCATTATTACCTTTCTGTTTTTTTACTTCATTACCAATTTTTTTTAAGTTCACGTTTTTTGAGCGGTATGTGTGTAATTCAAAACGAGAGAGAGATTTTAAACTGATTTATTTAATTTTTTAAATGTTAAGAGGCGCCTGAGTTTCCCTGTCTCTAAAATTTTGTTTATTTTTCCCTAAATTTTTATTATTTTAATTTAAAAAGCGGCCCTTTTTCACCAAGGGGGGTGGCCCGAAAAAAAAAAGCTTTCACATCATTCAATCCATTTTTGCCAGAGGATACCTACATCGTTATTTAAAAAATGCAACTTAAGACCCCTCCTTGGTGCGCACTGTATTCCCCTTCCAGGACTCAAGTCGGCCTGCTGGTTTTTCCTGAACCCCCTTTATAAATGTTACTTTGCTCCACTTAAAAGCACGTCAAATCCCAAAAAAATATTTGCCTCCATTTGTCCCATCTAAAACACTCACGCATGCTGTACACAAAACCTCCTTTTCCCCCCTCCAAACCCTTTTCCCATTGACCCCTACCCGCCCCCCTATAAAATTTATACACTCTCAAAGTCCCCCTTTTTTTGTTCCACCCTCTTCATGTCCAAAACCATCTCAATAACCCCTCTCAGCCCTTTGGTAACTTACCCACGAAATGTAATGACACGATTGCAAACAAACCAAACGGGGGGGATAAAAAACCGCGATCAGAGAGTCTCAAAACTCCCGACCGTGCATTAGCCCCTGGACCCGCTAGCTTCAAAAAGATTCGTCCACTAGGGTTATTTTTACACCCTAGGAAGGTTAGCATAGGGACACTGTGACAAAAATGCAAGTTTTTATGCGAATTCCAGTAGCATAGCGTGACGAACTCTAGTAGGTCCCCCCAAAGCCCTTAACATGACTCACGAAAAGTAATGACACGATTGCAAAAAACCTACCCCGAGGGGGATAGAACCCGCTACGGTCTGGGGTTTTTTAGCTTTGATCGCTGGTTCTATCCCCCTCTCGTGGGAGGTTTTCTTTGGATAATGTTCTGGGAATCCTTGTCCCCTAAATTTCCAAATACGGATTTTGCATTTTTCGCACCACCAACCCTCAAAAAAATTTTTCCCCCTCCCCCCCCCCCAAACCCCCACCCCCATTTTTAAACATTTGAAAATTTTAAAATTCTCCAACTTCCCTTTTGCTTCCAAATTTTCTTTTCCATAATTTTTAAGCATTTTTTTTACCCTTTCCAAAAATCTTTTTTTTAATTTTCTTTCTTAAAAAATTTACAAAAGGGGGTTTTTTTTAAAAAAGCTTTTTTTTGGGGGGAACTGGCTTTTAAAATTTGGATTTAAACTTACAATTTGGAATACAAAAAAAAGGGAAAAAGGTAAAAACGGTGGATAAAAAAGTGAATTTAAAAATTTTTAAAAAAATTGAAGGGGTGGGGGTTTGAAAAATTTGGGGGGTAGGGGGGAAAAGGGAAAAGGATAACAGAACTGAGAGAAAAAGTTTTGATAGGAAAAACGAAAAGGAAATTTTTTGGAGGGAAAAAGGGGAAAATTTTGGGCGGGGTATTGGCCAACAAATGGGTGAAAGAAAAAAGTTTTTAACATGAAAGACGGAGGATAATGTTTGGGGTGGTTCCCAAAAGGGGGAAATTACCCCCCGGGGGAAAACCTTTTTTTAAAGGAGGGGTGAAGAAAAAAGATGAATTTTGAAAATTAGGGAAACAATCTTTATGGGTTTTTTTAGGAAATTAAGTTGTAAAATAAACAATAAATGAATGTTCTAACAATTTTCCCAAAAAATAAATACTTGGGGAAAAATTTGTAATGGGGGAAAAAAAAAGTTTTTTTGAATTTGTCAGGGAAAAACATCGTACCCCGATGGATAGGTCCCCACTTTGGGGTTTTTAAAGTTTAAGTGGTAAGGTAACATAAGTGGGATAAAATTAAAAAAAAATTAAAACAATAACCCCTTTTTTTCCCCAAAAATTTTTTAAAAAGTTAATTAAAAAAGAAAAAATTCAAGGTTTTTTTTGAAAACAAAAAAAATTTTTGAAAGGGGGAAAAAGCTTTAGAAAAGGGGCACTAAAAAGGGGCCCCGTGTCTTGGGGGAAGTGGGGTAATTTTGAAAAAAAATCAAAGATTTT
>NC_069447.1:6543428-6641733 GCF_026875155.1 Cherax quadricarinatus | reverse complement strand
AAGATCCGCAGCCTTCAACCTCACAAGATACCCAGCCGACAACCTCACAAGCCCCCAGCCTTAAAAACCCCAAAAGATAACCAGCCTACAACTTCACAAGATACCAGCCTAAACCTCAACAAGACACCCAGCTTTTGCAACCTAACAAGATCCCCACTACAAACTCCAAGAAACCCATCCTACAACTCAAAAGTCCCCAGCATTCAACCTTAAAGTCCCCACCTAAAACCTCAAAGATCCCCAGGCTCAACCTCACAAGCTCCCTTTTGCCCAACCTCACAAGCCCCCAGCGCTCACCCAAAATCCCCCCTACAACCCACAAGATCCCCAGCCTACAACCTCACAAGATAACCAGCCTACAACTTCACAAGATACCCACCCTACAACCTCACAAGATACCCAGCTTGCAACCTAACAAGATACCCAGCCTACAAACTCACAAGCTACCCATCCTACAACCTCACAAGATCGCCCGCATTCAACCTTACAAGATACCCAGCCTACAACCTCAGAAGATCCCAAGGCTGCAACCTCACAAGCTTCCTTGCCTACAACCTCACAAGCTCCCCAGCGCTCAACCTCACAAGATTCCCAGCCTTCAACCTCACAAGATCCCCAGAATACAACCTCAAAAGGTCCCCAGCCTACAACTTCACATGATACACGCCTACAACCTCACAACACCCCAGCTTACACCCTCACAAATACCCAGCCTTTACAACCTAAACAAGATCCCCAGCCTACAACCTAACAAGACCCCCCAGCCTACAACCTCACAGATACCCAGCTCTACAACCTCACAGGGTACCCAGCCTACAACCTACAAGATACCCAGCCTTCACCTTCAAAGATCCCCACCCTCAAGCTCACAAGAACCCACCTTAAACCCTTCACAAGTTCCGCACCCGTACAACCTCAAAAACATACCCAGCCTACAACCTCACAAGATCCCCAGACTTCAACCTCACAAGATCCTCAGCCTACAACCTCACAAGATCCTCCACCTACAACCTCACAAGATCCCCAGCCTACAACCTCACAAGATAACCAGCCTACAACCTCACAAGATACCCAGCATGCAACCTAACAAGATACCCAGCCGACAAACTCACAAGCTACCCATCCTACAACCTCACAAGATCGCCAGCATTCAACCTTACAAGATACCCAGCCTACAACCTCAGAAGATCCCCAGGCTGCAACCTTACAAGCTCCCTTGCCTACAACCTCACAAGCTCCCCAGGGCTCAACCTCACAAGATTCCCAGCCTACAACCACACAAGATCCCCAGCCTACAACCTCACAAGATCCCCAGCCTACAACCTCACATGATACCCAGCATACAACCTCAAAAAATCCCCAGCCTATAACCTCACAAGATCCCTAGCCTGCGACCTCACAAGATACCCAGCCTACAACCTCACAAGATACCCAGCCTACAACCTCACAAGATCCCAAGCCTTCAACCTCACAAGATACCCAGCCTACAACCTCGCAAGATCCCCAGCCTACAACCTCACAAGATCCACAGCCTACAACATCACAAGATAACCAGCCTACAACCTCACAAGATACCCAGCCTACAACCTCACAAGATCCCAAGCCTTCAACCTCACAAGATACCCAGACTACAACCTCGCAAGATCCCCAGCCTACAACCTCAAAAGATCCCCAGCCTGCAACCTCACAAGATACACAACATACAACCTCACAAGATCTCCAGCGTGTAACCTCAAAAGATACCCAGCCTACAACCTCACAAGATCCCCAGCCAACAACCTCACAAGATCCCCAGGCTACATCCTCACAAGATCCAAAGCCTACAACCTCACAAGATCCCCAGCCTACAACCTCACAAGAGACTCAGGTTACAACCTCACAAGATACCTTGCATACAACCTCACAAGCTCCCCTGCCTACAACCTCTCAAGATCCCCAAGTTACAACCTCACAACATACCAAGCCTACAACCTCACAATATCCCCAGCCTACAACCTCACAAGATCCACAAGCTACAACCTTACAAGATCCCCAGGTTACAACCTCTCAAGATCCCCCGCCTACATCCTCACAAGCTCCTCCGCCTACAACCTCAAAAGAACGCCAGGCTACAACCTCACAAGATCCCAAGCCAAGAACCTTACGAGATCCCCAGCCTACAACCTCACAAGATCCACAAGCTACAAACTCACAAGATACCCAGGTTACAACCTCACAAGATGCCTAGCCTACAACCTCATAAGATACACGGTCTACAGCCTCATAAGATGCCCAGCCTACAAACTCACAAGATACCCATCATACAACCTCGCAAGATCCCCAGCCTACATCATCACAAAATCCCCAGCCTTCAACCTCACAAGATCCCCAGCCTACAATCTCACAAGATGCCAAGCCTACAACCTCACAAGATACCCAGCCTTCAACTTCTCAAGATACTCAGCCTAGAGCGCCACAAGATACCTAGCCTAACCATACCCCCGGCCGGATTGAACCCGCGGTCATAGAGTCTCAAAACTCCAGCCCGTCGCGGGTTCAATCCCGGCCGGGGTATGGTTTGTTTGCAATCGTGTCATTACGATTTCTTGAGTCATACCTAGCCTACATCCTCACAAGATCCCCAGCAAGAATCTCACAAGATACCTACCTACAACCTCGCAAGATTCCCATACTCAAACCTCACAAGATCCCTAGCCAACAACCTCACAAGTTACCCATCCTACCGCCACACAGGATACCCAGCCAAGAACCTCACAAGATCCCCAGCCAACAACCTCACAAGATCGCCAGCCTACAACCTCACAATATCCTCAGCCTACATCCTCAAAAGATCCCCATCCGACAACCTCACAAAATACTTAGCCTACAACCTCACAAGATACCCAGACTACAACCTCACAAGATAACCAGCCTACAACCTCACAAGACATCTAGCCTACAGCCTCATAAGATACCCAGCCTACAGCCTCACAAGATCCCCATCCTACAACCTCACAAGATACCTAGCCTACAGCATCATATGCTACCCAACCTACATCCTCACAAGATTCCAAGACTACAACCTCACAAGATACCCAGCCTACAGCCTCGCAATATCCCCAGCCTATAACCTCACAAGATACCCAGCCTACAACCTCACAAGATACCCAGCCTACAACCTAACAAGATACCCATCCTACAACCTCACAAGATCCCCAGCCTTCAACCTCACAAGATACCCAGCATACAACGTCGCAAGATCCCAGCCTTCAACATCACAAGACACCCAGCCTTCAACCTCACAAGATCTTCAGCCTACAACCTCTCAAGATCCTCAGCCCACAACCTCACAAGATAACCAGCCTACAACTTCTCAAGATACACAGCCTACAACCTCACAAGATACCCAGCCTACAACCTTACAAGATACCCAGCGTACAACCTAACAATATACCCATCCTACTACCTCACAAGATCCCCAGCATACAACCTCGCAAGATACCCAGCCTTCAACCTCAGAAGATCCCCAGGGTACAGCCTCACGCTTCCCTGCCTACAACCTCACAAGCTCCCCAGCGCTCACCCTCACAAGATCCCCAGCCTACAACCTCAAAAGATCCCCTGCCTACAACTTCACATGATACACAGCCTACAGCCTCACAACACCCCCAGCCTACAACCTCACAAGACACCCAGCCAACAACCTCACAAGATACCCAGCCTACAACCTCACACGATACCCGGCCTACAACCTCACAAGATACCCAGCCTACAACCTCAGAAGATCCCCAGCCTACAAGCTCACAAGATGCCCAGCCTACAACTTCACAAGATCCCCAGCCTACAACCTCACAAGATATTCAACCTACAATCTCACAATATCCCCAGCCTACAATCTCACAAGACACCCAGCCTACAACTTCAGAAGATATCCGGCCTACAACTTCACACGATAACCAGCCTACAACCTCACAAGATACCCAGCCTACAGCCTCACAAGATCACCAGCTTACAACCTGACAAAATTCTTGGCATTCAACCTCACAAGATACCCAGCTTACAACCTCAGAAGATAACCAGCCTAGAGCCTCACATGATACCCAGCCTACAATCTCAGAAGATCCCCAGCCTACAACCTCACATGATACCCAGCCTACAATCTCACAAGATACCCAGCCAGCAACCTCAGAAGATACCCAGCCTACATCCTCAGAAGATACCCGGAATACAACCTCACAAGATCCCCAGCCTACAGCCTCAGAAGATCCCCAGCCTTCAACCTCACAAGATTCCCAGCCTACAGCCTCACAAGATACCCAGCTTACAACCTCACAAAGTACCAAGCCTACAACCTCAAAAGATCCCAAGCTTACAGCTTCACAAGATACCCAGCTTACAACCTCTCAAGATACCCAACCTACAACCTCACAAGATAACCAGCCTACCACCTCACAAGATGCCCAGAGTACAACCCCCACGAGATACCCAGCGTACAACCTCAAAAGATACCCAGCCTCAACGTTACAAGATACCCAGCTTACAACCTCACAAGATACCCAGCCTACCACCTCACAAGATACCCTGAGTACAACCCCACGAGATACCCAGCGTACAACCTCAAAAGATACCCAGCCTCAACGTCACAAGATACCCAGCCTACAACCTCACAAGATGCCAATCATACAAGCTCACAAGATCCCCTGCCTACAACCTCACAAGCTCCCCAGCGCTCAACCTCAAAAGATTCCCAGCCTAGAGCCTCTCAAGATCCCCAGCCTACAAGCTCACAAGATTCCCAGCCTACAACCTCACAAGATCCCCAGCCTACAACCTCACAAGATCCCCGGCCTACAACCTCGCATGATACCCAGCATACAACCTCACAAAATCCCCAGCCAACCTCACAAGATCCCTAGCCTGCGACCTAAAAGATACCCAGCCTACAACCTCACAAGATACCCAGCCTACAACTCACAAGATCCCAAAGCATTCAACCTCACAAGATCCCCAGCCTACAACCTCGCAAGACCCCCAGCCTACAATCTCACAAGATCGCAGCCTACAACATCACAAGATAACCAGCCTCAACTTCTCAAGATACCCAGCTACAACTTCCCCAAGATACCCGCTTACAACCTCAAAAGTACCTAGCCTACAACCTAACAAGATCCCACCTACTACCTCAAAGATCCCCAGCATAAAACCCTCAAAAGATACCCAGCCTTCACCTACAAGTTCCTTAGGTCACCCTCAAAAGATCCCCACCCTAAAACCTCACAAGTTCCCTTTACCTACAACCTCACAAGATACCTAGCCTACCCCTCAAAAGTTTCCCTTCCCTAAACCTCAAAAGAAAACCCAGCTTAAACCCTCACAAGGTTACCCAGCCTACAACAAAGAAGACCCCCGGGGTCCCAGCCTCAAAGCTCCCTCCCTAAAACCCTAAACAAGCTCCCCAGCGCTAAAATTTCAAAAGTTTCCCCAAACCCTACAATCACAAGACCCCCAAGTCTAAAACCCCCAAAAAAGACCCAAAAGCTGCAACCCACATGTACCCCCCTAAAAACCTCACAACCCCCCCCAGTTACAACCCCCAAAAGGGACCCCCAGCTTACAACCCACAAGATCCCCAACCCTAAAAACCCCCCAAAGTTCCCACCCTTTCAACCTCAAAGGTTTCCCCAGCCTACAACCTCACAAGAAAACCCAGCTAAACCTAAAAGAAAACCCACCCTAAACCTCAAAAGTTCCCCGGGTTTACAAGTCAAAAAACCCACCCTAAACTTCAAAAGATCCCCACCTACAAACCTCAAAAAAACCCCCACCCTAAAACCTCAAAAGTTACAACCTAAAACCCTAAAAGTTCCCCCCCTTCAATCAAAAAATCCCCAGCTAAAATTTCAAAAATACCGGGCCTAAAAATTCCCCAAGATCCCCGTAAAAACTAAAAAGTTACCAGTTTCGCCTCACAAGTCCCCAGCCTACAACCTCACAAGATCCCCAGTTTACAGCTCACAAGTTCCCCAGCTTACAACCTCAAAAGATACCAGCTACAACCTACTTGATCCCCCATCCTAAATCACAAAAACCCCAGCTTTCATCCTTACAAGTTACCCGGGGCCTGCCCCTCAGAAGTTACCCAGCTTACAACCTCAGAAAAAACCCCAGTTTTAAAAACCTCAAAAGAAACATCTAAAAACCTACAAGAACCCCGCATTACCCTTAAAAGTTTCCCGGGCCGCCCCTCAGAACCCCCCGGGCTAAAACCTCACAAAGCCCCCTTCCCTTTCAACCTACAAGGTCCCAATCTAAAACCTCAAAAGTTCCCGCCTAAAACCTAAAAAGTTTCCCAAAGTAAAAATTCCAAGACCCCCAGCCTAAAAAACATACAAGCCCCCAGCCTTAAAACCTACAGGGTTTCCCCAGCATACAATCTCAAAAATCCCCACCCAAATTTAACCTCACAAGACCCTTTCCCTTTCGCCTAAAGAAAACCTACCCTAAAAACCCTCACAAGATAGCACCCTACCCCCAAAAGCCCGCACCCTTTCAACCTCACAAAAATTCCCCCCAACCCTAAAACCTGGGCAAAACCCCCAGCCTACACCCCCCAAAGATCCCAGCCACAATTTAAAGATAACCAGCTACATCTTTCAAGAAAACCGGGCCTACAACTCCCAGGTACCAATTCCCCTCAAAAGATACCCACCCCTTAAACCAAACAAGTTTTTCCCATTTTTCAACCTAAAAGACCCCCGCGTAAAACCCTCACAGAAAACCCAGTAAAAACCTCGGGAAGATCCCCAGGGTAGCCTAAAAGCTCCCCTCCCTTTAAACCCTCCAAGCTCCCCAGGCTAAACCCTCAAAAGATTCCCACCCTAACCCCTTTAAACAAGACCCCCAAAACCTAAAACCCAAAAAAGATCCCGGCCTGAACCTCAATGTCCCCAGTACAACTCACAAAAACCCCAGTTTTCCAACCCAAAAGATCCCCCCCTACAACCTCCCCAAGGGGTTCCCCGGGCCTAAAACCTTTCCAAAAGTTTCCAGCCTAAAAACCAACAAGATCCCCAGCCTAAAAACCTCAAAAGATCCCCAAGCCTACAACCCACAAGATCCCCAGGCCTTTAAAACCCTCAAGACCCTCACCCTAAAAACAAAAGATCCCCAAGCCTACAACTTCCCCAAAGACCCCATTAAACCCTAAAAGGGATCCCGGGGGCCTAAACTTAAACAAGCTATCAAACCTACAAATCACAAGACCCCCTTTGGGGAAAAACCTCAAAGATACCAGCTTGAAACTTAAAGAAAATACCCGGCATACAATTAACAAGATACCCAGCTAAAACCTCAAAGTTTCCCCAGAAAACAGCCCCCAAAAAGATCCCCACCCAAACCCCTCACAAGTTTCCCCGGTAAAACCCTAACAAGATCCCCGCTTAAAACCCTCAGAAGTCCCCAGCCTAAAAAACTTCATATGATAACCCAGCTTAAAACCCTACAAGACCCCCGCATGCAACCTAAAAAAATCCCACCCTAAACCTCGAAAAACCGCACCCAAAACCTTTAACTGATCCCCACCCTAAAAACTAAATGTCCCCGTACAAGTAAAAGGATCCCCACCCTAAAACTAAAAAAAGATACCACCCTAAACCCAAAGACCCCAACCCTACACCCTCAAAGACCCCAACCCTAAACCTCAACGACCCCCGTTTTCCCTCACAAGTTTCCCCATTTTAAAAACCCTCAAAGATACCACCCATTTTCTCACAAAAACCCCAAGCAAAACGGGCCCAAGATCCCCAGCTTAAAACCTCTCATGAATACCCAGCTTAAAACCCAACAAGCCCCCAGTAAAGTTTCCCAAATTTTGGCTACACCCTAAAAGTTTCGGCAAAGCCTCACAAGATCCCCCCCTAAAATCAAAAGGTTTCCCCACCCTACACCCTAACAAGTTCCCCCCCAAACCCCCCTCAAAAAGTTTACCCGCCTTAAACCCTCAAAAGTTTAAATAGTCCAACCTCAAAAGATCCCTAGCCAAACCAATCAAAAGGGAACCCAGCCTGAAACCTCACAAAAATGCCCCCCTAAAAACCCCCAAAAGATACCCAGCCAAACAACCTCTCAAGAAAATAGCATAAAACCCTCCCCAAGATACCTCCCCTAAAACCCTAAAAGGATACAGCTAAAAACCCTTTCACAAGTTCCCTACCCAAAAACCCTCACAAAATCCCCTAGCAAAAACCTCAAAAGATCCCTTCCCTTTCAATCTCAAAAAAAACCCCGCCTCCAACTCAAAATTTTTCCCTAGCCAAAAACCCTCAAAATACCTGCCTAAAAACATAAAGGGAAAATTTCCCCTACAATCTCACAAGCCCCCCAGCTACACCCTCAAACGATACCCAGCCTTAAAAACCTAAACAAGATATAGCCTAAAACCTCCCCAAGTTCCCCTACCCTTTACAACCTACAAGATCCCCACCCTGCAACTACAAGTGCCCAGCCTAAAACCCTAACAAGTTACACACCCCAAAAACTCCCCAAGATATAGCATAAAACCCTCAAAGATACCTAGCCTGAAAACCTCACAAGATACCAGCCTAAAACCCTAAACAAGATACCACCCTAAAAATCCGGGATCCCCAACCCAAAACCCTCACAAGAAAAGGGGCTAAAAACCTAAAAAGTTCCCCACCCTACCCCCTAAAAAGGGATCCCCGGTAAACCTCAAAAGATCCCCTAAAACCTAAAAGGGATTCCAGGGTACACCCTCACAAGCTCCCTGCCTTAAAACTCACAAGCTCCCCGCGTAAACCTCAAAGTTTCCCAGTTAAACCTCAAAAAAACCCCCGGGCCTACAACCTCAAAAGCCCCCAGCCGCAACCTCCATGATCCCCACCCTACAACCTCACAACACCCCCAGTCTAAAAATTTTCACGACCCCCAGCTAAAACCCTCACAAGTTCCCCACCCTAAAAACCTCAAAAGGTTCCCGGGCCTAGAATCACAAGATCCCCCAGCCTAAAACCCTCACAAGTTTTTTTTTTAAAAACCCGGGCCTACAACCACAAGATACCCAGCCTCAACCTCAAAAGCCCTAGCCTACAACCTAAAAGATCCCCAGCCAAAAAACTTCAAAGACCCCATCCTACAAACCTCCAAGATCCCCAGCCTAAAACCCTCACAAGCTACTCAACTACCTCAAAAGACCCCCACCCAAACAACCCCCAAAAAGACCCCCAGATAAAAACCCACAAGATACCCAGTTAAAACCTCAAAAGTTCCCAGCCTAAAAACTTTTAGGGAAAACCCGCCTACAAACTCACAAGATCCCAATGAAACCCTCAAAAAAATCCCCAGCCCAAACCTCAGAAGTTCCCCAGCTAAAAACCTCACATGATCCCCCACCCTAAACCTCAAAAGTACCACCCTACAACTCCAAGAAAACCCAGCCTACAACCTCAGAAGTCCCCCAGCCTACAACCTCACTGGATCCCCACCCTACAGCCCCCACAAGTTTCCTCCCCTAAAACCCTACAAGACCCCACCCTACAGCTCACAAGATCCCATTTAAACAACCTCACAAGATACCCCCCTATTTCTAAAAGGACCCAAAGGGCTACACCCTCAAAGATCCCCCAGCTTAAAAATTTCTCAAGATCCCCAGCTTAAAAACCACACAAGACCCCCAGCTACAGTTAAAATTTTTCCCCTGCTAAAACCCTCAAAGATACCCACCCTACGCCCACAAGCCCCCAGCCAAAAAGCCTCACAAGATACCCAGCCTTAAACCTCACAAGATACCAAACCCTACAACCTCAAAAGATATAGCCTACAACCTCACAAGATCCCAGCCTGCAACTCACAAGTGCCCAGCTAAAAACCCTCACAAGATACCCACCCTACAACCTCTCAGATTTTGGATAAAACCCTCACAAGTTTTCCTAGCCTAAACCTCACAAGTACCCGCCAAACCAACAAGAACCGGGGCCTAAACTCACAAGTTTCCCAGCCTACAACCCACAAGTACCTTGCCTACAATTCAAAAGTCCCACCCCAAAACCCTCACAAGATACCCAGCCAAAACCCTACAGATACCCACCCTAAAACCTCACAGTTTCCCAGCATAA
The DNA here is from genome assembly GCF_026875155.1 of Cherax quadricarinatus. Taxonomy (NCBI): domain Eukaryota; kingdom Metazoa; phylum Arthropoda; class Malacostraca; order Decapoda; family Parastacidae; genus Cherax; species Cherax quadricarinatus. The sequence goes on along the minus strand of NC_069447.1, from coordinate 6,631,624 downwards.
AACTCAAAGATACCGTTTTAAAACCTCACAAAAAATACCACCTAAACCCTAAAAAGAAAACCGCCTACAATACAAGTTTACCCGGGCTAAAAACCTCAAAAGTTTCCCCCAGCCTACAACCTCCCCAGATCCCAGCCTACAACCTCAAAAAGTTTACCCAGCCTTCAACCCCCAAAGATCCCCAAGTTTCAGCCCCCAAAAGACCCCACTACAACCCCCCCAAGATACCCGTAAAAACCTCACAAGATCCCCAACTAAAACCCTCAAAAGATCCCACCCTACAACCACAAGATCCCAACCCTACAACTAAAGATACCCAGCCCAAACTCAAAAGTTTCCCCCCTAAAAAATTTAAAAGTTTACCAGCCTACAACCTAAAAAGGTCCCCTCCCTAAAACCTCACAAGTTCCCACCCTTAAAAACCTCACAAGATACCCACCCTTTTAAAACCCAAAAGATCCCCAGCCTACAACTCAAAGTTCCCCAGCCTAAAAATCAAAAGTTTACCCAGCTACAACTTAAAGATCCCCACCCTCCCAAACCTCAAAAGGATCCCACCCTAAAACCCTCAAAAGATCCCAGCCTAAAACCCTTTCCAATTTCCCCGGGCCTACCCCTAAACACAAACCCCACCCTGAAACCCTCACAAGATCCCCACCCTAAAAACCTCAAAAAGATCCCACCTAAAATAAAAGGGATACAGCCTAAAAACCTCAAAAGCCCCCAGCCTAAACCTCACAAGAAACCCACCCCTTACAACCCCCAAAAGGATACCCACCCTAAAACCCTCACAAGATCCCCACCCTCCCCTCACAAAAAATACCACCCTCCCAACCCCCACAAAATCCCCAGCCTAAACCCTCACAAAAACCCCACCCTTTAAAACTCACAAGATACCCACCCTACAACCTCAAAGATACCCAGTCTAAAACCTCACAAAAATTACCCACCCTTAAAACCCTCACAAGACCCCAAAGCCTTAAAACCCTTCCCCAAAGATACCAGAATCCCGGCCCCAAGTTTACCCGCTAAAACCCAAAAGGATCCCCACCCTAAAAATTTCAAGATCCCACCCTTTTTAAAACCCCCAAAACCCAAAGATCCCCAAACCCTACAACCTACGGATCCCTACCCTAAAACCCTCAAAAGTTTACCGGCCTCCCAACCTCAAAAGATACCCAGTAAAACCCTACAAGATACCCAGCCTACAACCTCACAAGATCCCCACCCTCCAACCTCAAAAGATCCCCCCGCCAAAAACCCTCCAAAGTTTACCAGCTAAAACCCCTCCAAGTTTCCACCCTTAACCTCACAAGATCCCCAAACCCCCAACCCTAAAAAGAATTTCCCCACCCTAAACCTAAAAAGTTCCCAGCCTAAACCTCAAAAGATCCCCAGCCAACCCCCTCAAAAGACCCCCAGCTCAAACCCTCACAAGATCCCAGTACCCCTCAAAATTTTCCCATCTTAAAACCCTCACAAGTCCCCGGGCCCTATACCCTCACAAGACCCCAAGTACACCCTCACAAGATCCCCAGCTTAAAACCCTTCTAATTCCCCAGCTTACAACCACAAAAGATAAAGCCTACGCTTCACTTACCCCTGCCTACAGCCCAAAAGGGGACCCCCAGCAAAACCCTCAAAAAGACCCCAGCCTACAACCTAACAAGAACCACCCTACACCCTAAAAAAAGACCCCAACCCTACGCCTCAAAAGATACCAGCTTAAACCCTCCAAGTTCCCTACCTAAAACCTCAAAATACCTACCCTAAAAACCTCACAAATTCCCGGGCCTGCAACCTAAACAAGATGCCCAGCCTAAAACCCTCAAAGGATACCGGGCCTAAAACCTTCAAGATCCCCTGCAAAAAACCTCACAAGATACCTGCCTAAAACCTACAAAAATACCCACCCTAAAACCCTAAAGTTCCCTACCCTTAAAACCCTCAAAAGATCCCTACCCTCCCAACCTAAAAGATACTCCCTAAAATCTCACAAGATCCCCACCCTACAACCTCAAAAGATACCCCCCTACAACCAAAAAGTACCACCCTACAACCAAACAAGTACCCACCCCTAAAACCCCCAAAGTTCCCCAGCCTAAAACCTCACAAGATACCAGCCTAAAACCCCTCACAAGAAAACCACCTAAAACCCTCCAAGATCCCCAGCCTAAAACCCCACAAGTTTACCCACCCAAACAACCTACAAGATCCCCCAGCCAAAAACCCTCAAAAGAAAACCCACCCTAAAACCCTACAAGTACCCAGTTTTTAAACCTCACTGTACCCGGGCCTACACCCTCAAGACCCCCCAGCCTACAAACTCCCAAGTTTCCCGGGCCTAAAATCACAAGATCCCCACCCTTTAAAACCTTTCACAAGTTAACCCAGCCTACAACTCACAAGTCCCAAGCTAAAACCCTCAAGTTTAACCCCCCCTTTCAATCAAAAGATACCCAGCTAATCCTCACAAGTACCAGCCTAAAACCCTCAAAAGTCCCCTCCCTAAAACCCTCCCCAAGTTACCCGGGCCTAAAACCTAAAGGGGATCCCACCCTAAAACCTCAAAAGGGTCCCCAGTAAAAACCTCACAGATCCCCACCCTAAAAACCTCAAAAGATACCCCAGCTTAAAACCCCCAAAAATCCCCACCCTAAAAACCCTCCCCAAGATCCCACCCTAAAACCCTACAAGTTCCCCGGGCCACCAAAAACTTACAAGAAAACCCAGCTAAAACCCTCAACGTTCCCGTGAAAACCCCCACAAGATCCCCGGGTAAAACCCCCCAAAGATCCCACCCTAAAACCCTAAGTCCCCAGTTAAAACCCTCAAAAGACCCCACCCAAAAAACCCTCAAGATACCCCCCTTTCCTCAAAAGAAAAGGGAAAAACCTTCCCAAGTTACCAGCTAAAAATCACAGAAAACCCACTCCCAACCTCACAAAATACCAGCCTAAAACCTAACGATCCCCACCCTAAAAATCCAAGAAAACCCAGTTTTAAACCCTCACAGTACCAGTCTAAAAACCTCACAAGTCCCCAGCCTAAAAACCTCCCCAAGCCCCACCCTAAAACCCTCACAAGATCCCCGGGCCTACAGCCTAAAGGGGATACCCACCCTAAAAACCTCACAAGTTTTACCCACTCAATCAAAAGTTTCCCGGGCAAAAAAAACCTACAAGTCCCAGCCTACAACCTCACAAAATCCCTTGCCTACAACCTACAAGATCCCCAGTTTTAAAAACCTCACAAGATACCCGCTACAACCTCACAAGTCCCCAACCCTAAAAACCTCACTAGATCCCCGCCTAAAACCCTCCAAGATACCCACCCTTAAAACCTACATGTTTACCCAGTTTAAAAAACCTCAAAAGATCCCCAGCCAAAAACCTCACAAGATCCCCAAGCCTAAAACCCCACAAGATCCCCACCCTACAACCCAAAAGGGATACCCAGCCTAAAACCCCTCAAAAGATCCCACCCTAAAACCTACAAGATACCCCCCTTTAAAACCCTCAAAAGTTCCCCACCCTTTAAAGACCCCCAAAAGGGAGCTTTAACTTAAAAATAATAAAAGTAATGTTTTAAATTTTTTAAAAAGTATGGTTTTCCCCTATTTTTTTAAAATCGGGTTCCAGTTAATTTTTTATGCCCAATTAACTTTTAAAATAAAGTGAAATTATTGATGTTGTTTATTTTGACTTAAATTATGTTGCGGGTTGGATGTGCCAGAGAAAAGGGGGTTTTTGGGAGGGACACTCCTTTGTGACCGTTGGTTTCCCAAAATTTTTTCCATTAATGAAAATTAATGTATTTGTGTTGTTTTCAAATAAAATTTATTGAGGAATTTTAATGTTTAGGTATTGAAAGTGTTTTTTTTCCCCACATTTGTTGGTAAAAGGAATCTAAAACTTTTGAGAAAAGAACAAAAAGAGTAATAGTAAATAGAGTGAAGCCCCAGGCAGGCCATGTTAAAAAAGTTCTTTTCCCACAAGGCACAAAAATTTGTCCCACATTTTCCCTTTCATTCTCATTTGGACATAGAAGAGATGGGTTTAACCCATAGTCGTGTTCCCTTTAGGTTTGACTCCGGATCCCAGGGGCAGGGGAACCCCATCAAAAGACCCCACGAGATCCAGCGGACTTTAAACCAATTCTTCAAAGGGGGCCACTAAAAAACCATTTGAAGTTGGGCCCGAGGAGAAATTTAAAACCGTCGAAAGGGGAAAACCCTTGGAAAATTTAAAAATGTATGGGGTTCGACAAATTCAAACCCCCATAAAATAGAGCGAAAAAAAATATGAAAAACCCTGGGAGTATAATCCCAAGGGTTTCCGCTTTCAAAGCCACAAAAATTGTATTCCTATCTGTTGGGAAAAATGGTGGTTGGATAATGAAAACCTTCAAAAAAGGGACGCCAACCCCATGGGGGCACTCTTCAAATGCCCCCCTTGTGTTCTGGGGGAATACTGTGTCACTAAGGGCCCCCCTTAAAGGGTAGGGGCTTTAAAGGGACCTGGAGAGTGTACAAAAATTTTTCCACGGCACACTTTAAGTATGATAAGGCCCCAAAAATTTTGGGAAACGGGGGAAGGCCCTTTGATTTTTTTTCCCGGGAAAAGCGGCGAGGAGTTACATGTTTAATATACACTTGGAAGGTCCTGGAGGGATTGGTACCAAACTTGCACACGAAAATCAATCCGTATGAAAGCAAAAGACTCTGCAGGAGATGCAACATACCCCCGATGAAAAGCAGGGGTGCCACGAGTACACTGAGAGACAACACAATAAGTGTCCAGGGCCCAAGACTGTTCAATTGCCTCCCAGCATACATAAGGGGGATTACCAATAGACCTCTGACTGTTTTCAAGAAGGCACTGGACAGGCACCTAAAGTCAGTACCTGACTAGCTGCGCTATGGTTTGTACATCAATCTGCATACGGCCAGCAGTAACAGCCTGGTTGCTCAGACCCTGATCCATCAGGAGGCCTGATCTCAGACCGGGCCGCAGGGGCGCTGACCACCACAACCCTCTCCAAGTATACCTAGTTACTACGAGTAATATAATCTATTATTACACATTTAAATACATTGTTCCTTCTCCACTTATTTACATTAAGTTAAACTGAATTTACAGAGGCTATATAACGCTTTTACCTAAGTAAATATGAAGGTAAAATACCTGTGAATATTTATAATCGTATTTATATTTCAATTCAGTAACTGTTTTGTTGTAATAAAGTTGGTAGAATTACCGACAATATGTAAAGTAAAAGGACACAAGTGCAACTAATGTGACATTTATTGTGGCAACGTTTCGCTCTCCAGGAGCTTTATCAAGCCATTACCAAGCGAAACGTTGCCACAATAACTGTTTTGTTTACACTCGCGACTTCTTTCCTTCACAAGTAAAAATTATCCTTAAATTGCCGGCCAAATAGAAGTGTCAGAAGCTTGACAAGTGTTTCCTGACGTGACTCTTAATAAAACCATATAGTTGGATGAATCTTATTGTGGCTAGCTGGTCCAGTGGCTAACGCGACGGGCTGGAGTTTTGAGACTCTATGACCGCGGGTTCAATCCCGGCCGGGGGTATGAACCATATAGTATTGCCTTAATTTCTAAACACAAGGATAAAAACATATTAACAGAGGTCATACTTTTAAAAATTTCTAAACACGTGTTTCATGTATACCTTGTACATGTACTTGTAGAAATAAAGGTTATTATTATTAAATAAAATACCTGGAAAACGCTCAAATACCGGACCCACGTAAAACTGTTGTTACCAAAGAAATTTTTCTGACGAGAACTAACGAAGCTCCACCAGTATTACTGAGACAGTAAATGAACTTAATAAATTCTTCTCAACTACAGAGTTCAAACATGCCATTGTTGAGGTTAGTGATTACATCAGTTGGAGTTATTAAGGGAGGACTGATGCCACGCGCCGAGGGATGGTAAACAAATAATAAGATCGAAAAGAAAAACGAAAAATTAGTTAAACTTAATATAGAGGAGTAATTCAACAATCTGACATAATTTTGGTATAAGTCTCATCTTCATGTGATGTTTCTGCAACGAATTAGTCACTACAACGTTACTTACGATAACGCCACAGTTAGTATATTCCTGCAAACGAAGTGAATTTTCATTTTTTTTTTTTTACATTGTCCTCTGAAACATTAAAATCAATATTAATAAACAGTTAAGTAAGCTCGGGCAGCGGGAGAGGAAGTGTGTTTGGAGTTGGAGACTTGTGTAGGAGTACACCTCAGCAGCACTTTCTCGGCCACTGACCCAAATATTATGGTCACCACCGTCGACAAAGGAGGTGGAGTCGTCAAACTTAACACCAGTGACTACAACACCAAAATGATGGACCTTTTGAATGATCAGTCTACATACGAACCCATCAGTACACTACAGTGGGAGACACTCACCGAAGATTTCTTATACAAAAACAGTCAAATTCTCAAACCCACCAGTAAACAGAAGAAACTTCCTTAGTTGATACCCAGCAAAACCCGTAAACAGTGCCCAATGCACAGTACCCTAACAGAGTGCCGTATACACAGTGCCGTATACACAGTGCCCTATGGTATAAACCTTGGTAATAAATACCGACAAGTTGGTTTAGAAAGACACGTAAGCAAACACTATAACATATTTATTAGAAAACGTTTCGGTCCTGGGACCTTGATCAAGGTCCCAGGACCGAAACGTTTTCTAATAAATATGTTATAGTGTTTGCTTACGTGTCTTTCTAAACCAACAGTGCCGTATACACAGTGCCGTATACACAGTGCCCTATACACAGTGCCCTATACACAGTGCCCTATACACAGTGCCCTAACACAGTGCCCTTTACACAGGTCTCTATGCACAGCACCTTATACAAAGTGCCCTATGCACAGTACCCTATGCACATATCGTTATGCGCATTACCCTATTCTCAGTACCTTATGCACAGTGCACTATGCACAGTACGCTATGCATAGCACCCTATGCATAGTGCCCTATGCACGGGTACCTATGCACTGTACCCTATGTACATTGCCACATGCACAGTGACCTATGTTCAGTGCCATATGCACAGCACCCTATGCAGAGTACTCTATGCACAGCACCCTATAAACAGTACCCTATACACAGTACCCTATGCACAGTACCCTATGCACAGTGCTCTAAACACAGTGTCCTATACAGAGGGCCCTATACGCATTGCCCTATGCACAGTGTTATATGCACAGTACTCTTTGTACAGTGTCTTATGCACACTGCGCTACACCGTGCCCTATACACAGTGCCCTTTACACAGTGCTCCATGCACAGCATCTTATAAAGTGCCCTATGCACAGTACCCTATGCACATTTCGTTATGCACATTACCATATTCTCAGTACCATATGCACAGTACCCTATACACAGTGCCTTATACACAGTGCCCTAACACAGTGTCCAATACACAGTGTCCTATACACAGTGCCCTAACAGTGCCCCCTATAGACAGTGCCCTATACACAGTGTTCTATACACAGTGCCCTAAGACAGTTCAGTAACACAGTGCCCTATACACATTTCGTTTTGCATATTACTCTCTTCTCAGTACTTTATTCACAGTACCCTATGTATACTGCCCTATGCACGGGCACCGATGCACAGTACTCTATGCACTGTACCCTATGTACATTGCCATATGCACAGTATCCTATGTACAGTGCCATATGCACATTACCCTATGCATAGTACTCGATGCATAGTACCCTATACACAGTACCCTATACACAGTACCCTATGCACAGTGACCTATGCACAGTGCCCTATACACAGTTCCGTATACACAGTGCCCTATACACAGTGCCCTATACACAGTGCCCTGTACCCAGTGCCATATGAACAGTGCCCTATGCACCGTGCCCTATGCACAGCAGCCTATGCACAGTGGCCTTTGCACAGTACCCTATGCACAGTGCCCTATGTGCAGTACCATGTGCACAGTATTCTACATACAATCTTCTTAGCACTGTACCCTTTGCACATTACCCTATGCACAGTACCCAATGCACAGTACCCAATGCACAGTGCCCAATGCACAGTACCCAATGCACAGTGCCCAATGCACAGTACCCAATGCACAGTGCCGTATGCACAGTACTCTATTCACAGTGCCATATACCTGGAGTTTACCTGGAGAGAGTTTCGGGGGTCAACGCCCCCGCGGCCCGGTCTGTGACCAGGCACAGTACCCTATGCACAGTTCCTTATGCGTAGTAATCTATGCACAGTACCCTTTGCAGCCAACCCTATCCACAGTGCGATATGCACAGCTGCTTATGCACAGTGTCCTATGCACAGTACTCTAACCACAGTACAATATATACAATACCCTGTACACAGTGCCCTTTATGCAGAATCCTATATACACTCGCATATGCACAGTATCCTTCGCACAGTACCCTACGCACAGTACCCTATACACAGAGCCCTATACAAAGTGCCCTATGGACAGTACCCTATGCACAGTACTCTTTTCACTGTGCCCTACGCACACTGCAATAAGCACAGTACCATATACACGTTGCCCTTTACACAGTACCCTGTGTACAGTACCCTATGCACGGTACCCTATGCACAGTGCCGTATGCACAGTACCCTATGCATTGTGCGTTGTGCACATTACCCTATCCTCAGTACGTTATGCACAGTGCCTTATGCACAGTACCCTATGCACAGTGCCCTATATACAGAATCCTATACATAGTGCCCTAACACAGTGCCCTATACACAATGCCCTATACACAGTGCACTATACACAGTGCCCTATACACAGTACCCTATGCACAGTGCCTTATACACAGTGCCCTAACACAGTGTCGTACCCATATGCCCTATACACAGTGCCCTATTCACAGTGCCCTATACACAGTGCCCTAACACAGTGCCCTATACACAGTGCCCTATACTCAGTGCCCTAACTCAGTGCTCTAACACATTGGCCTATACAGAATGCCATAACACAGTGACCAGTACACAGTGCCCTATACACAGTGCCCTATACACGGTCCTCTATCACAGTGCGCTATAAACAGTGCCCTATGGACAGTGCCCTGATACACTGCTCTATACACAGTGCCCTAACAGAGTGTGCTATACACAGTGCCCTAACACAGTGCGCTACACACAGTGCCCTAACACAGTCCGCTATAAACAGTGCCCTAACACAGTCTACTATACACAGCTCCCTAACACAGTCCGCTATACACAGTGCCCTAACGCAGTCTGCTATACACAGTGCCCTAACACAGTCTACTATACACAGTTCCCTAACACAGTGCGCTATACACAGTACCCTAACACAGTCCGCTATACACAGTGCCCTAACACAGTCCGCTATACACAGTGCCCTAACACAGTGTGCTATACACAGTGCCTTAACACAGTCCACTATACACAGTGCCCTAACAGAGTCCGCTATACACAGTGCCCTAACACAGTCCACTATATACAGTGCCCTAACACAGTCCTCAATGCACAGTGCCCTAACACAGTCCGCTATACACAGTGCATTAACACAGTGCGCTATACACAGTGCTCTAACACAGTCCGCTATACACAGTGCCGTAACACAGTCCGCTATACACCGTGTCCTAACACACTGCGCTATACACAGTGCTGTGACACACTGTGCTATACACAGTGCCCTAACACAGTGCGCTATGTGTGATGAATGGTTTGAAAAACCGACAAGTTGAAGATTGAGACACTTATGCAACATATGGGAATCTTTATTCAGGAAACGTTTCGCCACACAGTGGCTTCATCAGTCCAATACAAAGTAGAAAGGCGTAAGGAGAGGAGGAGTTTTAGGTAATCAGTCCCTCAGCCTGGAGTCGATGTGTTCAGTCCATCAATCTTGTAGAATGTACAGCATAGGGCCGTAGACGTGGCTTAAACACTGCAGCATCATGGGATCTTGTTACAAAGAATTCTTCAACACTTGTTCAACCTTTGGACGAAGACCTACTTCGACTAGTGGATGGTACCACTATGACCCCGCCTCCGTCTGCTTCACGTCACCTCACTACAGTATATAAGCCACGTCTACGGCCCTATGCTGTACATTCTACAAGATTGATGGACTGAACACATCGACTCCAGGCTGAGGGACTGATTACCTCAAACTCCTCCTCTCCTTACGCCTTTCTACTTTGTATCGGACTGATGAAGCCACTGTGTGGCGAAACGTTTCCTGAATAAAGATTCCCATATGTTGCATAAGTGTCTCAATCTTCAACAGTGCGCTATACACAGTGCCCTAACACAGTCTGCTATACACAGTGCCCTAACACAGTGCGCTATACACAGTGCCCTAACACAGTCTGCTATACACAGTGCCCTAACACAGTGCGCTATACACAGTGCCCTAACACAGTCCACTATACACAGTGCCCTAACACAGTCCGCTATACACAGTGCCCTAACACAGTCCACTATACACAGTGCCCTAACACAGTCCGCTATACACAGTGCCCTAACACAGTCCACTATACACAGTGCCCTAACACAGTCCGCTATACACAGTGCCCTAACACAGTCCGCTATACAAAGTGCCCTAACACACTGCGCTATACAGTGCCCTAACACAGTCCGCTATACGCTGCGCCCTAACACACTGCGCTATACAGTGCCCTAACACAGTCCGCTATACGCTGTGCCCTAACACAGTCCACTATACACAGTGCCCTAACACACTGCGCTATACACAGTGCCCTAACAGTCCGCTATTCGCTGTGCCCTTTGCACTAGCTGCTTTAAGAGTAGGATCACTGAAACAAGACTCAGTTCCTGCCACTAGATGAAGTAATGGCAGGAGTAGTGGTAACATTAGTAGTATTAATAGTATTAGTAGCAGGTTTAGTAGTAGCAGTAGTAACAGTGGTTGTAGTCTAGTAACAGCAATATTTCTGGTAATTGTAACATTAATAGTTGTAGAAGTAGTAATAGCAGTACTAGTAGTAGTAGAAGTAGCAGCAGTGGTAGTATTAGTAGTAGTGGAAATAATAGTAGTAATAACAGTGCCAGTAGTAGTAGAAGTAGCAGCAGTGGTAGTATTAGTAGTAGTGGTAATAATAGCAATATATGTATCAGAAGTAGTGGCGGTAACAGTAATAGTAATAACAATAGCAATACCATTAGTATCAGTAGCAGGAGGAGCACCAGCAGCACCAATAGTAGTTGTAACAGTAGCAGTAATAGCGGTAACAATGCAGTAGCATTAGCAGTAGTAAAAGTTATAGCAGCATCAGTAATAGAGTAGTGGTAATAGTTGTAGTATTAATAGTATTGCAGTAGTAGCAGCAATAGTAGTAGCAATAGCAATAGCTGCAGAATGGTGAAATTACTACTAGTAGTATTGTATTATTATTATTATTATTATTATTATTATTATTATTATTATTATTATTATTAGTATTATTATTATTATTATTATCTTATTTTATTATTATCACACTGGCCGATTCCCACCAAGGCAGGGTGGCCCGAAAAAGAAAAACTTTCACCATCATTCACTCCATCACTGTCTTGCCAGAAGGGTGCTTTACACTACAGTTTTTAAACTCCAACATTAACACCCCTCCTTCAGAGTGCAGGCACTGTACTTCCCATCTCCAGGACTCAAGTCCGGCCTGCCGGTTTCCCTGAATCCCTTCATAAATGTTACTTTGCTCACACTCCAACAGCACGTCAAGTATTAAAAACCATTTGTCTCCATTCACTCCTATCAAACACGCTCACGCATGCCTGCTGGAAATCCAAGCCCCTCGCACACAAAACCTCCTTTACCCCTCCCTCCAACCTTTCTTAGGCCGACCGCTCCCCTGCCTTCCTTCCACTACAGATTGATACACTCTTGAAGTCATTCTGTTTCGCTCCATTCTCTCTACATGTCCGAACCACCTCAACAACCCTTCCTCAGCCCTCTGGACAACAGTTTTGGCAATCCCCAACCTCCTCATAACTTCCAAACTACGAATTCTCTGCATTATATTCACACCACACATTGCCCTCAGACATGACATCTCCACTGCCTCCAGCCTTCTCCTCACTGCAACATTCATCACCCATGCTTCACACCCATATAAGAGCGTTGGTAAAACTATACTCTCATACATTCCCCTCTTTGCCTCCAAGGACAAAGTTCTTTGTCTCCACAGACTCCTAAGTGCACCGATCACCCTTTTCCCCCTCATCAATTCTATGATTCACCTCATCTTTCATAGACCCATCCGCTGACACGTCCACTCCCAAATATCTGAATACATTCACCTCCTCCATACTCTCTCCCTCCAATCTGATATCCAATCTTTCATCACCTAATCTTTTTGTTATCCTCATAACCTTACTCTTTCCTGTATTCACTTTTAATTTTCTTCTTTTGCACACCCTACCAAATTCATCCACCAACCTCTGCAACTTCTCTTCAGAATCTCCCAAGAGCACAGTGTCATCAGCAAAGAGCAACTGTGACAACTCCCACTTTATGTGTGATTCTTTATCTTTTAACCCCACGCCTCTTGCCAAGACCCTCGCATTTACTTCTCTTACAACCCCATCTATAAATATATTAAACAACCACGGTGACATCACACATCCTTGTCTAAGGCCTACTTTTACTGGGAAATAATTTCCCTCTTTCCTACATACTCTAACTTGAGCCTCACTATCCTCGCAAAAACTCTTCACTGCTTTCAGTAACCTACCTCCTACACCATACACTTGCAACATCTGCCACATTGCCCCCCTATCCACCCTGTCATACGCCTTTTCCAAATCCATAAATGCCACAAAAACCTCTTTAGCCTTATCTAAATACTGTTCACTTATATGTTTCACTGTAAACACCTGGTCCACACACCCCCTACCTTTCCTAAAGCCTCCTTGTTCATCTGCTATCCTATTCTCCGTCTTACTCTTAATTCTTTCAATAATAACTCTACCATACACTTTACCAGGTATACTCAACAGACTTATCCCCCTATAATTTTTGCACCTCTTTTGTCCCCTTTGCCTTTATACAAAGGAACTATGCATGCTCTCTGCCAATCCCTAGGTACCTTACCCTCTTCCATACATTTTTTAAATAATTGCACCAACCACTCCAAAACTATATCCCCACCTGCTTTTAACATTTCTATCTTTATCCCATCATCCCGGCTGCCTTACCCCCTTTCATTTTACCTACTGCCTCACGAACTTCCTCCACACTCACAACTGGCTCTTCCTCACTCCTACAAGATGTTATTCCTCCTTGCCCTATACACGAAATCACAGCTTCCCTATCTTCATCAACATTTAACATTTCCTCAAAATATTCCCTCCATCTTCCCAATACCTCTAACTCTCCATTTAATAACTCTCCTCTCCTATTTTTAACTGACAAATCTATTTGTTCTCTAGGCTTTCTTATCTTGTTAATCTCACTCCAAAACTTTTTCTTATTTTCAACAAAATTTGTTGATAACATCTCACCCACTCTCTCATTTGCTCTCTTTTTACATTGCTTCACCACTATCTTAACCTCTCTCTTTTTCTCCATATGATTATTATTATTATTATTATTATTATTTATTATTATTTTTTTATTATCACACTGGCCGATTCCCACCAAGGCAGGGTGGCCCGAAAAAGAAAAACTTTCACCATCATTCACTCCATCACTGTCTTGCCAGAAGGGTGCTTTACACTACAGTTTTTAAACTCCAACATTAACACCCCTCCTTCAGAGTGCAGGCACTGTACTTCCCATCTCTAGGACTCAAGTCCGGCCTGCCGGTTTCCCTGAACCCCTTCATAAATGTTACTTTGCTCACACTCCAACAGCACGTCATGTATTAAAAACCATTTGTCTCCATTCACTCCTATCAAACACGCTCACGCATGCCTGCTGGAAGTCCAAGCCCCTCGCACACAAAACCTCCTTTACCCCCTCCCTCCAACCTTTCCTAGGCCGACCCCTACCCCGCCTTCTTTCCACTACAGACTGATACACTCTTGAAGTCATTTTGTTTCGCTCCATTCTCTCTACATGTCCGAACCACCTCAACAACCCTTCCTCAGCCCTGTGGACAACAGTTTTGGTAATCCCGCACCTCCTCCTAACTTCCAAACTACGAATTCTCTGCATTATATTCACACCACACATTGCCCTCAGACATGACATCTCCACTGCCTCCAGCCTTATCCTCGCTGCAACATTCATCACCCATGCTTCACACCCATATAAGAGCGTTGGTAAAACTATACTCTCATACATTCCCCTCTTTGCCTCCAAGGACAAAGTTCTTTGTCTCCACAGACTCCTAAGTGCACCACTCACTCTTTTTCCCTCATCAATTCTATGATTCACCTCATCTTTCATAGACCCATCCGCTGACACGTCCACTCCCAAATATCTGAATACGTTCACCTCCTCCATACTCTCTCCCTCCAATCTGATATTCAATCTTTCATCACCTAATCTTTTTGTTATCCTCATAACCTTACTCTTTCCTGTATTCACCTTTAATTTTCTTCTTTTGCACACCCTACCGAATTCATCCACCAATCTCTGCAACTTCTCTTCAGAATCTCCCAAGAGCACAGTGTCATCAGCAAAGAGCAGCTGTGACAACTCCCACTTTGTGTGTGATTCTTTATCTTTTAACTCCACGCCTCTTGCCAAGACCCTCGCATTTACTTCTCTTACAACTCCATCTATAAATATATTAAACAACCACGGTGACATCACACATCCTTGTCTAAGGCCTACTTTTACTGGGAAAAAATTTCCCTCTTTCCTACATACTCTAACTTGAGCCTCACTATCCTCGTAAAAACTCTTCACTGCTTTCAGTAACCTACCTCCTACACCATACACCTGCAACATCTGCCACATTGCCCCCCTATCCACCCTGTCATACGCCTTTTCCAAATCCATAAATGCCACAAAGACCTCTTTAGCCTTATCTAAATACTGTTCACTTATATGTTTCACTGTAAACACCTGGTCCACACACCCCCTACCTTTACTAAAGCCTCCTTGTTCATCTGCTATCCTATTCTCCGTCTTACTCTTAATTCTTTCAATAATAACTCTACCATACACTTTACCAGGTATCCCCCTATAATTTTTGCACTCTCTTTTATTATTATTATTATTATTATTATTGTTATTATTAATATTATTATTATTTATTATTATTATTATTAAAAGTAATGGTAAATGTAGTAGTACTACTAATAGTAGTAATATTAATAGAAGTAGTAACAGTAGAAACTATTATAGCAATGACAATAATAGGAGTAGTGGTGGTAGTAGTAGTAGTAATAGTATTAATAGTACTAATAACAATAGCAGTATCAGTAGTTTTAGTAGTAATAGTAGCAGTAGTGGTGGTAATCGTAGTAGCAGTAATAGTGAAAACAGTAGCAGCAGCAGCAACAACAACAACAATAGTAGTGATGGTAACAGTAGTAGTAATATTCTTCAGTTAACGTCACAGAAACGACAAATATCTTTGTTAAATATCTTCAGATAATTAACAGATATTGGCGTTTCGTCTGAATATATTTTAACATCGTTACATCAACAATGATTTCTGGTGACTGTAAATTATAACAAAAAAGAAGCCGTTGTAATTTAGATTGACTACATTTTATTGCTGACAAATAAGCTAAAATTTGTCAGATATTATATCAGGTATCTTACCACAGGCTGAAGCAGTGTTGGCTGTGAAGATGGTGACTAAGATGGTCATGAAGAAGTGGTAGGCATGGCGCTGTAGGCCTACCATCCAGTAGCATATGAGGCAGAATACTACAGGATCAACCACGAAGCCTGGGATCTGAAGGATGCATGATTTTAAAATGGTGAATTGTTTTAATTGTAGAAAAGAACATAAGAGTATAAGAATGAAGGAACACTGCAGAAGGTCTACTGGCCCATATAAGGCAGGTCCTTTTAACAACTACCAATACCCAAAGCTACCCTCTTCAAGGCTGGCGACATTGCAGATCTGGAGAATGCACAAAGAACTTTCACGGCACACATAAGTACGATAAGGCACCTAAATTACTTGGAACGGTTGAAGGTCCTTAATCTGTATTCCTTGGAACGCAGGCGAGAGAGATGCACGATAATATACACTTGGAAGGTCCTGGAGGGATTGGTACCAAACTTGCACACGAGAATGACTCCCTATGAAAGCAAAAGACTCTGCATGAGATGCAACATTCCCCCGATGAAAAGCGCTGGCGCCACGAGTACACTGAGAGACAATACAATAAGTGTCCGGGCTCCAAGACTGCTCAATTGCCTCCCAGCATACATAAGGGGGATTACCAATAGACCCCTGGATGTCTTTAAGAAGGCACTGGACAGGCACCTAAAGTCAGTACCTGACCAACCGGGCTGTGGTTCATACGTCAGCTTGCGTGCGGCCAGCAGTAACAGCCTGGTTGATCAGACTCTGATCCACCATGAGGCCTAGTCTCAGACCGAGCCGCGGGGGCGTTGACCCTCGAAACCCTCTCCAGGTAAACTCCAGGTACCCATGAATTTACTCCCGTACCCACGACACCAATCACACCCAGCCCCTCCCACTCATATATTCGTCCAGTCTCTTTTTTAAGCTTCCCAAGGTCCTAGCCTCGATCACCCTACTCAGATGATTGTTCCACGCATTCACAACTCTGTTCAAAAACCAGTACTTACCTATGTCCTTTCTCAATCTAAATTTATCCAATTTAAATCCGTTATTTCTGGTTCTTACCTGGTTCGACACCCTCAGTAATTTATTAATATCACCTTTGTTTATGCCCGTCATCCACAGGAGGCTAAAGTATGTATTAGGAGATAAAAGAGGAATTTACAGGAGCATCAAAAGGGGAGAGATGAACCTTACTGACCAATATATTCAGTTAAAAAGAGAAGTAAAAAAGTGGATTAGAAGGGCTAAACGTGATTATGAAATCAGAGTTGCTAATGAAAGACCAATCCAAAGGGGTTTCTTTCAAGTGTATAGGACGAAGGTGAAGGAAAAAGTAGGACCTCTGAAAACTGGGAACGGACAGCTGACGGATAACGAACTAGAAATGTGTTCTCTATTTAATGATTATTTTTTTGAAGATTGAGACACTTATGCAGCATATGGGAATCTTTATTCAGGAAACGTTTCGCCACACAGTGGCTTCATCAGTCCAATACAAAGAGGAAGGCGTAAGGAGAGGAGGAGTATGAGGTAATCAGTCCCTCAGCCTGGAGTCGATGTGTTCAGTCCATCAATCGACTCCAGGCTGAGGGACTGATTACCTCATACTCCTCCTCTCCTTACGCCTTCCTCTTTGTATTGGACTGATGAAGCCACTGTGTGGCGAAACGTTTCCTGAATATAGATTCCCATATGCTGCATAAGTGTCTCAATCTTCAACTTGTCGGTTTTTCAAACCATTCATCGCACACACGATTATTTTTTGCCAGTGTTTACGCAGATAGACGTAAATGAGATTCCAGAAATTAACAATTATTCAATTCTTGAGGAATTCAAATTAACTAATGTTACTGTCACGAGGGACATGGTTATCAAACAGATAGACAAACTGAAACAAAATAAGTCCCTGGGACCCGACGAGTTGTTTCCAGGGTACTTAAAGAATGCAAGATGGAACTTAGTCAGCCATTAATTAACGTGTTTGTTTATGCGTCCATCCTAACTGGTGTTGTGCCAGAGATGTGGAAGATAGCTAATGTGGTTCCTATATTCAAATCAGGGGATAGGTCCATTCCATCAAATTACCGTCCAATAGGCCATACGTCTATAGTGGGCAAATTATTAGAATCAATTACAGCTGATATTATTAGAAATCTCCTTGAAGAGCATAATTTGATTGATGAATCTCAGCATGGGTTCACGAGAGGTCATTCCTGGCTGACAAATTCGCTGACGTTCTTCAATAGAACATTTGAGGCAGTGGACAGTAATAAATAATATGATATTGTTTATTTAGATTTTAGTAAAGCCTTTGATAGAGTACCTCACAAGAGACTCTTAAGAAAAGTGGCAGCTCATGGTATAGGAGGTAAAGTTCTAGCGTGGATAGAGGCATGGCTTACCAATAGAAAGCAGAGAGTTACCATTAATGGAGTCAGATCTGAGTGGGAACTGGTTACAAGTGGCGTTCCACAAGGATAATTTTTAGGCCCATTGTTGTTTATAATTTACATTAATGACCTTGATGACGGAATTATAAGTGACATACCTGGAGTTTACTTGGAGAGAGTTCCGGGGGTCAACGCCCCCGCGGCCCGGTCTGTGACCAGGTCTCCTGGTGGATCAGAGCCTGATCAACCAGGCTGTTGCTGCTGGCTGCACGCAAGCCAACGTACGAGCCACAGCCCGGCTGGTCAGGAACCGACTTTAGGTGTTTGTCCAGTGCCAGCTTGAAGACTGCCAGGGGTCTGTTGGTAATCCCCCTTATGTATGCTGGGAGGCAGTTGAACAGTCTCGGGCCCCTGACACTTATTGTATGGTCTCTTAACGTGCTAGTGACACCCCTGCTTTTCATTGGGGGGATGTTGCATCGTCTGCCAAGTCTTTTGCTTTCGTAGTGAGTGATTTTCGTGTGCAAGTTCGGTACTAGTCCCTCTAGGATTTTCCAGGTGTATATAATCATGTATCTCTCCGCCTGCGTTCCAGGGAATACAGTTTTAGGAACCTCAAGCGCTCCCAGTAATTGAGGTGTTTTATCTCCGTTATGCGCGCCGTGAAGGTTCTCTGTACATTTTCTAGGTCAACAATTTCACCTGCCTTGAAAGGTGCTGTTAGTGTGCAGCAATATTCCAGCCTAGATAGAACAAGTGACCTGAAGAGTGTCATCATGGGCTTGGCCTCCCTAGTTTTGAAGGTTCTCATTATCCATCCTGTCATTTTTCTAGCAGATGCGATTGATACAATGTTATGGTCCTTGAAGGTGAGATCCTCCGACATGATCACTCCCAGGTCTTTGACGTTGGTGTTTCGCTCTATTTTGTGGCCAGAATTTGTTTTGTACTCTGATGAAGATTTAATTTCCTCGTGTTTACCATATCTGAGTAATTGAAATTTCTCATCGTTGAACTTCATATTGTTTTCTGCAGCCCACTGAAAGATTCGGTTGATGTCCGCCTGGAGCCTTGCAGTGTCTGCAATGAAAGACACTGTCATGCAGATTCGGGTGTCATCTGCAAAGGAAGACACGGTGCTGTGGCTGACATCCTTGTCTATGTCGGATATGAGGATGAGGAACAAGATGGGAGCGAGTACTGTGCCTTGTGGAACAGAGCTTTTCACCGTAGCTGCCTGGGACTTTACTCTGTTGACGACTACTCTCTGAGCAAATTTGCTGATGATGCAAAAATAGGCCATATGATTCATTCTGAGGAGGATACTAGTGAACTCCAAGATGAAGTTCAATGTGGACAAGTGTAAAGTCCTAGTCCCTGGAAATGGAAATAACCCTCGAAGTTTTAAAATTAGTAAAAGCAGAACTTGTCAACAGAATGTGAAAAACTTGAGAATCGTGGAAATCAGAAATCTAAAGCCAAGACAGCAGTGCCTAGGTGTGCGCAACTAGGCTAACAGATTACTAGGACTTTGTTTCAAGAAGTATAAGTAACAGAAGTCTAGAGGTTATTTTACAGCTCTATTCATCATTACAGTAACCAAAAAATTAGTTGAAAATTACTGCGGGGTTGGGAAACTTTTGTTTTTGTCCGTGTTATTACTTAGTAACTTCATCTCCGGGGAAAAATTCTTATTTATTTTGTCCTTTAAATTTGGACGGTTTGCTATTCCTTCCTCAAAGGCAATTTTAATTATCATTTCCTCTTGCTTCCTCATTGTCCTCTAAGTTCATCTTTAAAGTCACCCCCTTGGAAAATTTTTCACATAAACTGTTTTTTTCATTGATTCCTCACGGCTTTCTGAAGTTTGTGATGAGCATTTAGAGTCACCTAAAGTAAAAAACGGACGGGGAGTAGAGCCAAATATGTGTAATTTTTCAGAGGTAAAAGGGTTTCTAGGATTTTTAGGCTACGGAAGGTTTAATCCCTGTCTGTTTACCCGCGAACCCCCTCATTTTCGTCAAAACGAACATTTAAATTAAACAGTCATTTAGGTTTTGTTCATTTTTTACTTTTATCAATGCAAAAAAAAGATTTTAGGAGCTGTTTTTTAGTCTTTTCTAAATCCTTTGGATAGTAAGTAAGGGCCATAAATTTTTTTTCCTGCTAAGGAGGTACCTCTTTTTTACCTTACTCTTTAAATTCATTAATTTTTCCATAAAATGCAGTCAGTAATTCTGGGTTAACTCGTTCGTGGAGCTGTGTTTTAAATTTCCCATAAGCCTCCCAAAATTTTTTCAGAAAAACGGAACTTACCATATATTACATGGCCTTCTGCTAGAAGAGTGACGCCACATTTTCTCACCATACATTTTACAAATGAGGCATAATAATCACTCCCTATTAAAGTATTTATTGGCCCCACAGAGTCATTATCTACAGAGAATTCTACTCCATTCTGTGAAAGTCGTTTAGCACCTTCACGAAGCCCAGCTGTAGAAATTTTCTCGGGCAGCCTGTCCATGATGACTGCATTAATGTTTCCTGTCAGTGTCCAGGCCGACATTAATATATACCGTGTCGTATACCTGGATCTTTTTATCTGTTAAAAATCCAGACAATTTCAAATCTGAAGGATCCTTGTTTTGCACTATCTTGCCTCTTAGGTAACTACATTTTTTAAATGGACGTTGGGATCTTTGATCTAACAAATCAATTATATTTTTTGACTAACGCCTTTTATCCTGTATATTCACATTCACTGTGGATAATGCTAGTTCAGTAATTCCATCATTTACATTAGTTTCTAATTTTACATTATTAATGGCTGTACCTTCATTATCATTATCATTATACAGACCTTTAATAATTACAATACAGTGTCTTCCCTTGTGACACTGATAACAAATATTTAATTTAGCATACCAATCTTTCACGTTATGATTGACTAAACATCTGATATATCTGTTATGTTATTGCAGTTCATCCACCTTAACATTCCAGGAATCATACACATTACAATTTCTCGAGGAATGAGTGCCTCGTTTTCTTCACTTGCCCATTATTAACTGGGCCACCCTTATTTAAGTACTTATTCCACTGTGATGAACCTTTATTCGTGATTCCTGCCACTTGATATGTTACGATATAATTTTTATCATGGGATGAATTATAATTAACATTAGGGGATTTGTTCCCTTTGTGAAACTTAACACATACATCAGAGTTATTATTTGTTACATTATAATTGTTTGTCTAACTAATCTGTAGTTGGACAATTAATTCTTGAATACTTGCTCTTATTTCTTCCAATGAGAAATATCCTTTGTGATACTTATTAACTAACCACTCTACAGTCTTACTAGTTAATTTAGTCTGTATAAAAGCACTCAATGTTCAATATGATCCATCCAGATCATATCTGTTACTTAAAGTGTTAAAAGTGCCTTCCAGTTTGACTCTAAATTGTTGTAAATTTATATAATTGTGATCTGGAGTTTTTAAGTTAACTATAATAGTTAACAAGTCCAACCTACTTTGCTCTAAATTACCACAAATGACCTCCAACAAATTACCTGCCTCTGTGTAACTACTGTCAACATTAGGAAAACTTTGTGTAAAACGTGGCATTACCTCTTACCTCTCCTTTAAGGTAAAATAACTTGGTAACACATGCAGAATTATTCCTGTTATGTACAGCTGCTTTAAATATAGACCAGAATTCTTTCCAACTTTCTCCTGGATTAAATGTAGTAAACACAATTCTGGGAGTTTGGGCAGACAATATATTTATATTACAAGGTTGACTTACTGTATTGTTTACACTTACTATTTAAGACAATACTATTACACCACAATATGTTTTCTTCTAGGTCTCATTGATTAAAAATTCTATTTCTTGATAATCTGCACCATTCTCCAACAGATTTTTTTCATGTTCTTCAGACACTAATTTGTATGATTTATATCTACTTTCTAATGCATATAAATGCAATTGAAAATTAACACGCTTCACTATTTCCTGACTCATTAATTCCAAGGACTTATTATATGCCCTAGTTACATGACCTTTCCTAGCATTCAGTGATGCTTCCGGTGCTTGAATATTCATGGATTTGCCAGTTACTTTAATTTGGTTAGAGTCCTCAGTGGTTCATATATAGATCAGACCTCACACACTTCATTAATACTGATTTACACAAATTATGCAGTGACACGCTTTATTAAAGTAATTGTTATAATTTACCCATGAATAAATCCTTGCCACATTTGGAATATATATATATATATATATATATATATATTATATATATATATATATATATATATATATATATATATATTATATATATAAGTTCTAGAGGTGGTACAGATAGATAGATAGATAGATAAACAGATATATAAATAGATATAAAGCAACAGTACCACCATTACTTTAACTAACACTAACATTATCACCTCTGACAAAGCCTCCACAAGAAACAAGCGCTACAATAATCATCAATATCTACTCACCAGACCAATCATCTTAGAGAGATAATAAGTATCTGCGCGGTATATCCCGTTCTTATACTCCCTGAGGAAGAGTGGCATCTCTTGCGGGAAGATATTAAGAACACCGTAGAGGGAAGGGAAGGTATTCTCCGTTATAAAAATGAATAATACACCTTCAATATCCTGGATGCCAGCTTGGTTCAGCTTGACGTTGGTGTAGCAGATTCCCACCAGGAAAGCTATCAGCTGTAATGCACGAATATTAAGCTTATTATTATTATTATTATTGCAATAATAATAATAATAATGTTATTGTTATTTAATAATTATTTTTTATATTTTATTATTACTATTATTATTATGTTGTTGTTCTTGCTGTTATAATTATTACTATTGTTTTCACGACATGTTGTAAACCCGTATGTCATACACCAACTTCATCAAGGGTGGTAATCAGGTTTGATACACTGAGAGGGAGGGAAGCTCCTTTCATCAATATTCCATCAACAGTATCACAGACACAATAGTTGATATAATATAATATAATTAAATATGTTGTTAGGTAAGACACATATGCAACAGTTAGGTATCTTTATTGTGAAACGTTTCGCCTACACAGTAGGCTTCTTCAGTCAAGTACAGGAAAGGTTGATAGAAGCAGAAGATACTTGAAGACGATGTAATCAGTCCATCACCCTTAAAGTTTTGAGGTGGTCAGTCCCTCAGTCTGGAGAAGAGCATTGTTCCATAGTATGAAACAATACTATGGAACAATGCTCTTCTCCAGACTGAGGGACTGACCACCTCAAAACTTTAAGGGTGATGGACTGATTACATCGTCTTCAAGTATCTTCTGCTTCTATCAACCTTTCCTGTACTTGACTGAAGAAGCCTACTGTGTAGGCGAAACGTTTCACAATAAAGATACCTAACTGTTGCATATGTGTCTTACCTAACAACCTGTCGGTATTTTATACCATTTTAATGTTCATAATTAAATATATTTATATACGTCGAGTCGTATAAACCGAACTCTATCAAAAACTTTTCCGAAACTAAATTTTACAGATAGATATATTGTTCATTACCAATGATGTTCAAAAAATTATATTTGAACCTTAATTATCTTACAAATCTGACCTAACCTAATGTAACCTATCACATTTTATCTATATTCTGCTATATACATCACATGTTAATTTTATCTATATTCTGCTATATACAACACTTGTTAATTTTATCTATGTTCTGCTATATACATCACATGTTAATTTTATCTATATTCTGCTATATACAACACATGTTAATTTTATCTATATTCTGCTATATACAACACATGTTAATTTTATCTATATTCTGCTATATACAACACATGTTAATTTTATCTATATTCTGCTATATACAACACATGTTAATTTTATCTATATTCTGCTATATACAACACTTGTTAATTTCAATTCAGCTAATGTAACTTAAAATTAATGATGCACACATATCTTGCTCGTTGTCTTTCGAGTGATTTTCGCAGATTGTTGGTAAACAACGAATCATCATTCTCCTTATTCGGCAAAATACTCTTGAAGACGAGGCGAAACTCGCCTAGTATATATACACGGGGGAGGGGGAGGGCTTCTAATGGTCCAAGTCAGATCGATACTTCGACAAAAGTTTCAATATCTTATGTGCGGATGGGCAGCGGAACCAAGCTACACTTCCAGTCAGACTAGGAGGCATTGGTGTCCGCAAGTCATCACAGATTGCGTTACCTGCTTTTCTGTCCTCATGCAAGATGGCTTGTAGCAGCAATTCTCCCTGAACATATTAGGGACAAGATTGGAGTCCAGGACCAAAAGTTCATTGACGGAGCCATGATCTGGGATAATCTAACGGGCTCTGAAACCAGACCTGCTCTCCCCAACAACTACAAACAGTTGCACTGGGATGGCCCAGTAGTGGAGAATATAGCCTCAGAAATGCTCTAGAGTGTGTCGAGGAAGGATAGAGCCCGTCTCCTAGCAGTGAGAGTTCCTCATGCAGAGGACTTTCTGTTGACTGTTCCAAACTCCAGCCTTGGCACACGCACCGACCTACAGACCATCCGCATCGGTGTTGCCATTCGACTTGCCGCCCCTATTCTTGCCGAACACAGGTGTATTTGTGGCAGTGAAGCAGCAGCCCGATTCGGGTACCATGGTCTTGTGTGCAAGACATGAGGAGGTTAATAACATTATCAAGAGGAGCCTCATAACAGCCGGATGCCCAGCAGTAAGGGAGCCACCCCAACTATGCAGATCTGATGGTAGCCAAAAGCGTCCAGATGATATCACCCTTCTAGCCTAGACAAACAGCAAGCAGGTGGTGTGGGGCTACACAGGTGCATCTACCTTGGCTGATACCAATACTCATAGGCTCGGAGACCCTTATGGAGCTAGGCAAAAGTCTCATCAGGGTAACTAGGGATAACAGGGTAGCTAATTTTCTGTACTCAGCGCTGCTGTTCAGAGGGGTAATGCCTGTTGCATTTTGGGCACATGCCCCAGCTCTGAGGCGCTGGATGAGATTTTCGCATTATAATCAGTGACAAACACGTAACAATATATACTAACAAGTATCTCTCATATCTCATGTACTGAATATGCCATTCTTATATCAACAAAGTATCTCTTAAATTCTTTGTACCATATTATTTAATAAAATATATCTATTGGTGAAAAAAAGAACGAAAGATAGGGTGGCAGGAGAAGTAGAATATTCAAATGACTTCAGGAAGAAATCCAAATATTCTTCCTTGAAGTCTTTTTAGCCACTTCTCCGAGGCTGTGGGTCCCATAATTTACACCAGAGGTGGACCCCATCTTAATAATGTTATAATGTTTTATCGTTATCTCACCCTCCAAAACATCCTTTGTGCGTGTTTCTGAAAATGTTCCATATATGGGATTCGCTTCTGTGAGGAGCACACTAATATAACTAACTTTCTTAGTTTTATTTGATTTCAAACTCTGAATGCTTGAAAAAAAGGAAGCAGAATTTACCATTTGTTGTGTTGTGTTAGTAGCAGTGATGTGCTGTAGCAGTGATGTGCTGTAGCAGTGATGTGCTGTAGCAGTGATGTACTGTAGCAGTGATGTGCTGTAGCAGTGATGTGCTGTAGCAGTGATGTGCTGTAGCAGTGATGTGCTGTAGCAGTGATGTGCTGTAGCAGTGATGTGCTGTAGCAGTGATGTGCTGTAGCAGTGATGTGCTGTAGCAGTGATGTGCTGTAGCAGTGATGTGCTGTAGCAGTGATGTGCTGTAGCAGTGATGTGCTGTAGCAGTGATGTGCTGTAGCAGTGATGTGCTGTAGCAGTGATGTGCTGTAGCAGTGATGTGCTGTAGCAGTGATGTGCTGTAGCAGTGATGTGCTGCCTCGTACGGCACAGCTGTACATATCTCTGCTGTCTCCAGCGTTGATTGTACACTTGTCTGTTGTACGTTCAGACCCAATGTTCTACTGTTGTGTACTGCTGTTTCACTTTTTCTTAAGGGAGGGGTATACATAATCCCTTGCACGGGTATACATAATCCCTTGCACGGGTATACATAATCCCTTGCACGGGTATACATAATCCCTTGCACGGGTATACATAATCCCTTGCACGGATATACATAATCCCTTGCACGGGTATACATAATCCCTTGCAGGGGTATACATAATCCCTTGCACGGGTATACATAATCCCTTGCAGGGGTATACATAATCCCTTGCAGGGGTATACATAATCCCTTGCAGGGGTATACATAATCCCTTGCACGGGTATACATAATCCCTTGCAGGGGTATACATAATCCCTTGCACGGGTATACATAATCCCTTGCAGGGGTATACATAATCCCTTGCACGGGTATACATAATCCCTTGCAGAGGTATACATAATCCCTTGCAGGGGTATACATAATCCCTTGCACGGGTATACATAATCCCTTGCAGGGGTATACATAATCCCTTGCACGGGTATACATAATCCCTTGCAGAGGTATACATAATCCCTTGCAGGGGTATACATAATCCCTTGCAGGGGTATACATAATCCCTTGCAGGGGTATACATAATCCCTTGTACGGGTATACATAACCCTTGCATAGGTATACATAATCCCTTGCAGGGGTATACATAATCCCTTGCAGGGGTATACATAATCCCTTGCACGGGTATACATAATCCCTTGCAGGGGTATACATAATCCCTTGCAGGGGTATACATAATCCCTTGCACGGGTATACATAATTCCTTGCAGGGGTATACATAATCCCTTGCAGGGGTATACATAATCCCTTGCAGTGGTATACATAATCCCTTGCAGGGGTATACATAATCCCTTGCAGGGGTATACATAATCCCTTGCAGTGGTATACATAATCCCTTGCAGGGGTATACATAATCCCTTGCACGGGTATACATAATCCCTTGCACGCGTATACATAATCCCTTGCAGGGGTATACATAATCCCTTGCAGGGGTATACATAATCCCTTGCAAGGGTATACATAATCCCTTGCAGGGGTATACATAACCCCTAGCAGGGGTACACATAATCCCTTGCACGAGTATACATAATCCCTTGCACGGGTATACATAATCCCTTGCAGGGGTATACATAATCCCTTGCAGGGGTATACATAATCCCTTGCAGGGGTATACATAATCACTTGCAGGGGTATACATAATCCCTTGCACGGGTATACATAATCCCTTGCAGAGGTATACATAATCCCTTGCAGGGGTATACATAATCCCTTGCAGGGGTATACATAATCCCTTGCATGGGTATACATAATCCCTTGCAGGGGTATACATAATCCCTTGCAGGGGTATACACAATCCCTTGCGCGGGTATACATAATCCCTTGCAGGGGTATACATAATCCCTTGCAGGGGTATACATAATCCCTTGCACGGGTATACATAATCCCTTGCAGGGGTATACATAATCCCTTGCAGGGGTATACATAATCCCTTGCAGTGGTATACATAATCCCTTGCACGGGTATACATAATCCCTTGCAGGGGTATACATAATCCCTTGCAGGGGTATACATAATCCCTTGCAAGGGTATACATAATCTCTTGCAGGGGTATACATAACCCCTAGCAGGGGTATACATAATCCCTTGCACGAGTATACATAATCCCTTGCATGGGTATACATAATCCCTTGCAGGGGTATACATAATCCCTTGCAGGGGTATACATAATCCCTTGCAGGGGTATACATAATCCCTTGCAAGGGTATACATAATCCCTTGCACGGGTCTACATAATCCCTTGCAGGGGTATACATAATCCCAAGCAGGGGTATACATAATCCCTTGCAGGGGTATACGTAATCCCTTGCAGGGGTATACATAATCCTTTTCAGGGGAATACATAATCCCTTGCAACGATTGCAAACAATTATACGAGAGACATCTAGAAACCTCCAAACACGTATTTCAGAGCACTAATAAGCAGGCAGAATGGACAGTTTGAGGATGCTTGTGTTCTACACTGAGAAGTTCAAGAACCACATGATGAGCAACAGAGACGCAAGACTCATCACCAGGGATCCTGGTATCATCACTCGCCTGTATATTTAACAATTCCAGCCAGAACAACGGCTTTTGCAACACAGCTGAACCTGTTGCCAGGAAACTTCTCTATCGTTATGCTACCTAACAACATACCTCGTTATCCTACCTAACAACATACCTCGTTATGCTACCTAACAACATACCTCGTTATGCTACCTAACAACATCCCTCGTTATGCTACCTAACAACATACCTCGTTATGCTACCTAACAACATACCTCGTTATGCTACCTAACAACATACCTCGTTATGCTACCTAACAATATACCTCCTGGCCCATCCCGTGCGGGTCCGTCGTAAACACAGCCTCCCCAACGTTCTCCACTCTATTTAAGAAAACTCCAGTACTTGCTGGAATGTTTTAAGCTATTTAAGAAAACTCCAGTACTTGCTGGAATGTTTTATGCTATTTAAGAAAACTCCAGTACCTGCTGGAATGTTTTATGCTATTTAAGAAAACTCCAGTACCTGCTGGAATGTTTTATGCTATTTAAGAAAACTCCAGTACCTGCTGGAATGTTTTAAGCTATTTAAGAAAACTCCGTACTTGCTGGAATGTTTTATGCTATTTAAGAAAACTCCAGTACCTGCTGGAATGTTTTATGCTATTTAAGAAAACTCCAGTACCTGCTGGAATGTTTTATGCTATTTAAGAAAACTCCAGTACCTGCTGGAATGTTTTAAGCTATTTAAGAAAACTCCAGTACTTGCTGGAATGTTTTATGCTATTTAAGAAAACTCCAGTACCTGCTGGAATGTTTTAAGCTATTTAAGAAAACTCCAGTACCTGCTGGAATGTTTTATGCTATTTAAGAAAACTCCAGTACCTGCTGGAATGTTTTAAGCTATTTAAGAAAACTCCAGTACTTGCTGGAATGTTTTATGCTATTTAAGAAAACTCCAGTACCTGCTGGAATGTTTTATGCTATTTAAGAAAACTCCAGTACCTGCTGGAATGTTTTATGCTATTTAAGAAAACTCCAGTACTTGCTGGAATGTTTTATGCTATTTAAGAAAACTCCAGTACTTGCTGGAATGTTTTATGCTATTTAAGAAAACTCCAGTACCTGCTGGAATGTTTTATGCTATTTAAGAAAACTCCAGTACTTGCTGGAATGTTTTATGCTATTTAAGAAAACTCCAGTACCTGCTGGAATGTTTTAAGCTATTTAAGAAAACTCCAGTACCTGCTGGAATGTTTTATGCTATTTAAGAAAACTCCAGTACCTGCTGGAATGTTTTATGCTATTTAAGAAAACTCCAGTACCTGCTGGAATGTTTTAAGCTATTTAAGAAAACTCCAGTACCTGCTGGAATGTTTTAAGCTATTTAAGAAAACTCCAGTACTTGCTGGAATGTTTTATGCTATTTAAGAAAACTCCAGTACCTGCTGGAATGTTTTATGCTATTTAAGAAAACTCCAGTACCTGCTGGAATGTTTTATGCTATTTAAAAAAACTCCAGTACCTGCTGGAATGTTTTAAGCTATTTAAGAAAACTCCAGTACTTGCTGGAATGTTTTATGCTATTTAAGAAAACTCCAGTACTTGCTGGAATGTTTTATGCTATTTAAGAAAACTCCAGTACCTGCTGGAATGTTTTAAGCTATTTAAGAAAACTCCAGTACCTGCTGGAATGTTTAAAGCTATTTAAGAAAACTCCAGTACTTGCTGGAATGTTTTATGCTATTTAAGAAAACTCCAGTACCTGCTGGAATGTTTTAAGCTATTTAAGAAAACTCCAGTACCTGCTGGAATGTTTTATGCTATTTAAGAAAACTCCAGTACCTGCTGGAATGTTTTAAGCTATTTAAGAAAACTCCAGTACCTGCTGGAATGTTTTAAGCTATTTAAGAAAACTCCAGTACCTGCTGGAATGTTTTATGCTATTTAAGAAAACTCCAGTACTTGCTGGAATGTTTTATGCTATTTAAGAAAACTCCAGTACCTGCTGGAATGTTTTATGCTATTTAAGAAAACTCCAGTACCTGCTGGAATGTTTTATGCTATTTAAGAAAACTCCAGTACCTGCTGGAATGTTTTATGCTATTTAAGAAAACTCCAGTACCTGCTGGAATGTTTTAAGCTATTTAAGAAAACTCCAGTACCTGCTGGAATGTTTTATGCTATTTAAGAAAACTCCAGTACCTGCTGGAATGTTTTAAGCTATTTAAGAAAACTCCAGTACCTGCTGGAATGTTTTATGCTATTTAAGAAAACTCCAGTACCTGCTGGAATGTTTTATGCTATTTAAGAAAACTCCAGTACCTGCTGGAATATCTTATCCTGTGTAAGACACTCTAGTACCTGCTGGATGCAGTCAAGTGTTTTGTAAAAGGCATTAGTGTACCTAATGTAGCTAATTAATGAAAGACCCAACACGTACAACGTATATCAAACAAATACTTTCTAGAGCACACCACACCAACACTTGTGAGAGCACACCACACCAAGACTTGTGAGAGCACACCACACCAACACTTTGTGAGAGCACACCACACCAACACTTGTGAGAGCACACCACACCAACACTTGTGAGAGCACACCACACCAACACTTGTGAGAGCACACCACACCAACACTTGTGAGAGCACACCACACCAACACTTGTGAGAGCACACCACACCAACACTTGTGAGAGCCTTACCCACTCTGACTGCTGTATCCCAGCAAGTGACAACGTCTCCTATTATTACTCTAGTGCGAATATTGAATGTATAAATTATAAATCACCGACGGGGATGGACATATATATTATATATATATATATTATATATATATATATATATATATATATATATATATATATATATATATATATATATATATATATATATATATATATATACCAGTGTTCATGTACGTAGAACACCCAGCCTGCTGGCGTTTACCTTTTTACCCTTGATGAGTTTTTAGTCTTTCTACTCCCGGAGCCCGGCCATCGGCCAGGCTCGTCTGGTTCTAGCCTGGTCAACCAGGCTTTTGCTGCTGGAGGCCCGCTGCCCCACATATCCATCACAGCTTGGTTGATCTGGCACCTGGTGAAGATACTTGTTCAGCTTCCTCTTGAAGACTCCTACACTTGTTCCAGCTGTGTTTCTGATATCTTCTGATACGATGGTCTCAGTACCTCTTAACCCTCGGGTGTGTATAACTTAGGACTGCCCAGCATGGGCCCGCAAGGCCACAGAAGGGGATAATGGTATACCAGGGTAAAAATAAGAATGGGAAAAATGGCTATAGTTTGTCAGAACTATCACCTTAGAATACACTGCTCCAGTGTTGAGCCTCCATCTGATCAAGCACGTTCCGAAGATGGAAAAGAGTCGAAGATTTGCTATCAAACTAATTCCAGAACTGAAGATGTGCTACAAGTAGAGGCTAAATTAACTGAAGCTGACTCTACAAGAGAGAATGACCAGGGAGATAAGATTACGACATATTAAATGCTCGAGGACTTATAGAGAAGATAGGAACAGATAAAACCGAAATGCTAGAATCAGGAACAAGGGGATACAGATGGAAGATAAACACATAAATGAATAACAGAGATGTTAGAGAGTACATTTTCACGTCTGTGTGTGTGATGTCGAATAAACTGGATGTAGACGTGGAAGCAAATTCCATACACAGTTTTAAGAGTCGGTATGATAGGGTACCAGGTACCAGAAACCATTAATGCAGGTCGATAAAATTTAAAAAGAGGAGGCAGGAGCCAAGACCCAACCCAACAACATAGTTCAGTGAGCACACACTTACCTTCACACCAGAATCAATCTGACACTCAGGTTAATTACAAGGAACTCAGTTTAAAGTATCCCCCTCTTCTTCCTCCTCCTCATGTGCACCACCAACACACGGGTCTTACAGAAGCGGCAGTAACAAGCAGAAAACAGGTTTGAATACCATCATCCCACTGGGCTGAAAGGATTGCGTTCCACCCACTGCCTGATCCTATTGTCTGGAGTTATCTGCAAGGAGGATCTGATCCTCTGTGGCTTTTTTGCGAGCTTATAGAGATTACTCGTCTCTCACCTACTTGTCAGTGAAAGATACGAGTTACTACTTTTTCCATAGGAAAGAGAGAATGGGGAATTTAGAAGAGTATAAACGGTACAGATGGTAAACATTTAGAAGAGGGGCGGTAGCGATGCGATGGGAAAATCAGGGATATATACACCGAAAGGTGTATGTGTAGGTGTATATACACTGAAAGTTTACTTTAATAACTATTTTATGGAATGTAGTATTCTTGACTGGTGGTGAGCAGGTCACATGCAACCTTAAGGAGCCCCATAGCTGGACTGCTAGCGAGCGCAGCTGTGGTCCGATCCACGGTACAGGTGGAAACATTAGGGCGTCTTTCCTTAAGACACCTGCTGTCCCTGTTCACTTAGCAGTACTACCTGGGTCTTAGCCGACTGGTTTGGGTCAAATCCTGGGAATAAAACTGACTCAATTTGCTCGAAATGCTCTGCATAACAAGCGGCTGTCTATATAGTAGTATGTCACTGATGTTAACTAGGTCTGTATACCTTGTACATGTACTTGTAGAAATATTATAAATATTATTATTATTATTAACACTAATGTAGTCGATGAGTTTTAAGCCCCATTAACCAACTTACCAGCAGTGATGGGGTAATAGATTAGTCCGAGGGTAGTGAAGAAGACATGATGTAGACCATGAGAGGGGTAGTGAAGAAGACATGATGTAGACCATGAGAGGGATAGTGAAGAAGACATGATGTAGACCATGAGAGGGGTAGTGAAGAAACATGATGTAGACCATGAGAGGGTAGTGAAGAAGACATGATGTAGACCATGAGAGGGGTAGTGAAGAAGACATGATGTAGACCATGAGAGGGGTAGTGAAGAAGACATGATGTAGACCATGAGAGGGGTAGTGAAGAAGACATGATGTAGACCATGAGAGGGGTAGTGAAGAAGACATGATGTTAGACCATGAGAGGGGTAGTGAAGAAGACATGATGTAGACCATGAGAGGGATAGTAAAGAAGACATGATGTAGACCATGAGAGGGGGTAGTGAAGAAGACATGATGTAGACCATGAGAGGGATAGTGAAGAAGACATGATGTAGACCATGAGAGGGATAGTGAGGAAGACATGATGTAGACCATGAGAGGGATAGTGAAGAAGACATGATGTAGACCATGAGAGGGATAGTGAAGAAGACATGATGTAGACCATGAGAGGGATAGTGAAGAAGACATGATGTAGACCATGAGAGGGATAGTGAAGAAGACATGATGTAGACCATGAGAGGGGTAGTGAAGAAGACATGATGTAGACCATGAGAGGGATAGTGAAGAAGACATGATGTAGACCATGAGAGGGATAGTGAAGAAGACATGATGTAGACCATGAGAGGGATAGTGAGGAAGACATGATGTAGACCATGAGAGGGATAGTGAAGAAGACATGAGTGTAGACCATGAGAGGGATAGTGAAGAAGACATGATGTAGACCATGAGAGGGATAGTGAAGAAGACATGATGTAGACCATGAGAGGGATAGTGAAGAAGACATGATGTAGACCATGAGAGGGGTAGTGAAGAAGACATGATGTAGACCATGAGAGGGATAGTGAAGAAGACATGATGTAGACCATGAGAGGGATAGTGAAGAAGACATGATGTAGACCATGAGAGGGGTAGTGAAGAAGACATGATGTAGACCATGAGAGGGATAGTGAGGAAGACATGATGTAGACCATGAGAGGGGTAGTGAAGAAGACATGATGTAGACCATGAGAGGGGTAGTGAAGAAGACATGATGTAGACCATGAGAGGGGTAGTGAGGAAGACATGATGTAGACCATGAGAGGGATAGTGAGGAAGACATGATGTAGACCATGAGAGGGGTAGTGAAGAAGACATGATGTAGACCATGAGAGGGTAGTGAAGAAGACATGATGTAGACCATGAGAGGGATAGTGAGGAAGACATGATGTAGACCATGAGAGGGGTAGTGAAGAAGACATGATGTAGACCATGAGAGGGATAGTGAGGAAGACATGATGTAGACCATGAGAGGGATAGTGAGGAAGACATGATGTAGACCATGAGGGGTAGTGAAGAAGACATGATGTAGACCATGAGAGGGGTAGTGAGGAAGACATGATGTAGACCATGAGAGGGATAGTGAGGAAGACATGATGTAGCCCATGAGAGGGGTGTGAAGAAGACATGATGTAGACCATGAGAGGGATAGTGAGGAAGACATGATGTAGACCATGAGAGGGTAGTGAAGAAGACATGATGTAGACCATGAGAGGGATAGTGAGGAAGACATGATGTAGACCATGAGAGGGGTAGTGAAGAAGACATGATGTAGACCATGAGAGGATAGTGAGGAAGACATGATGTAGACCATGAGAGGGGTAGTGAAGAAGACATGATGTAGACCATGAAAAGGGGTAGTGAAGAAGACATGATGTAGACCATGAGAGGGGTAGTGAGGAAGACATGATGTAGACCATGAGAGGGATAGTGAGGAAGACATGATGTAGACCATGAGAGGGATAGTGAGGAAGACATGATGTAGACCATGAGAGGGATAGTGAGGAAGACATGATGTAGACCATGAGAGGGATAGCGAGGAAGACATGATGTAGACCATGAGAGGGATAGTGAGGAAGACATGATGTAGACCATGAGAGGGGTAGTGAAGAAGACATGATGTAGACCATGAGAAGGGTAGTGAAGAAGACATGATGTAGACCATGAGAGGGGTAGTGAGGAAGACATGATGTAGACCATGAGAGGGGTAGTGAGGAAGACATGATGTAGACCATGAGAGGGGTAGTGAGGAAGACATGATGTAGACCATGAGAGGGGTAGTGAAGAAGACATGATGTAGACCATGAGAGGGATAGTGAGGAAGACATGATGCAGACCATGAGAGGGGTAGTGAGGAAGACATGATGTAGACCATGAGAGGGGTAGTGAAGAAGACATGATGTAGACCATGAGAGGGATAGTGAGGAAGACATGATGTAGACCATGAGAGGGGTAGTGAAGAAGACATGATGTAGACCATGAGAGGGGTAGTGAGGAAGACATGATGCAGACCATGAGAGGGGTAGTGAAGAAGACATGATGTAGACCATGAGAGGGGTAGTGAGGAAGACATGATGCAGACCATGAGAGGGGTAGTGAGGAAGACATGATGTAGACCATGAAAGGGGTAGTGAGGAAGACATGATGTAGACCATGAGAGGGTGTGAGGAAGACATGATGTAGACCATGAGAGGGGTAGTGAGGAAGACATGATGTAGACCATGAGAGGGGTAGTGAGGAAGACATGATGTAGACCATGAGAGGGGTAGTGAGGAAGACATGATGTAGACCATGAGAGGGGTAGTGAGGAAGACATGATGCAGACCATGAGAGGGGTAGTGAAGAAGACATGATGTAGACCATGAGAGGGGTAGTGAGGAAGACATGATGTAGACCATGAGAGGGGTAGTGAAGAAGACATGATGTAGACCATGAGAGGGATAGTGAGGAAGACATGATGCAGACCATGAGAGGGGTAGTGAGGAAGACATGATGTAGACCATGAGAGGGGTAGTGAAGAAGACATGATGTAGACCATGAGAGGGATAGTGAGGAGACATGATGTAGACCATGAGAGGGGTAGTGAAGAAGACATGATGTAGACCATGAGAGGGGTAGTGAAGAAGACATGATGTAGACCATGAGAGGGGTAGTGAGGAAGACATGATGTAGACCATGAGAGGGGTAATGATAGAAGACATGATGTAGACAATGAGAGGGATAGTGAGGAAGACATGATGTAGACCATGAGAGGGGTAGTGAAGAAGACATGATGTAGACCATGAGAGGGGTAGTGAGGAAGACATGATGTAGACCATGAGAGGGGTAGTGAAGAAGACATGATGTAGACCATGAGAGGGGTAGTGAAGAAGACGTGATGTAGACCATGAGAGGGGTAGTGAAGAAGACATGATGTAGACCATGAGAGGGGTAGTGAGGAAGACATGATGTAGACCATGAGATGGGTAATGACAGAAGACATGATGTAGACCATGAGAGGGGTAGTGAAGAAGACATGATGTAGACCATGAGAGGGGTAGTGAAGAAGACATGATGTAGACCATGAGAGGGGTAGTGAAGAAGACATGATGCAGACCATGAGAGGGGTAGTGAGGAAGACATGATGTAGACCATGAGAGGGGTAGTGAAGAAGACATGATGTAGACCATGAGAGGGGTAGTGAAGAAGACATGATGCAGACCATGAGAGGGGTAGTGAGGAAGACATGATGTAGACCATGAGAGGGGTAGTGAAGAAGACATGATGTAGACCATGAGAGGGGTAGTGAAGAAGACATGATGCAGACCATGAGAGGGGTAGTGAGGAAGACATGATGTAGACCATGAGAGGGGTAGTGAAGAAGACATGATGTAGACCATGAGAGGGGTAGTGAAGAAGACATGATGTAGACCATGAGAGGGGTAATGACAGAAGACATGATGTAGACCATGAGAGGGGTAGTGAAGAAGACATGATGTAGACCATGAGAGGGGTAGTGAAGAAGACATGATGTAGACCATGAGGGGGGTAGTGAAGAAGACATGATGTAGACCATGAGAGGGTAGTGAAGAAGACATGATGTAGACCATGAGAGGGGTAGTGAAGAAGACATGATGTAGACCATGAGAGGGGTAGTGAAGAAGACATGATGTAGACCATGAGAGGGGTAGTGAAGAAGACATGATGTAGACCATGAGAGGGGTAATGACAGAAGACATGATGTAGACCATGAGAGGGGTAGTGAAGAAGACATGATGTAGACCATGAGAGGGGTAGTGAAGAAGACATGATGCAGACCATGAGAGGGGTAGTGAAGAAGACAAGATGTAGACCATGAGAGGGGTAGTGAGAAAGACATGATGTAGACCATGAGAGGGGTAGTGAGGAAGACATGATGTAGACCATGAGAGGGGTAGTGAGAAAGACATGATGTAGACAATGAGAGGGGTAGTGAGGAAGACATGATGTAGACCATGAGAGGGGTAGTGAAGAAGACATGATGTAGACCATTAGAGGGGTAGTGAAGAAGACATGATGCAGACCATGAGAGGGGTAGTGAAGAAGACATGATGCAGACCATGAGAGGGGTAGTGAAGAAGACATGATGTAGACCATGAGAGGGGTAGTGAAGAAACAAGAATGTAGACCATGAGAGGGGTAGTGAGGAAGACATGATGCAGACCATGAGAGGGGTAGTGAGGAAGACATGATGTAGACCATGAGAGGGATAGTGAAGAAGACATTATGTAGACCATTAGAGGGGTAGTGAAGAAGACATGATGCAGACCATGAGAGGGGTAGTGAAGAAGACATGATGCAGACCATGAGAGGGGTAGTGAAGAAGACATGATGTAGACCATGAGAGGGGTAGTGAAGAAGACAAGATGTAGACCATGAGAGGGGTAGTGAGGAAGACATGATGCAGACCATGAGAGGGGTAGTGAGGAAGACATGATGTAGACCATGAGAGGGATAGTGAGGAAGACATGATGCAGACCATGAGAGGGGTAGTGAGGAAGACATGATGTAGACCATGGAAATATAAACACAAATGCAGTATAATGTGATCCTTTATTGACAACGTTTCACCCACGCAGTGGGCTTTTTCAAGTCACACACGGATCTACCTGGGGTTGGAAGGTACGGGAGTATTTATAAATACTCCCGTACCTTCCAACCCCAGGTAGATCCGTTTTGTGACTTGAAAAAGCCCACTGCGTGGGTGAAACGTTGTCAATAAAGGATCACATTATACTGCATTTGTGTTTATATTTCCATTGTGTCGGTA
Source organism: Cherax quadricarinatus (assembly GCF_026875155.1). NCBI lineage: Eukaryota > Metazoa > Arthropoda > Malacostraca > Decapoda > Parastacidae > Cherax > Cherax quadricarinatus. The sequence continues at coordinate 6,593,503 of NC_069447.1, read as the reverse complement.
TTTTATACCATTTATTTCCATGTAGACCATGAGAGGGGTAGTGAGGAAGACATGATGCAGACCATGAGAAGGGTAGTGAGGAAGACATGATGCAGACCATGAGAGGGGTAGTGAGGAAGACATGATGTAGACCATGAGAGGGGTAGTGAAGAAGACATGATGTAGACCATGAGAGGGGTAGTGAGGAAGACATGATGTAGACCATGAGAGGGGTAGTGAAGAAGACATGATGTAGACCATGAGAGGGGTAGTGAGGAAGACATGATGCAGACCATGAGAGGGGTAGTGAAGAAGACATGACGTAGACCATGAGAGGGATAGTGAGGATCTGCACTCTCTAGAAAGACGTAGAATTAGGGGGGATATGATTGAGGTGTATAAATGGAAGACAGGAATAAATAAAGGGGATGTAAATAGTGTGCTGAAAATACCTAGCCTAGACAGGACTCGCAGCAATGGTTTTAAGTTGGAAAAATTCAGATTCAGGAAGGATATAGGAAAGTACTGGTTTGGTAATAGAGTTGTGGATGGGTGGAACAAACTCCCATGTACAGTTATAGAGGCCAGAACGTTGTGTAGCTTTAAAAATAGGTTGGATAAATACATGAGTAGATGTGGGTGGGTGTGAGTTGGACCTGATTAGCTTGTGCTACCAGGTCGGTTGCCGTGTTCCTCCCTTAAGTCAATGTGACCTGACCTGACTAGGTTGGGTGCATTGCCTTAAGCCGGTAGGAGACTTGGACCTGCCTCGCATGGGACAGTAGGCCTGCTGCAGTGTTCCTTCGTTCTTATGTTCTTATGTTCTTATGTTCTCTATGCATACTCATGTACTCTCTATATATACTCATATACTGTTTGTTCAGGTACATCTCTTTCTAGCTTGACTAAGTCCAGGTAGTCAATAAAGGATCGTACTGAGTTGCATGTTTGTCTAATTTTCCACCACATACAAAGACTTATGACGACGTTTCGGTGCGACTCGAGCCATTTACTAATGACTAGTTAAGTCCAAGTCGAACCGAAACATAGTCATAAGTTTGAGTCTTCAATGTGTAGGTTAAATATGTACTGTTTCAGTCATGGAACTGTGCGTTTTACTGCTTATGCTCCTAATTAATGCGTTTCTCCTCTAACTATAACAACAGTAATCCGAGTTTAATGTGGCACTTCCTAGAGACTTTTCAACCTTCATCACAATTCGTCTCACAACTTTCTCTCTGGTGGTCAGCTGCGATGACAAGATTTTGTAGGAACTCCGCCACGTCACACTCAGGTTTGTAATACGTCAGAAAATACACGTTCTTTGACATTCATAATCACGCCTATAATGCATATAATACGTCAGAAAACGCACGTTCTTTGGATCTCACAAACATGAATATAAAGTATATATAATACTTAAGGAAACTCAGGCTGTTTTGGATCTAGCAAACACACTTTAAACACGTATAATACGTCAATAAATGCACGCTTCTGGTACTCACAATTTTCTGCAGAATCCTAATGGAATGTATGGCAGGATTCCTGTAGGAGTCGACGAGTGACCTCCATGTTAACCACCACAACTGTACCAGCCAGCCCGGCCTCTCTCTGAACAACTCAAAGTTATTTATATGCAAAGAAAAAATGTAACTCAGGAAGTGAAAAAGAAATTAAAATAATGTCAAAATAATTTATATAACATACAATAAACTCAGAAATTTTTAAAGCTCTTTAGAAAGATTCAAAGTTATGTAGAAAGTGACAGAGTAATTTAGAAAGTGACAGAGTAATTTAGAAAGTGACAGTAATTTAGAAAGTGACAGTAATTTAGAAAGTGACAGTAATTTAGAAAGTAACAGAGTAATTTAGAAAGTGACAGTAATTTAGAAAGTGACAGTAATTTAGAAAGTGACAGAGTAATTTAGAAAGTGATAGTAATTTAGAAAGTGACAGAGTAATTTAGAAAGTGACAGTAATTTAGAAAGTGACAGTAATTTAGAAAGTGACAGAGTAATTTAGAAAGTGACAGTAATTTAGAAAGTGACAGTAATTTAGAAAGTGACAGTAATTTAGAAAGTGACAGTAATTTAGAAAGTGACAGAGTAATTTAGAAAGTGACAGTAATTTAGAAAGTGACAGTAAATTAGAAAGTGACAGAGTAATTTAGAAAGTGACAGAGTAATTTAGAAAGTGACAGAGTAATTTAGAAAGTGACAGAAATTTACAAAGTGACAGAGTAATTTAGAAAGTGACAGAGTAACTTAGAAAGTGACAGAGTAATTTTAAAAGTGACAGTAATTTAGAAAGTGACAGAGTAATTTAGAAAGTGACAGTAATTTAGAAAGTCACAGATTAATTTAGAAAGTGACAGAGTAATTTAGAAAGTGACAGAGCAATTAAGAAAGTGACGGAGTAACTAAGAAAGTGACAGAGTAATTAATAAAGTGACAGAGTAATTTAGAAAGTGACAGAGTAATTTAGAAAGTGACAGAGTAATTTAGAAAGTGACAGAGTAATTTAAAAAGTGACAGAGTAATTAAGAAAGTGACAGAGTTATTTAGAAAGTGACAGAGTAATTAAGAAAGTGACGGAGTAACTAAGAAAGTGACAGAGTAATTTAGAAAGTGACAGAGTAATTTAGAAAGTGACAGAGTAATTAAGAAAGTGACAGAGTAATTTAGAAAGTGACAGAGTAATTAATAAAGTGACAGAGTAATTTAAAAAGTGACAGAGTAATTTAGAAAGTGACAGAGTAATTAAGAAAGTGACAGAGTAATTTAGAAAGTGACAGAGTAATTTAGAAAGTGACAGAGTAATTTAAAAAGTGACAGAATAATTAAGAAAGCGACAGAGTAATTTAGAAAGTGACAGAGTAATTAATAAAGTGACAGACTAATTTAGAAAGTGACAGAGTAATTTAGAAAGTAGACAGAGTAATTTAAAAGTGACAGAGTAATTAAGAAAGTGACAGAGTAATTTAGAAAGTGACAGAGTAATTAATAAAGTGAGAGAGTAATTTAGAAAGTGACAGAGTAATTAATAAAGTGACAGAGTAATTTAAAAAGTGACAGAGTAATTTAGAAAGTGACAGAGTAATTAAGAAAGTGACAGAGTAATTTAGAAAGTGACAGAGTAATTTAGAAAGTGACAGAGTAATTTAAAAAGTGACAGAATAACTAAGAAAGTGACAGAGTAATTTAGAAAGTGACAGAGTAATTAATAAAGTGACAGACTAATTTAGAAAGTGACAGAGTAATTTAGAAAGTGACAGAGTAATTTAAAAAGTGACAGAGTAATTAAGAAAGTGACAGAGTAATTTAGAAAGTGACAGAGTAATTAATAAAGTGACAGAGTAATTTAGAAAGTGACAGAGTAATTTAGAAAGTGACAGAGTAATTAAGAAAGTGACAGAGTAATTAAGAAAGTGACAGAGTAATTTAGAAAGTGACAGAGTAATTTAGAAAGTGACAGTAATTTAGAAAGTGACAGTAATTTAGAAAGTAACAGAGTAATTTAGAAAGTGACAGTAATTTAGAAAGTGACAGTAATTTAGAAAGTGACAGAGTAATTTAGAAAGTGATAGTAATTTAGAAAGTGACAGAGTAATTTAGAAAGTGACAGTAATTTAGAAAGTGACAGTAATTTAGAAAGTGACAGAGTAATTTAGAAAGTGACAGTAATTTAGAAAGTGACAGTAATTTAGAAAGTGACAGTAATTTAGAAAGTGACAGTAATTTAGAAAGTGACAGAGTAATTTAGAAAGTGACAGTAATTTAGAAAGTGACAGTAAATTAGAAAGTGACAGAGTAATTTAGAAAGTGACAGAGTAATTTAGAAAGTGACGGAGTAATTTAGAAAGTGACAGAAATTTACAAAGTGACAGAGTAATTTAGAAAGTGACAGAGTAACTTAGAAAGTGACAGAGTAATTTTAAAAGTGACAGTAATTTAGAAAGTGACAGAGTAATTTAGAAAGTGACAGTAATTTAGAAAGTCACAGATTAATTTAGAAAGTGACAGAGTAATTTAGAAAGTGACAGAGCAATTAAGAAAGTGACGGAGTAACTAAGAAAGTGACAGAGTAATTAATAAAGTGACAGAGTAATTTAGAAAGTGACAGAGTAATTTAGAAAGTGACAGAGTAATTTAGAAAGTGACAGAGTAATTTAAAAAGTGACAGAGTAATTAAGAAAGTGACAGAGTTATTTAGAAAGTGACAGAGTAATTAAGAAAGTGACGGAGTAACTAAGAAAGTGACAGAGTAATTTAGAAAGTGACAGAGTAATTAATAAAGTGACAGAGTAATTTAAAAAGTGACAGAGTAATTTAGAAAGTGACAGAGTAATTAAGAAAGTGACAGAGTAATTTAGAAAGTGACAGAGTAATTTAGAAAGTGACAGAGTAATTTAAAAAGTGACAGAATAATTAAGAAAGCGACAGAGTAATTTAGAAAGTGACAGAGTAATTAATAAAGTGACAGACTAATTTAGAAAGTGACAGAGTAATTTAGAAAGTGACAGAGTAATTTAAAAAGTGACAGAGTAATTAAGAAAGTGACAGAGTAATTTAGAAAGTGACAGAGTAATTAATAAAGTGACAGAGTAATTTAGAAAGTGACAGAGTAATTAATAAAGTGACAGAGTAATTTAAAAAGTGACAGAGTAATTTAGAAAGTGACAGAGTAATTAAGAAAGTGACAGAGTAATTTAGAAAGTGACAGAGTAATTTAGAAAGTGACAGAGTAATTTAAAAAGTGACAGAATAACTAAGAAAGTGACAGAGTAATTTAGAAAGTGACAGAGTAATTAATAAAGTGACAGACTAATTTAGAAAGTGACAGAGTAATTTAGAAAGTGACAGAGTAATTTAAAAAGTGACAGAGTAATTAAGAAAGTGACAGAGTAATTTAGAAAGTGACAGAGTAATTAATAAAGTGACAGAGTAATTTAGAAAGTGACAGAGTAATTTAGAAAGTGACAGAGTAATTAAGAAAGTGACAGAGTAATTAAGAAAGTGACAGAGTAATTTAGAAAGTGACAGAGTAATTTAGAAAGTGACAGTAATTTAGAAAGTGACAGAGTAATTTAGAAAGTGAAAGAGTAATATAGAAAGTGACAGAGTAATTTAGAAAGTGACAGAGTAATTTAGAAAGTGACAGAGTAATTTAAAAAGTGACAGTAATTTACAAAGTGACAGAGTAATTAAGAAAGTGACAGTAATTGAGAAAGTAACAGAGTAATTTAGAAAGTGACAAAGTAATTTAGAAAGTGACAGAGTAATTAAGAAAGTGACGGAGTAATTAAGAAAGTGACAGAGTAATTTAAAAAGTGACAGAGTAATTAAGAAAGTGACAGAGTAATTTAGAAAGTGACAGAGTAATTAATAAAGTGACAGAGTAATTTAGAAAGTGACAGAGTAATTTAGAAAGTGACAGAGTAATTTAGAAAGTGACAGAGTAATTTAAAAAGTGACAGAGTAATTAAGAAAGTGACAGAGTTATTTAGAAAGTGACAGAGTAATTAAGAAAGTGACGGAGTAACTAAGAAAGTGACAGAGTAATTTAGAAAGTGACAGAGTAATTTAGAAAGTGACAGTAATTTAAAAAGTGACAGAGTAATTAAGAAAGTGAGAGAGTAATTTAGAAAGTGACAGAGTAATTAATAAAGTGAGAGAGTAATTTAGAAAGTGACAGAGTAATTTAGAAAGTGACAGAGTAATTAAGAAAGTGACAGAGTAATTTAGAAAGTGCCAGAGTAATTTAGAAAGTGACAGAGTAATTTAAAAAGTGACAGAATAATTAAGAAAGTGACAGAGTAATTTAGAAAGTAACAGAGTAATTAATAAAGTGACAGACTAATTTAGAAAGTGACAGAGTAATTTAGAAAGTGACAGAGTAATTTAAAAAGTGACAGAATAATTAAGAAAGTGACAGAGTAATTTAGAAAGTGACAGAGTAATTAATAAAGTGACAGAGTAATTTAGAAAGTGACAGAGTAATTTAGAAAGTGACAGAGTAATTAAGAAAGTGACAGAGTAATTAAGAAAGTGACAGGATAATTTAGAAAGTGACAGAGAAATTTAGAAAGTGACAGAGTAATTTAGAAAGTGACAGAAATTTACAAAGTGACAGAGTAATTTAGAAAGTGACAGAGTAACTTAGAAAGTGACAGAGTAATTTTAAAAGTGACAGTAATTTAGAAAGTGACAGAGTAATTTAGAAAGTGAGAGTAATTTAGAAAGTCACAGATTAATTTAGAAAGTGACAGAGTAATTTAGAAAGTGACAGAGCAATTAAGAAAGTGACGGAGTAACTAAGAAAGTGACAGAGTAATTTAGAAAGTGACAGACTAATTTAGAACGTGACAGAGTAATTTAAAAAGTGACAGAGTAATTAAGAAAGTGACAGAGTAATTTAGAAAGTGACAGAGTAATTAATAAAGTGACAGAGTAATTTAGAAAGTGACAGAGTAATTTAGAAAGTGACAGAGTAATTTTGAAAGTGACAGAGTAATTTAAAAAGTGACAGAGTAATTATGAAAGTGACAGAGTTATTTAGAAAGTGACAGAGTAATTAAGAAAGTGACGGAGTAACTAAGAAAGTGACAGAGTAATTTAGAAAGTGACAGAGTAATTTAGAAAGTGACAGAGTAATTAAGAAAATGACAGAGTAATTTAGAAAGTGACAGAGTAATTAATAAAGTGACAGAGTAATTTAAAAAGTTACAGAGTAATTTAGAAAGTGACAGAGTAATTAAGAAAGTGACAGAGTAATTTAGAAAGTGACAGAGTAATTTAGAAAGTGACAGAGTAATTTAAAAAGTGACAGAATAATTAAGAAAGTGACAGAGTAATTTAGAAAGTGACAGAGTAATTAATAAAGTGACAGAGTAATTTAGAAAGTGACAGAGTAATTTAGAAAGTGACAGAGTAATTTAAAAAGTGACAGAATAACTATGAAAGTGACAGAGTAATTTAGAAAGTGACGGAGTAATTAATAAAGTGACAGACTAATTTAGAAAGTGACCGAGTAATTTAGAAAGTGACAGAGTAATTTAAAAAGTGACAGAGTAATTAAGAAAGTGACAGAGTAATTTAGAAAGTGACAGAGTAATTAATAAAGTGACAGAGTAATTTAGAAAGTGACAGAGTAATTTAGAAAGTGACAGAGTAATTAAGAAAGTGACAGAGTAATTAAGAAAGTGACAGAGTAATTTAAAAAGTGACAGTAATTTACAAAGTGACAGAGTAATTAAGAAAGTGACAGTAATTGAGAAAGTGACAGAGTAATTTAGAAAGTGACAAAGTAATTTAGAAAGTGACAGAGTAATTAAGAAAGTGACGGAGTAATTAAGAAAGTGACAGAGTAATTTAAAAAGTGACAGAGTAATTAAGAAAGTGACAGAGTAATTTAGAAAGTGACAGAGTAATTAATAAAGTGACAGAGTAATTTAGAAAGTGACAGAGTAATTTAGAAAGTGACAGAGTAATTTAGAAAGTGACAGAGTAATTTAAAAAGTGACAGAGTAATTAAGAAAGTGACAGAGTTATTTAGAAAGTGACAGAGTAATTAAGAAAGTGACGGAGTAACTAAGAAAGTGACAGAGTAATTTAGAAAGTGACAGAGTAATTTAGAAAGTGACAGTAATTTAAAAAGTGACAGAGTAATTAAGAAAGTGAGAGAGTAATTTAGAAAGTGATAGAGTAATTAATAAAGTGAGAGAGTAATTTAGAAAGTGACAGAGTAATTTAGAAGGTGACAGAGTAATTAAGAAAGTGACAGAGTAATTTAGAAAGTGCCAGAGTAATTTAGAAAGTGACAGAGTAATTTAAAAAGTGACAGAATAATTAAGAAAGTGACAGAGTAATTTAGAAAGTAACAGAGTAATTAATAAAGTGACAGACTAATTTAGAAAGTGACAGAGTAATTTAGAAAGTGACAGAGTAATTTAAAAAGTGAAAGAGTAATTAAGAAAGTGACAGAGTAATTTAGAAAGTGACAGAGTAATTAATAAAGTGACAGAGTAATTTAGAAAGTGACAGAGTAATTTAGAAAGTGACAGAGTAATTAAGAAAGTGACAGAGTAATTAAGAAAGTGACAGGATAATTTAGAAAGTGACAGAGAAATTTAGAAACTGACAGGATAATTTAGAAAGTGACAGTAATTTAGAAAGTGACAGAGTAATTTAGAAAGTGACAGAGTAATTAAGAAAGTGACAGAGTAATTTAGAATGTGACAGAGTAATTTAGAAAATGACAGAGTAATTTAGAAAGTGACAGAGTAATTTAGAAAGTGACAGGATAATTTAGAAAGTGACAGAGAAATTTAGAAAGTGACAGGATAATTTAGAAAGTGACAGTAATTTAGAAAGTGACAGTAATTTAGAAAGTGACAGGATAATTTAGATAGTGACAGAGTAATTTAGAAAGTGACAAGATAATTTAGAAAGTGACAGAGCAATTTAGAAAGTGACAGGAAAATTTAGAAAGTGACAGAGTAATTTAGAAAGTGGCAGTAATTTAGAAAGTGACAGAGTAATTTAGAAAGTGAAAGAGTAATTTAGAAAGTGACAGAGTAATTTAGAAAGTGACAGAGTAATTTAGAAAGTGACAGAGTAATTTAAAAAGTGACAGTAATTTAGAAAGTGACAGAGTAATTAAGAAAGTGACAGTAATTTAGAAAGTGACAGAGTAATTTAGAAAGTGACAAAATAATTTAGAAAGTGACAGAGTAATTTAGAAAGTGACAGAGTAATTTAAAAAGTGACAGAGTAATTAAGAAAGTGAAAGAGTAATTTAGAAAGTGACAGAGGAATTATAAAGTGACAGAGTAATTTAGAAAGTGACAGAGTAATTTAGAAAGTGACAGAGTAATTAAGAAAGTGACAGAGTAATTAATAAAGTGACAGAGTAATTTAGAAAGTGACAGAGTAATTTAGGAAGTGACAGAGTAATTTAGAAAGTGACAGAGTAATTAAGAAAGTGGCAGAGTAATTTAAAAAGTGACAGCGTAATTTAGAAAGTGACAGAGTAATTTAGAAAGTGACAGAGTAATTTAGAAAGTGACAGGATAATTTAGAAAGTGACAGAGAAATTTAGAAAGTGACAGGATAATTTAGATAGTGACAGAGCAATTTAGAAAGTGACAAGATAATTTAGAAAGTGACAGAGCAATTTAGAAAGTGACAGGAAAATTTAGAAAGTGACAGAGTAATTTAGAAAGTGACAGTAATTTAGAAAGTGACAGAGTAATTTAGAAAGAGAAAGAGTAATTTAGAAAGTGACAGAGTAATTTAGAAAGTGACAGAGTAATTTAGAAAGTGACAGAGTAATTTAAAAAGTGACAGAGTAATTAAGAAAGTGAAAGAGTAATTTAGAAAGTGACAGAGGAATTATAAAGTGACAGAGTAATTTAGAAAGTGACAGAGTAATTTAGAAAGTGACAGAGTAATTAAGAAAGTGACAGAGTAATTAATAAAGTGACAGAGTAATTTAGAAAGTGACAGAGTAATTTAGAAAGTGACAGAGTAATTTAGAAAGTGACAGAGTAATTAAGAAAGTGGCAGAGTAATTTAAAAAGTGACAGCGTAATTTAGAAAGTGACAGAGTAATTTAGAAAGTGACAGAGTAATTTAGAAAGTGACAGGATAATTTAGAAAGTGACAGAGAAATTTAGAAAGTGACAGGATAATTTAGAAAGTGACAGAGTAATTTAGAAAGTGACAAGATAATTTAGAAAGTGACAGGAGAAATTTAGAAAGTGACAGAGTAATTTAGAAAGTGACAGAGTAATTTAGAAAGTGACAGAGTAATTTAAAAAGTGACAGAGTAATTAAGAAAGTGACAGAGTAATTTAGAAAGTGACAGAGTAATTATAAAGTGACAGAGTAATTTAGAAAGTGACAGAGTAATTTAGAAAGTGACAGAGTAATTAAGAAAGTGACAGAGTAATTAATAAAGTGACAGTAATTTAGAAAGTGGCAGAGTAATTTAGAAAGTGACAGAGTAATTAAGAAAGTGACAGAGTAATTTAGAAAGTGACAGGATAATTTAGAAAGAGACAGAGTAATTTAGAAAGTGATAGAGTAATTTAGAAAGTGACAGGATAATTTAGAAAGTGACAGAGAAATTTAGAAAGTGACAGGATAATTTAGAAAGTGACAGTAATTTAGAAAGTGACAGTAATTTAGAAAGTGACAGTAATTTAGAAAGTGACAGGATAATTTAGAAAGTGACAGAGTAATTTAGAAAGTGTCAAGATAATTTAGAAAGTGACAGGAGTAATTTAGAAAGTGACAGGAAAATTTAGAAAGTGACAGAGGAATTTAGAAAGTGACAGTAATTTAGAAAGTGACAGGATAATTTAGAAAGTGACAGAGTAATTTAGAAAGTGACAATAATTTAGAAAGTGACAGTAATTTATAAGGTGAGAGGATAATTTAGAAAGTGACAGAGTAATTTAGAAAGTGACAGGATAATTTAGAAAGTGACAGGATAATTTAGAAAGTGACAGAGTAATTCAGAAAGTGACAGAGTAATTTAGAAAGTGACAGAGTAATTTATAATTTAGAAAGTGACAGAGCAATTTAGAAGGTGACAGAGTAATTTAGAAAGTGATAGGATAATTTAGAAAGAGACAGAGTAATTTAGAAAGTGATAGGATAATTTAGAAAGTTACAGAATAATTTAGAAAGTGACAGAGTAATTTAGAAAGTGATAGGATAATTTAGAAAGTGACAGAGTAATTTAGAAAGTGACAGAGTAATTCAGAAAGTGACAGAGTTATTTTATAAAGTGACAGTAATTTATAATTTAGAAAGTGACAGAGTAATTTAGATAGTGACAGAGTAATTTAGAAAGTGATAGGATAATTTAGAAAGTGACAGAGTAATTTAGAAAGTGATAGGATAATTTAGAAAGTGAGAGTAATTTAGAAAGTGACAGTAATTTAGAAAGTGACAGTAATTTAGAAAGTGACAGTAATTTAGAAAGTGACAGTAATTTAGAAAGTGACAGTAATTTAGAAAGTGACAGTAATTTAGAAAGTGACAGTAATTTAGAAAGTGACCGTAATATAGAAAGTGACAGTAATTTAAAAAGTGACAGTAATTTAGAAAGTGACAGTAATTTAGAAAGTGACAGTAATTTAGAAAGTGACAGTAATTTAGAAAGTGACAGTAATTTAGAAAGCCTCAAAATAATTAAATATAAAAAGCTTCTCAAATACATTTAGTATTAACAATTTAGTTCAGAAATTTACTATGAATTTTTTTATTTTAAAATACATAAAACATTATAAAGTATAAACGTAGGCCTAATGTTAGCCGTTAACAGCAGGCCTACTAAGGTAACAGTAGGCCTACTAAGTTAACAGTAGGCCTACTAAGTTAACAGTAGGCCTACTAAGTTAACAGTAGGCCTACTAAGTTAACAGTAGGCCTACTAAGTTAACAGTAGGCCTACTAAGTTAACAGCAGGCCTACTAAGTTAACAGTAAGCCTACTAATTTAAGAGTAGGCCTACTGAGTTAACAGTAGACCTACTAAGTTAACAGCAGGCCTACTAAGTTAACAGTAGTCCTACTAAGTTAACAGTAGTTCTACTAAGTTAACAGTAGGCCTACTAAGTTAACAGTATGCCTACTAAGTTAACAGTAGGCCTACTAAGTTAACAGTAGGCCTACTAATTTAACAGCAGGCCAAAGTTAACAGTAGGTCTACTAAGTTAACAGTTGGCTTACTAAGTTAACAGTAAGCCTACTAAGTTGACAGTAGGCCTACTAAGTTAACAGTAGGCCTACTAAGTTAACAGTAGGCCTACTAAGATACCAGCAGGCCTACTAAGTTAACAGTAGGCCTACTAAGTTAACAGTAGGCCTACTAAGTTAACAGTAGGCCTACTAAGTTAACAACAGGCCTACTAAGTTAACAGTAGGCCTAATAAGTTAACAGTAGGCCTACTAAATTGACAGTAGGCCTATTAAGTTAACAGTAGGCCTACTGAGTTAACAGTAGGCCTACTAAATTAACATCAGGCCTACTAAATTAACAGTAGGCCTACTAAGTTAACAGTAGGCCTACTAAGTTAACAGTAGTCCTACTAAGTTAACAGTAGGCCTACTAAGTTAACAGTATGCCTACTAAGTTAACAGTAGGCCTACTAAGTTAACAGTAGGCCTACTAATTTAACAGCAGGCCAAAGTTAACAGTATGTCTACTAAGTTAACAGTTGGCTTACTAAGTTAACAGTAAGCCTACTAAGTTGACAGTAGGCCTACTAAGTTAACAGTAGGCCTACTAAGTTAACAGTAGGCCTACTAAGATAACAGCAGGCCTACTAAGTTAACAGTAGGCCTACTAAGTTAACAGTAGGCCTACTAAGTTAACAACAGGCCTACTAAGTTAACAGTAGGCCTAATAAGTTAACAGTAGGCCTACTAAATTGACAGTAGGCCTACTAAGTTAACAGTAGGCCTACTAAATTAACAGTAGGCCTACTAAGTTAACAGTAGGCCTACTGAGCTAACAGTAGGCCTACTAAGTTAATAGCAGGCCTACTAAGTTAACAGCAGGCCTACTATGTTAACAGTAGGCCTAGTAAGTTAACAGTAGGCCTACTAAGTTAGCAACAGGCCTACTAAGTTAACAGTAGGCCTACTAAGTTAACAGTAGGCCTAGTAAGTTAACAGTAGGCCTACTAAGTTAGCAACAAGCCTACTAAGTTAACAGTAGGCCTACTAAGAAGAGTGGAGCTTACGACGACGTTTCGGTCCGACTTGGACCTTTTACAAAGTCACACTAACAAAAATGAGAGCAGGATGGGTATATATAGGCAGGAAGTGGTGGAAGGAATCTAATTTCTTGCTTCCTTTCCTTGTTGTTCATGTCCACCTCTCAGACACAGGTTTTGCCTTTTCCGTTTACAGCAAACCTATGCACAGTGGCATGTACATTCACTACTTTTCTTATCATGCTTTCTCTGTCAAGAAAAGTGTTCTTATCTCCCTCTTTCTCCGTGCTCTCCGCATCTGTGATCCTCAGTTCCTTCCAGCAGGAATTTCCACTCTTCATAATTCGTTTTCCCGTCTTGGCTACACTTAACATTTCATAGACTTTGCCTTCTCACGAGCTAAACGTAATTTCTTCTCTCCCAAACTCTCTACTCCTGGGAACTCTTCTGTCCTCTGCCTTCCCTACATTTCCGGTCTTTCTAATCTCAACTCTTCTCTCCGTCCCTTAGACATCAAGCTTACTTTCCGCACTAATCTCGTTCATACCTCTCCTCCCTCTACAGATGCTAATGGTGTCTACTCTGTTTCTTGTTCCCCCTGTCCTCTTCAGTACTTTGGAGAAACTGGCCGATCTCTTTCTGACAGACTTAGGGAGCACAAAAGTGGTTTCAGGCTTGCCGACATCAATAATGCTCTTTTCTGTCACGTCAGAGATCACGGTCATCCTATTGACTGGTCTTCTGCTAAAACTGTCTTCCCTACTTCCAACTTCAACAGTCGCCGTCTGGTTGAATCCTCCCTAATACACAACTTTCCTTGTATGAATCTTAGTCGTGGCTTCGTCTCTGTAGATGCCTTCCTCTCCCACTACATTGTAAAATGCTCCGAACTTCAAAACACTCGTGACCTAACCTGATTCCTCCATTTTTCTTCTTCTCCCTCTTCCCCTTTTCTCTTTCCTTTTTCTCCTTTGGGTTCTCTTTCTTCTACCCTGTGTATTTTTTCCTTCTTTATTTATTTATTTATTTATTTGTTTCCCCCCCCCTCGGTGTTATTGCTCTTACCCTCTGTGGGCACCAGCTCCCTTGTAGTGCTTCTCTTTCTTAGTATTTGACTGGCCCCTCCTACTCTTACTACCTCCCCGCTACTACTTCCTTCCCTCCACTACTACCACTATTACTACTACTACTACTACTATACTACTACTACTACTACTACTACTACTACTACTACTACTACTACTTCTATATACTACTACTATACTACATACTACTACTACTACTACTATACTACTACTTACTACTACTACTACTACTACTACTACTACTACTACTACTACTACTACTACTACTACTTCTACTACTACTACTACTACTACTACTACTACTACTTCTACTACTACTACTACTACTACTACCACCACCTCCTGCCTATATATATCCATCCTGCTCTCCTTTTCGTTAGTGTGACTTTGTGAATGGTCGTAAACTCCAGTCTTCTATATGCGGGTTAATTGTGTAGCGTTCCAGTCACGGTACTGTCTTTTTCGTCATTTAGTAGGCCTACTGTTGGGAGCTCACAGTAGGCCTACTGTTAGGTGCAAAAAGTTGGCCGAATTCTCAAACATAATTGTCCTACTCACGGAATATTCCTGAAGAAAATTTCATCTTGTTCCTGAAATAGAGAATATAATTAGAAAAATTAAATGAAAAGACTAAGAGTGGAAGGTGATGAGATTAGTGAGGCAGACATAACTTGTCTCAGTGACAGACATAACTTGTCTCAGTGACAGATATAACTTGTCTCAGTGACAGATATAACATGTCTCAGTGACAGATATAACATGTCTCAGTGACAGACATAACTGCTCAGTGACAGACATAACTTGTCTCAGTGACAGACTATAACTTGTCTCAGTGACAGATATAACATATACTCATGACAGAATAACTGTCTCAGTGACAGATATAACTTGTCTCAGTGACAGATATAACATGTCTCAGTGACAGATATAACTTGTCTCAGTGACAGATATAACATGTCTCAGTGACAGACATAACTTGTCTCAGTGACAGACATAACTTGTCTCAGTGACAGATATAACTTGTCTCAGTGACAGACATAACTTGTCTCAGTGACAGACATAACTTGTCTCAGTGACAGATATAACTTGTCTCAGTGACAGACTATAACATGTCTCAGTGACAGACTATAACTTGTCTCAGTGACAGATATAACTTGTCTCAGTGACAGACATAACTTGTCTCAGTGACAGAATAACTTGTCTCAGTGACAGATATAACTTGTCTCAGTGACAGACATAACTTGTCTCAGTGACAGACATAACTTGTCTCAGTGACAGATATAACTTGTCTCAGTGACAGACATAACATGCCTCAGTGACAGACATAACTTGTCTCAGTGACAGATATAACTTGTCTCAGTGACAGACATAACTTGTCTCAGTGACAGATATAACTTGTCTCAGTGACAGATATAACTTGTCTCAGTGACAGACATAACTTGTCTCAGTGACAGATATAACTTGTCTCAGTGACAGATATAACTTGTCTCAGTGACAGATATAACTTGTCTCAGTGACAGACATAACTTGTCTCAGTGACAGATATAACTTGTCTCAGTGACAGACATAACATGCCTCAGTGACAGACATAACTTGTCTCAGTGACAGATATAACTTGTCTCAGTGACAGATATAACTTGTCTCAGTGACAGACATAACTTGTCTCAGTGACAGACATAACTTGTCTCAGTGACAGATATAACTTGTCTCAGTGACAGACATAACTTGTCTCAGTGACAGATATAACTTGTCTCAGTGACAGACATAACTTGTCTCAGTGACAGACATACAATGTCTCAGTGACAGACATACAATGTCTCAGTGACAGACATATAGTATGGTATGAATGGAGAAGACTGTCAGAAGAAGAGTGGTGAAGCACCTAGATGGGAATAAGCTCATACACAATAACTAGCACGGTTTCAGGAATGGTATATCCTGTATCACAAATTTACTGGAGTTCTACTAGGTACAGAAGTAAGACAGGAGAGAGAGGGATGAAGATTACATTTTCTTGGACTGTAAGAAGGTATTCGACACAGTTCGACATATTCGACACAGTTCGACACACGAGATTGGTACAAAAGCTAGAGGAGCAGCCAGGAATAGCAGGACAAGCATTCCAATGGACCAGGGAATACCTGAGAAAGCGGAAATAACTTGTGATGTGTCGTGACGAGGTGTCAAATTGGGCGCAGTCCTTGGACCAGAGTTGTTTTTGGTGTATGTGAAAAACATGAAGGAAGGAATAGATTCTGAGGCGTCCCTACTGGACGACGACGTCAAACTAGTGAGGAGAATATAAGCGGACGAGAATCAGCTAAGTCTATAAGGGGATGTGGAAAAACTGCATTCCTGGTCTGACAAGTGGCTCCTGGAGTTTAACCCCACTCAATGTAAAGTCATGAAGCTTGAGGAAGAACAAGGAAGACCGCAGACGGAATACGTGCTAGGGGGTCAATGGCTACAAACATCACTCAACGAAAACAATCTTAGGATGAGTATCATACCGAGCACATCTCCTGAGGCGCATATCAAACAAATTGCTGCAGCAGCATACGGGTGCCTTGCAAACCTACAAATAGCATTTCCACACCTGAATAAGGAGTCACTTAAGACACTCTACACAGTGTACGTTAGACCCATATTGGAGTATTCAGTACCAGTATGGAACTCACACCTGGTAAAGCACTATAGGAAATTAAAGAAAGTGCAAGGTTTGCAACAAGCCTAGACGCGGAGCCCTGGTGTATGTCCTACTAGGAGGTTAAGGGAAATTAACCAGATGACATTGGATGATGGGGGACGGGACATAAAAACAACATAAAATACTGAGAGGAATTGACAAGATGGATAGGGACAGGCTGTTACAAAGCCAGGACACAGCAACAATGGGGTCACAAATGAAAGTTGAAAATTCTGATGGGTTACATGGATGTTAGGAAGCATTTCCTCAGTAACAGAGTTGTCAGAATGTGGAACAATCTGGAGAGTGATGTAGTGGAGGCAGGATCCATACAAAAGTTTAAGAAGAGTTACGAGAATGGGCCTAGTAACCACCAGCAATGAGTCGGGGCCAGAAGCTATGCCTCGGCCCCTGCGACCACAAATAGGTGAGTTTACAAGAATCGACTCTGAAGTATGTAAGAAGATTAACATGAGATTCAAAGAAGTATTTACAGTGGAGACAGAAAAGACTCCAGAAAGACGGAGAGGTGGAGTACACCAGCAAGTGCTGGACACGATACATACAACCGAAGAGGTAAAGAGGCTGCTAAGTGAACTAGATATCTCAAAGGCGACAGGGCCAGAAAACATCTCTCCGAGGGTTAGGAGAGAGGGAGCAGAGGCACTTTGTGTACCACTAACAACAATATTCAACACATCTATTGAAACAGGGCGACTACCTGAGGAATGAAAGACAGCAAATGTAATCCTAATTAAAAAAAAAAAGAGACAGACACAGCATTAAACAACAGACCAGTTTAACTGACATGTATTGTACGCAAAGTCACGGAGAAGACTATCAGGAGAAGAGTTGTGGACCACCAACACGGATTCAGAGATGGGAAATCCTGTGTCACTAACCTACTAGAGTTCTATGACAGGGTGATACAAGTAAGACAAGAGAGAGAGGGAGAGGGGAGGGTAGATTGAATTTTCTTAGACTATAGGAAGGCTTTTAACACTGTTCCACACAAGAGAGTAGAGCAAAAGTTGGAGGACCAGGCAGGTATAACAAGGAAGGCACTGTAATGGATCAGAGAATACCTGTCGGGAAGGCATCAGCGAATCATGGTACATGATTAGGTGTCAGAGGAGCCGCTGTTGTGAGCGGGGTACCACAGGAGGTTCAGTAATAGGACCAGTGCTGTTTCAGGTACATATGCATGACTAGACGGAAAGAAGAGACTCAGAAATATCCCTGTTTGCAGATGAAGTGAACTTAATAAGGAGAAGGCGGAACTACGAGAGGATCTGGAGAGGCTGCAGGCCTGGTCCAGAAACTGGTTCATGGAGTTCAACCCCACCAAGTGCAAAGTTATGAAGATCGGAGAAGGGCAAAGATGACCTCAGACAGAGTACAATCTAGGGACCCAAAGACTACAAACCACCTCAAGGAAAAGGATCTTGGGTGAGTATAATGCCGAGCATATATTCTGAGGCACACATGATCCAAATAACTGCTGCAGCATATGGGCGCCTGGCAAGCCTAAAAATAACATTCCGACATCTCAATAAGGAATCTTTCAGGACCTTGTACACCGTGTATGTCAGGCCTATATTGGAGTATGCAGCACCAGTTTGAAACCCACACCAAGCCAAGCACCTCAGGAAATTAGAGAAAGTGCAAAGGTTAGTAACAAGACTAGTCTCGGAGCTAAGGGGCATGTCCTCCGAGGAGAGGTTAAGAGAACTCGAACAGACGACACTGGACGACAGGTGGGGCAGGGAGGACATAATAAGGACATACAAAATACTTTGAGAAATCGACATGGTGGACAGAGACAGGAGGTTCCAGAGATGGGACACAGCAACAAGGGGTCACAATTGGAAGCTGAAGACTCAGATGACCCACAGGGATGTTAGGAAGATTTCTTCAGTCATAGAGTTGTCAAGAAGTGGAATAATCTGGAGAGTGTTGCAGTTAAGGTAGGTACCATACACATCTTCAGGAAGAGGTAATATAAAGCTCATGGAACAGTGAGAGTGGGGACCAACTGCGACCAGTGAAGACGCGGGGCCAACACCTGTGAAACGCCCCCGTAACCCAAAATTTGGTGAATAAAATAAAACGAAAAATTATGATGTTTTAAGTTTATAGATGTTTACAGATGTTTTTAGATGTTTTAGAGTTTATAGTGTTTATAGTGTTTATAGAGTTTTAAAATGTTTTATAAATGTTTTTAGATGTTTATAGATGAATATAAATTTTGATAATTTAATAATTTCTTTTTTAGTTTCGTAAGACAAAAACTTTTTATAAATACAGTGATGGAGTGATGGACAGTTATGGATGGTACAGTCATGTGTGGTTACATCATGTTAGGTACAGTCTGTGATGGGAAATCAAGTGATGGTTTCAGTCATGTGTGGTTTCAGTCAAGTGATGGTACAGTTTTGTGATGGTACGTAAGTGATGGTCGTCAGTGATGGTCAGTATGTGATGGTACAGATGTGATGGTACAGTTGTGGGTAAGTCAAATGATGGACAGTCATGTGTGGGACAGTTATGTGTGGTAGTATTGATGGTCAGTCATGTAGGTAAATAGTGATGGTACAGTTGTGTGGTACAGTCAATGATGGTCAGTCTGTGTGGTCAGTATGTGATTACAGTCAAATGATGGTTTTAGTCATTGATGGTAAAATATTGATGGTACAGTCATGTGATGGTACAGATGTGTGGTACAGTCATGGATGGAGGTTGGCAGTATGTAGGTAAGTCATGTGGGAAGGTGAGGACAGTTTGTGATGGTACAGTCGTGAGGGAGTGGAGGGTCATATTGATGGAGTGGGGTACATCATGTGATGGATGTTTGTACGTCATGTGAGTACAGTCATGTGTTGATTGATGGTACAGTCAGTGTGGAAGGGAGGAGGACGTCTTGTGATGGAGTATTGGTACGTTGTTGGGGGAATGGAAAAGTCATGTGATGGGTTTGGGTCATTTATGGATGGTTTGTCAGCGTGATGAAGTGAGGGTTCGTCATGTGATGGAGTGGGGTACAGTATGTGAGGGAAAATTGAGGTCAGTTGTGATGGAGTGATGGTAAGTATTTTGATGGAGTATGGTGCATTTCAGTGGGGTTACAGTATTGTTACAGTCATGTGATGGGGGGTCAGTAGGAGGGTACAGTCTTGTGATGGGTTTTGTAGGGTAAAGGTGAGGGTTTAGTTATGGGGGACAGAGTGATGGTACAGTTGTGATGGATGATGGAAGTATGTGATGGAGTGAGGGTTTCGGGTTGTGAGGGTTTTCGTCATGTGTTTTTTAAGTCATGTGATGGTACAGTCATGTGTGGAGTGGAAGGTCAGTCATGTGTGGTACAGTCTGTGAGGGGAGTATTGTTACAGTCATGGAGGGTTTCAGTCATGTGACAGGGTGGTACAGTCATGTGATGGAAGGGGTAGGGTATACTTGTGAGGGGAAAAGTGATGGTCAGTCATGTGTGGTACGTCATGTGATGGTAAGTCATGTGAGGGTGTTTTGGACGTCAGTGATGGTCAGTCATTGGAGGGGAGTGATGGTACAGTCTGGGGATGGTTTTCTTTTTTTTTTTTTTTTTTTTTTTTTTTTTTTTTTTTTTTTTTTTTTTTTTTTTTTTTTTTTTTTTTTTTTTTTTTTTTTTTTTTTTTTTTTTTTTTTTTTTTTTTTTTTTTTTTTTTTTTTTTTTTTTTTTTTTTTTTTTTTTTTTTTTTTTTTTTTTTTTTTTTTTTTTTTTTTTTTTTTTTTTTTTTTTTTTTTTTTTTTTTTTTTTTTTTTTTTTTTTTTTTTTTTTTTTTTTTTTTTTTTTTTTTTTTTTTTTTTTTTTTTTTTTTTTTTTTTTTTTTTTTTTTTTTTTTTTTTTTTTTTTTTTTTTTTTTTTTTTTTTTTTTTTTTTTTTTTTTTTTTTTTTTTTTTTTTTTTTTTTTTTTTTTTTTTTTTTTTTTTTTTTTTTTTTTTTTTTTTTTTTTTTTTTTTTTTTTTTTTTTTTTTTTTTTTTTTTTTTTTTTTTTTTTTTTTTTTTTTTTTTTTTTTTTTTTTTTTTTTTTTTTTTTTTTTTTTTTTTTTTTTTTTTTTTTTTTTTTTTTTTTTTTTTTTTTTTTTTTTTTTTTTTTTTTTTTTTTTTTTTTACGGAAATTATGTTTTTTAAAGTTGTATGGTTTAAGTTGTATGGTAAGTTTTAAATTTTGTTGGTAAGTATTGATGGTAATCATGTGTATTAAATTCATGTGAGGGGTACAGTATGTGAGGTACGTATGTGGGGTACGTCATTGATGGTACAGTCATGTGAGGTACGTCAGTGTGGTACAGTCATGTGTGGTACAGTCTGTGAGTACAGTTTGTGATGGTACGTCAGTGATGGTAACAGGGGCATGTGATGGTACAGCTTTGTGATTTGGTACAGTATGTGTGGTACAGTCAGTGAGGTCATTTATGTGAGGGTCAGTCATGTGAGGGTTTAGTCATTGAGGTACAGTCATGTGATGGTACATCAGTGATGGTAAGTCATGTGATGGAAGTATTGATGGTACAGTCATGTGTGGTACAGTCATGTGATGGAACAGTCAGTGAGGGTCAGTCTGTGTGGTTTACAGTTTCATTGTGATGGTTTCAATTGGGTACATCGGGGTTCTCTTTTACGCATTGATGGTCTCAGTATGGTTTTGTGATGGAGTGATGGTACAGTCGTGATGGTACGTCATGTGATGGTGCATGTGGGTACAGTCATGTGATGGTCAGTCATGTGATGGTACGTATGTGAGGGAAAGGTGAGGTCAGTCATGTATGGTACAGTCTTGATGGATTTTGGAGGTAAGTCATGTGAGGTACAGTCATGTGAGGAATTTGGATGGTACAGTTTTGTGATGGAGTAGGTGAGGGTACAGTCATGTGATGGAGTGGTTTTTACAGTCATGTGATGGTACAGTCATGTGTGGTTGTGGTCATTCATGTGAGGGTATGGTACAGTCATGTGATGGATTGATGGTACAGTCATGTGGGGGTCTCTGGTGTACAGTCATGTGATGGAGTAGGGACAGTTGTGATGGAAGTGTGGGTACAGTATTGGGGGGAGGGTACAGTCATGGGGTGGATTTTGGGGTTTCAGTCATGTGGGGGAAGTATGGTACAGTCATGTGAGGGAAGTAGGTAAGTATGTGATGGAGTGATGGTTCAGTCTGTGATGGGTAAAGTTATGGATTTGTGATAATTGGGGATGGTACATCATTTGGGGTACAGTCATGTGATGGAGTTTTGGTTACGTCATGTGATGGTCAGTCATGTGAGGAGTGGGGGGTACGTATGTGAGGCCGGGCAGTGGGATGGTAAGTATTGTGGATGGGGATGGTCAGTATGTGATTCAGTCATGTGATGGTACAGTAAAGTTGTGGTACAGTATGTGATGGAAGTCTTGAGGGGTTTGAATATGTGATGTACGTATGTGATGGGTGATTGTACGTCATGGATGGTTCAGTATGTGGGCGAGGAGGGGAAACAGTCATTGTGGATGTGGTAATCATGTGGGGGAGTGAGGTGCAGTCATGTGATGGTACAGTCATGTGATGGTACAGTCATGTGATGGAGTGATGGTACAGTCATGTGATGGTACAGTCATGTGATGGAGTGATTGTACAGTCATGTGATGGTTCAGTCATGTGATGGAGTGATGGTACAGTCATGGGATGATACAGTCATGTGATGATACAGTCATATGATGGTACAGTCATGCGATGGTACAGTCATGTGATGGAGTGATGGTGCAGTCATGTGATGATGATGGTACAGTCATGTGATGGTACAATCATGTGATGCAGTGATGGTACAGTCATGTGATGGTACAGTCATGTGATGGTACAGTCATGTGATGGTACAGTCATGTGATGGTACAGTCATGTGATGGTACAGTCATGTGATGGTACAGTCATGTGATGGTACAGTCATGTGATGGTACAGTCATGTGATGGTACAGTCATGTGATATTACAGTCATGTGATGGTACAGTCATGTGACGGTACAGTTATGTGATGGTACAGTCATGTGATGGTACAGTCATGTGACGGTACAGTCATGTGATGGTACAGTCATGTGATGGTACAGTCATGTGATGGTACAGTCATGTGATGGTACAGTCATGGGATGGCACAGTCATGTGATGGTACAGTCATGTGATGGTACAGTCATGTGATGGTACAGTTATGTGATGGTACAGTCATGTGATGGTACAGTATGAGGGTTTTACAGTCATGTGATGGTACAGTCATGTGATGGTACAGTCATGTGATGGTACAGTCATGTGATGGAGTGATGGTACAGTCATGTGATGGTATCAGTCATGTGATGGTACAGTCATGTGATGGTACAGTCATGTGATGGTACAGTCATGTGATGGTACAGTCATGTGACGGTACAGTCATGTGATGGTACAGTCATGTGATGGTACAGTCATGTGATGGTACAGTCATGTGACGGTACAGTCATGTGATGGTACAGTCATGTGATGGTACAGTCATGTGATGGTACAGTCATGTGACGGTACAGTCATGTGATGGTACAGTCATGTGATGGTACAGTCATGTTGGACAGTCATGTGACGGTACAGTCATGTGATGGTACAGTCATGTGATGGTACAGTCATGTGATGGTACAGTCATGTGATGGTACAGTCATGTGATGGTACAGTCATGTGATGGAGTGATGGTACAGTCATGTGATGGTACAGTCATGTGATGGTACAGTCATGTGATGGTACAGTCATGTGATATTACAGTCATGTGATGGTACAGTCATGTGACGGTACAGTTATGTGATGGTACAGTCATGTGATGGTACAGTCATGTGATGGTACAGTCATGTGATGGTACAGTCATGTGATGGTACAGTCATGTGATGGTACAGTCATGTGATGGTTCAGTCATGTGACAGAGTGATGGTACAGTCATGTGATGGAGTGATGGTATAGTCATGTGATGGAGTGATGGTCAGTCTGTGAGGGGTACAGTCATGTGATGGTACAGTCATGTGATGGTACAGTCATGTGATGGAACAGTCATGTGATGGTACAGTCATGTCATGGTACAGTCATGTGATGGAGTGATGGTACAGTCATGTGATGGTACAGTCATGTGATGGAGTGTCATGTGATGGTACAGTCATGTGATGGAGTGATGGTACAGTCATGTGATGGAGTGATAGTACAGTCATGTGATGGTACAGTCATGTGATGGATTGATGGTACAGTCATGTGAGGGAGTGATGGTACAGTCATGTGATGGAGTGATGGTACAGTCATGTGATGATACAGTCATGTGATGGATTGATGGTACAGTCATGTGAGGGAGTGATGGTACAGTCATGTGATGGAGTGATGGTACAGTCATGTGATGGAGTGATGGTACAGTCATGTGATGGAGTGATGGTACAGTCATGTGATGGAGTGATGGTACAGTCATGTGATGGAGTGATGGTGCAGTCATGTGATGGAAGAGTGAGGGTTTACGTCATGTGATGGAGTGATGGTACAGTCATGTGATGGAAGTATGGATAGTATTGTAGTAGTGATGGTTCATTTCATGTGACAGGTGATGGTACAGTCATGTGATGGAGTGGGGGTTTTAAGTCTTGTGATGGAGTATGTGATAGTGATTGGTACAGTCATGTGATGGTACAGTCATGTGATGGTACAGTCATGTGATGGAGTGATGGTACAGTCATGTGATGGTACAGTCATGTGATGGAGTGATTGTACAGTCATGTGATGGTTCAGTCATGTGCCAGAGTGATTGTACAGTCATTGATGGGTGTGGTATAGTCATGTGTGGAGTGAGGGTGCGTCTGTGTGGTAAGTATGTGATGGTACATTTATGTGATGGGGTGGGAGTGATGGTACAGTCTTTGTGAATGGTTACAGTCATGTGAGGGATTTGGTTGGTACAGTATGTGGGTTTCAGTCATGTGATGGAGTGATGGTACAGTCATGGGGGGGAAAGGGGGGGGGGTACAGTCTGTGAGGTACAGCATGGATGACTCATGTGATGGTACAGTCATGTGATGGTACAGTCATGTGATGGTAGTCATGTGATGGTACAGTCATTGTGACGGTACTCATGTGATGGTACAGTCATGTGATGGTACAGTCATGTGATGGTACAGTCATGTGATGGTACAGTCATGTGATGGTACAGTCATGTGATGGTACAGTCATGTGATGGAGTGATGGTACAGTCATGTGATGGAGTGATGGTATAGTCATGTGATGGAGTGATGGTACAGTCATGTGATGGTACAGTCATGTGATGGTACAGTCATGTGATGGTACAGTCATGTGATGGAGTGATGGTACAGTCATGTGATGGTACAGTCATGTGATGGAGTGATTGTACAGTCATGTGATGGTTCAGTCATGTGATAGAGTGATGGTACAGTCATGTGATGGAGTGATGGTACAGTCATGTGATGCAGTGATAGTACATTCATGTGATGGAGTGATGTACAGTCTGTGATGGAGGATGTTAACTCATGTGATGGAGTGATGGTACAGTCATCTGATGGAGTGATGGTACAATCAAGTGATGGAGTGATGGTACAGTCATGTGATGGAGTGATGGTACAGTCATGTGATGGAGTGATGGTACAATCAAGTGATGGAGTGATGGTACAGTCATGTGATATAGTGATGGTACAGTCATGTGATGGAGTGATGGTACAATCAAGTGATGGAGTGATGGTACAGTCATGTGATGGAGTGATGGTACAGTCATGTGATGGAGTGATGGTAAAGTCATGTGATGGTACAGTCATGTGATGGGTTACAGTCATGTGATTAAGGCGGAGAGGCAGGAGAACAATACATGTGATGGTTACAGTCATGTGATGGAGTGATGGTAAAGTCATGTGATGGTACAGTCATGTGATGGAGTGATGGTACAGTCATGTGATGGTACAGTCATGTGATGGAGTGATGGTACAGACATGTGATGGAGTGATGGTACAATCATATGATGGAGTGATGGTACAGTCATTTGATGGAGTGATGGTACAATCAAGTGATGGAGTTTGGTACAATCTTTGTAATGGAGGGATGGTACAGTCTTGTGATGTAGTGAGGGGTAGTCAGGCTGATGGGTGGATGGTACAAAAAAAAATCAAGTGTGGAGTGATGGTACTGTATGTGTGGTAGTGCATGGTTCAGTCATGGTTGATGGAGTGTTGGTACAATTCATGTGATGGAGATGATGTACAATCATGTGGAGTGATGGTCACAGTCATGTGATGGGTGATGGTACAGAATGTGATGGAGAGATTGTATCAATTCATAGTGATGGAGTGATGGTGAGTCATGTGATAGGAGTGATGGTACACATTCAAGTGATTGAGTGATGTACAGTCATGTGATGGAGTGTTGTAAAGCCATGTGGATGGAGTGATGGTACAATTCAAGTGGAGGGATTGATGGTACATTCAAGGGATGGAGGGCATGGCTGCAAATCAAGTGATGAGTGATGGTACAATCACAATGATGGAGTGATGTACATTCAGTGTTGGAGTGATGGTACGCTCAAGTGAGGGAGTGATGGTCACATTCAAGTGATGGAGTGCTGGTACAATTCAAGTGATGGAGTGATGGTACAATCAAGTGAGGAGTGATGGTACAATACAAGTGAAGGATTGATGGTACAATCAAGTGATGGAGTGATGGTTTTTTTTTTTTACAATCATTGATGGGTGATGGTTCAATTTCAGTTGATGGAGTTTTTTAGGAAAATGGGGGATTTTTGACAATCAAGTGAATGAGTGATTGTACAATCAAGTGATGGAGTGATGGTACAATCAAGTGATGGATTGATGGTACAATCAAGTGGTGGAGTGATGTACAATCAGTGATGGAAGCTCGCTAATACAATCAAGTGAGGGAGTGATGTTACAATCATGTGATGGATTATTGGTACAATTCTAGTGATGGTGATGATGTACTATAATGTGATGGAGTGATGGTACATCAAGTGGGTGGAGTGCATTGTACAGTCATGTGATGGAGTGATGGCACAATCATCTGAGGGCGTGATGGTACAATCATGTGATGGAGTGATGGAACAATCATGTGATGGAGTGATGGTACAATCATGTGATG
Source organism: Cherax quadricarinatus (assembly GCF_026875155.1). Taxonomy (NCBI): domain Eukaryota; kingdom Metazoa; phylum Arthropoda; class Malacostraca; order Decapoda; family Parastacidae; genus Cherax; species Cherax quadricarinatus. Next base: position 6,566,880 of record NC_069447.1, on the reverse strand, counting down.
GAGTGACGGTTCAATCATGTGATGGAGTGATGGTACAATCAAGTGATGGAGTGATGGCTACAATCATGTGATGGAGTGATGGTACAATCTAGTGATCGGAGTGTTGTAACAATCATGGGATGGAGTGATGGATACAATCATAGCGTTGGAGTGATGGTACAGTCATGTGATGGAGTGATGGTACAATCATGTGATGGAGTGGTGGTACAATCCTGTGATGGTGTGTTGGTACAATCATGTGATGGAGTGATGGTACAATCATGTGATGGAGTGACGGTACAATAATGTGATGGAGTGACTGTACATTCATATGATGGGGTGATGGTACAATCATGTGATGGAGTGATGGTACAATCATGTGATGGAGTGATGGTACAATCAAGTGATGGAGTGATGGTACAATCAAGTGATGGAGTGATGGTACAATCATGTGACGGAGTGATGGTACAATCATGTGTTGGAGTGATGGTACAATCACGTGAAGGTGTAATGGTACAATCAAGTGATGGAGTAATGGTGCAATCAAGTGATGGAGTGATGGTACAATCAAAGTGGATCGGAGTATGGTTATTTCAGTGTGATTGAGTGATGGTACAATCATGTGATTGATTGATGGTACAATCATGTGATGGAGGGATGGTACAATCATGTGATGGAGTGATGGTACAATCAGGTGATGGAGTAAAGGTAAAATCAAGGGATGGAGTGATTGTACAATCCAGTGATGGATTGATGGTACAATCAAGTGGTGGAGTGATGGTACAATCATGTGATGGAGTGATGGTTCAATCATGTATCGGCTGTGTTTGATACAATCATGTGATGGAGTGATGGTACAATCATGTGATGGAGTGATGGTACAATCATGTGATGGAGTGAAGGTACACTCATGTGATGGAGTGATGGTACAACCAAGTGATGGAGTGATTCTACAATCAAGTGATGGAGTGATGGTACAATCAAGTGATGGAGTGTTGGTACAATCAAGTGATGAAGCGATGGTACAATCATGTGATGGAGTAATGGTACAATCATGTGATAGAGTGATGGTACAATCAAGTGAGGGAGTGACGGTACAATCAAGTGATGAAGTAATGGTACAGTCAAGTGTTGGAATGATGGTACAATCAAGTGAGGGAGTGATGGTACAATCAAATGAGGGAGTGTTGGTACAATCAAGTGATGGAGTGACGCTACAGTCAAGTGATTGAGTGATGGTACAATCAAATGATAGAGTGATGGTGCAATAAAGTGAGGGAGTGATGGTACAATCAAATGATGGAGTGATGGTGCAATCAAGTGATGGAGTGATGGTACAATCAAGTGATGGAGTGATGGTACAATCAAGTGATGGAGTGATTGGTGTACATTTCAAGTGATGGTAGTGTTGGTTACAATCAAGTAATAGGAGTGATGGTAAATTCAAGTGAGGGAGTGATGTACAAGCATAGTTTTGAGTGATGGTACAATCAAGTGATGAGTGGTTGTACAATCAGTGAGAGATGGTACAATGAGTTGAGTGATGATACCAATCAAGTGAATGGAGTGATGGTACAAATCAAGTGAGGAGTGATGGGACAATCAAGTGGATGATGGTACATCAAGTGGGAGTGATGGTACATTAAGTGATGGAGTTGATAGTACAATCAATGAGTGATGATATAATCAAGTGGATGATGGTAAATTAAGTGGGAGTGTGCGTACAATTAAGTGATGGAGTGATGGTCCAATCAAGTGGAGTGATGATATAATCAAGTAGAGTGATGGTACAATCAAGTGATGGAGTGATGGTCAATCAGCGAGGGGGGGAAGTGTTGTACAGTCAAGTGGATGTGATTGTACTCAAATGGAGTGATGGGGCTGTATTGACCCCCCCCCCCCCCCCCCGTACAATCAATTGAAGTGATGGTACAATCAAGTGGAGTGATGGTACAATCAAGAAGAGTGATGGTACAATCAAGTGATGGAGTGATGGTACAATCAAGTGGAGTGATGGTACAATCAAGTGGAGTGATAGTACAATCAAGTAGAGTGATAGTACAATCAATTAGAGTGATGGTACAATCAAGTGATGGAGTGATGGTGCAATCAAGTGATGGAGTGATGGTACAATCAAGTGATGGAGTGATGGTACAATCAAGTGAGGGAGTGATGGGACAATCAAGTGGAGTGATGGTACAATCATGTGGAGTGATGATACAATCAAGTGATGGAGTGATGGTACAATTAAGTGAGGGAGTGCTGGGACAATCAAGTGGAGTGATGGTATAATCAAGTAGAGTGATGGTACAATCAAGTGATGGAGTGATGGTACAATCAAGTGATGGAGTGATGGCACAATCAATTGATGGAGTGATGGTACAATCAAGTGGAGCGATGGTACAATCAAGTGGAGTGATGGTACAAGCAAGTAGAGTGATCGTACAATCAAGTAGAGTGATGGTACAATCAAGTGGAGTGATGGTACAATCAACTAGAGTGATCTTACAATCAAGTGGAATGATGGTACAATCAAGTAGAGTGATGGTACAATCAAGTGAGGGAGTGATTGTAAAATCAAGTGAGGGAGTGATGGTACAATCAAGTGATGGACTGATTGTACAATCAAGTGGTGGAGTGATGGAAAAATCAAGTATGGGAGTAATGGTGCAATTAAGTGATAGAGTGATGGTACAGTCTAGTGACGGAGAGATGGTACAATCAAGTGATGGAGAGATGGAACAATCAAGTGATGGAGTGATGGAAGAATCAAGTGATGGAGTGATGGAACAGTCAGGTGATGGAGTGATGGAACAATCAAGTGAGGGAGTAATGGTAAAATCAAGTAATGAAGTGATGGTCCAATTAAGTGATGGAGTGATGGTACAGTCAAGTTCATAAATTAGACACATGTGCAACTCTTGGGAATCTTCATTAAGGAAACGTTTCGCCACGCAGTGGCTTCATCAGTCCATACACAGGAGAAACTTGAAGAACAGGAGGATAATGAGGTAATCAGTCCCTCAACCTTGAGTCGATGTGGTCAGTCCATCAATCTTGAATAGAATACGAGATATGAGCGGAGAAGCAGCTTATAAACCGTAGACAGGTGAGGGGCAGCAGTCGTAGGTGGTGTCACATTTGTGGAAGTAGGTCGAGCCCAAGGGTTAGGCAAGTGAAGAATTCCCAAGTATTAAGATCCCAAGAAGTTGCAGCGTCTGACAGGATTGTAGATGAATGGTTCAGAGCACCGACACGTTGATAAATTAGACACATGTGCAACTCTTGGGATCTTAATACTTGGGAATTCTTCGCTTGCCTAACCGTTGGGCACGACCTACTTCCATATTGGGCAAATGTAACACCATCTACGACTGCTGCACCTCTCCTGCCTACGGTTTATAAGCTGCTTCTCCACACATATGTCATATTCTATTCAAGATTGATGGAATGACCACATCGACTCAAGGTTGAGGGACTGATTACCTCATTCTCCTCCTGTTCTTCAAGTTTCTCCTTTGTATGGACTGATGAAGCCACTGTGTGGCGAAACGTTTCCTTAATAAAGATACCCAAGAGTTGCACATGTGTCTAATTTATCAACGAGTCGGTTCTGTGAACCATTCATCTACAAGTACAGTCAAGTGATGGAGTGATGGTACAGTCAAGTGATGGAGTGATGGAACAATCAATTGAGGGAGTAATGGTACAATCAAGTGATGGAGTGATGATACAATCAAATGATGGAGTGATAGTACAGTCATATGACGGAGTAATGGTACAATCAAGTGATGGACTGAGAGTACAGTCAGGAGATTGAGTGATAGTACAGTCATATGACGGAGTAATGGTACAGTCATATGACGGAGTGATGGTACAGTCAAGTGAAGGAGTAATGGAGGGAAGGAGTGATGATGCAGTGAAAAGGCCCTCATCAGCGTCAAGGAACTTTCATAAGAACATAAGAACATAAGAAAGGAGGCACACTGCAGGAGGCCTGTTGGCCCATACTAGGCAGGTCCTTGAGGGGCCTAGGTCAAGAGGCCCTCACCAGCTTCAAGGAAGCTTCCTTGAGGGGCCTAGGCCAAGAGACCCTCGCCAGCGTCAAGGAACTTTCCTTGAGGGGCCTAGGTCAAGAGGCCCTCACCAGCGTCAAGGAACTTTCCTTGAGGGGCATAGGTCAAGAGGCCCTCACCAGCGTCAAGGAACCTTCCACGAGGGGCCTAGATCAAGAGGCCCTCACCAGCGTCAAGGAACCTTCCTTGAGGGGCCTAGGTCAAGAGGCCCTCACCAGCGTCAAGGAAGCTTCCTTGAGGGGCCTAGGTCAAGAGGCCCTCACAAGCGTCAAGGTAGCTTCCTTGAGGGGCCTAGGTCAAGAGGCCCTCACCAGCGTCAAGGAAGCTTCCTTGAGGGGCCTAGGTCAAGAGGCCCGCACCAGCATCAACGAAGTTTCCTTGAGGGACCTAGGTCAAGAGGTCCTCACCAGCGTCAAGGAAGCTTCCTTGAGGGACATAGATCAAGAGGCCCTCACCAGCGTCAAGGAACCTTCCTTGAGGGACATAGGTCAAGAGGCCCTCACCAGCGTCAAGGAAGCTTCCTTGAGGGGCCTGGGTCAAGAGGCCCTCACCAGCGTCAAGGAAGCTTCCTTGAGGAGCCTAGGTCAAGAGGCTCTCACCAGCGTCAAGGAAGCTTCCTTGAGAGACATAGGTCAAGAGGCCCTCACCAGCGTCATGGAAGCTTCCTTGAGCGATTAGGTCAAGAGGCCCTCACCAGCGTCAAGGAACTTTCCTTGAGGGATCTAGGTCAAGAGGCCCTCATCAGCGTCAAGGAAGCTTCCTTGAGGGGTCTTGGTCAAGAGGTCCTCACCAGCGTCAAGGAACCTTTCCTTGAGAGGCCTAGGTCAAGAGGCCCTCACCAGCGTCAGGGAAGCTTCCTTGAGGGGCCTAGGTCAAGAGGTCCTCACCAGCGTAAAGGAACCTTCCTTGAGGGGCCTAGGTCAAGAGGCCCTCACCAGCGTCATGGAAGCTTCCTTGAGCGATTAGGTCAAGAGGCCCTCACCAGCGTCAAGGAACTTTCCTTGAGGGATCTAGGTCAAGAGGCCCTCATCAGCGTCAAGGAAGCTTCCTTGAGGGGTCTTGGTCAAGAGGTCCTCACCAGCGTCAAGGAACCTTCCTTGAGAGGCCTAGGTCAAGAGGCCCTCACCAGCGTCAGGGAAGCTTCCTTGAGGGGCCTAGGTCAAGAGGTCCTCACCAGCGTAAAGGAACCTTCCTTGAGGGGCCTAGGTCAAGAGGCCCTCACCAGCGTTAAGGAAGCTTCATTGAGGGGCCTAGGTCAAAAGGCCTTCACCTGCATCAGGAAACCTTCCTTGAGGGGCCTAGGTCAAGAGGCCATCACCAGCGTCAAGGAACCTTACTTGATGGGCCTAGGTCAAGAGGCCCTCACCAGCGTCAAGGAAGCTTCCTTGAGGGGCCTTGATCAAGAGGCCCTCACCAGCGTCAAGGAACTTTCCTTGAGGGGCCTAGGTCAAGAGGCCCTCACCAGCGTCAAGGAACCTTCCTTGAGGGGCCTAGGTCAAGAGTCCCTCACCAGCGTCAAGGAAGCTTCCTTGAGGGGCCTAGGTCAAGAGGCCTTCACCAGCGTCAAGGTAGCTTCCTTGAGGGGCCTAGGTCAAGAGGCCCTCACCAGCGTCAAGGAAGCTTCCTTGAGGGACATAGGTCAAGAGGCCCTCACCAGCGTCAAGGAAGCTTCCTTGAGGGACATAGGTCAAGAGGCCCTCACCAGCGTCAAGGAAGCTTCCTTGAGGGACATAGGTCAAGAGGCCCTCACCAGCGTCAAGGAAGCTTCCTTGAGGGACATAGGTCAAGAGGCCCTCACCAGCGTCAAGGAAGCTTCCTTGAGGGACCTAGGTCAAGAGGCCCTCACCAGCGACAAGGAAGCTTCCTTGAGGGACATAGGTCAAGAGGCCCTCACGAGCGTCAAGGAAGCTTCTTTGAGGGACCTAGGTCAAGAGGCCCTCACCAGCGACAAGGAAGCTTCCTTGAGGGGCCTAGGTCAAGAAGCCCTCACCAGCGTCATGGAAGCTTCCTTGAGGGATTAGGTCAAGAGGCCCTCACCAGCGTCAAGGAACTTTCCTTTAGGGAACTAGGTCAAGAGACCCTCATCAGCGTCAAGGAAGCTTCCTTGAGGGGTCTTGGTCAAGAGGTCCTCACCAGCGTCAAGGAACCTTCCTTGAGAGGCCTAAGTCAAGAGGCCCTCACCAGCGTCAGGGAAGCTTCCTTGAGGGGCCTAGATCAAGAGGTCCTCACCAGCGTAAAGGAACCTTCCTTGAGGGGCCTAGGTCAAGAGGCCCTCACCAGCGTGAAGGAAGCTTCATTGAGAGGCCTAGGTCAAAAGGCCTTCACCTGCATCAGGGAACCTTCCTTGATGGGCCTAGGTCAAGAGGCCCTCACCAGCGTCAAGGAAGCTTCCTTGAGGGGCCTTGATCAAGAGGCCCTCACCAGCGTCAAGGAACTTTCCTTGAGGGCCTAGGTCAAGAGGCCCTCACCAGCGTCAAGGAACTTTCCTTGAGTGGCCTAGGTCAAGAGGCCCACACCAGCGTCAAGAAAATTTCCTTGAGTGGCCTAGGTCAAGAGGCCCTCACCAGCGTCAAGGAACTTTCCTTGAGTGGCCTAGGTCAAGAGGCCCTCACCAGCGTCAAGGAACTTTCCTTGAGGGCCTAGGTCAAGAGGCCCTCACCAGCGTCAAGGAACTTTCCTTGAGGGCCTAGGTCAAGAGGCCCTCACCAGCGTCAAGGAACTTTCCTTGAGGGGCCTAGGTCAAGAGGCCCACACCAGCGTCAAGAAAATTTCCTTGAGGGGCCTAGGTCAAGAGGCTCTCACCAGCGCCAAGGAAGCTTCCTTGAGGGGGCTAGGTCAAGAGGCCCTCACCAGCGTCAAGGAAGTTTCCTTGAGGGGCCTAGGTCAAGAGGCCCTCACCAGTGTCAAGTAAGCTTCCTTGAGGGTCCTAACTCAAGAGGCCCTCACCAGGGTCAAGGAAGCTTCCTTGAGGGTCATAGGTCAAGAAGCCCTCAACAGCGTCAAGGAAGCTTCCTTGAGGGGCCTAGGTCAAGAGGCCCTCACCAGGGCCAAGTAAGCTTCCTTGAGGGTCAAAGGTCAAGAGGCCCTCATCAGCGTCAAGGAAGTTTCCTTGTGGGATCTATGTCAAGAGGTCCTCACCAGCGTCCATTAAGCTTCCTTGAGGGGCCTAGGTCAAGAGGCCCTCACGAGCGTCAAGGAAGTTTCCTTGAGGGGCCTAGGTCAAGAGGCCCTCACCAGGGTCAAGTAAGTTTCCTTGAGGGGCCTGGGTCAAGAGGCCCTCACCAGCATCTAATAACTTTCCTTGAGGTTCCTAAGTGAAGAGGCCCTCACCAGCGTCAAGGAACTTTCCGTGAGGGACCTAGGTCAAGAGGCCCTCACCAGCGTCAAGGAAGCTTCCTTGAGGGGCCTAGGTCAAGAGGCCCTCACCAGCGTCAAGGAAGCTTCCTTGAGGGGCCTAGGTCAAGAGGCCCTCACCAGCGTCAAGGAAGCTTCCTTGAGGGGCCTAGGTCAAGAGGCCCTCTCCAGCGTCAAGGAAGCTTCCTTGAGGGGCCTTGATCAAAAGGCCCTCACCAGCGTCAAGGAACTTTCCTTGAGGGCCTAGGTCAAGAGGCCCTCACCAGCGTCAAGGAACTTTCCTTGAGTGGCCTAGGTCAAGAGGCCCTAACCAGCGTCAAGGAACTTTCCTTGAGGGGCCTAGGTCAAGAGGCCCTCACCAACATCAAGAAACTTTCCTTGAGGGGCCTAGGTCAAGAGGCCATCACCAGCCTCAAGGAACTTTCCATGAGGGGCCTAGGTCAAGAGGCCCTCACAAGCGTCAAGGAACTTTTCTTGAGGGGCCTAGGTCAAGAGGCCCTCACCAGCGGCAAGGAACTTTCCTTGAGGGGCCTAGGTCAAGAGGCCCTCACCACCGTCAAGGAACTTTCCCTGAGGGGCCTAAGTGAAGAGGCCCTCACCAGCGTCAAGGAACTTTCCTTGAGGGGCCTAGGTCAAGAGCCCCCTCACCATTGTCAAGGAAGCTTCCTTGAAGGAGCTAGGTCAGGAGGCCCTCACCAGCGTCAAGGAAGTTTCCATGAGGGACCTAGGTCAAGAGGCCCTCACCAGCCTCAAGGAAGCGTCCATGAGGGGCCTATGTCAAGTGCCCCCTCACCAGCGTCAAGGAAGCTTTCTTGACTGGCCTAGGTCAAGAGCCCCCTCACCAGCGTCAAGGAAGCTTTCTTGAGGGGCGTAGGTCAAGAGGCCCTCACCAGCGTCAAGGAAGCGTCCATGAGGGCCCTAGGTCAAGAGCCCCTCACCATCGTCAAGGAAGCTTCCTTGAAGGGGCTAGGTCAAGAGGCCCTCACCAGCGTCAAGGAACTTTCCATTAGGGACCTAGGTGAAGAGGCCCTCACCAGCCTCAAGGAAGCGTCCATGAGGGGCCTATGTCAAGTGCCCACTCACCAGCGTCAAGGAAGCTTTCTTGAGGGGCCTAGGTCAAGAGGCCCCTCACCAGCGTCAAGGAAGCTTTCTTGAGGGACCTAGCTCAAGAGGCCCTCACCAGCGTCAAGGAAGCGTCCATGAGGGGCCTAGGTCAAGAGCCCCTCACCATCGTCAAGGAAGCTTCCTTGAAGGGGCTAGGTCAAGAGGCCCTCACCAGCGTCAAGGAACTTTCCTTGAGGGGCCTAGGTCAAGAGGCCCTCACCAGCGCCAAGGAACTTTCCTTGAGGGGCCTAGGTCTAGAGGCCCTCACCAGCGTCAAGAAAGCTTCCTTGAGGGGCCTAGGTCAAGAGGCCCTCACCAGCGTCAAGAAAATTTCCTTGAGGGGCCTAGGTCAAGAGGCTCTCACCAGCGCCAAGGAAGCTTCCTTGAGGGGGCTAGGTCAAGAGGCCCTCTCCAGCGTCAAGGAAGTTTCCTTGAGGGGCCTAGGTCAAGAGGCCCTCACCAGTGTCAAGTAAGCTTCCTTGAGGGTCCTAACTCAAGAGGCCCTCACCAGGGTCAAGGAAGCTTCCTTGAGGGTCATAGGTCAAGAAGCCCTCAACAGCGTCAAGGAAGCTTCCTTGAGGGGCCTAGGTCAAGAGGCCCTCACCAGGGCCAAGTAAGCTTCCTTGAGGGTCAAAGGTCAAGAGGCCCTCACCAGCGTCAAGGAAGTTTCCTTGTGGGATCTAGGTCAAGAGGTCCTCACCAGCGTCCAGGAAGCTTCCTTGAGGAGCCTAGGTCAAGATGCCCTCACGGCGTCAAGGAAGTTTCCTTGAGGAGCCTAGGTCAAGAGGCCCTCACCAGGGTCAAGTAAGTTTCCTTGAGGGGCCTGGGTCAAGAGGCCCTCACCAGCATCTAGGAACTTTCCGTGAGGGACCTAGGTCAAGAGGCCCTCACCAGCGTCAAGGAACTTTTGCCAGTAAAGTAGGACCCCGGGCTAGGTCAAGAGGCCCTCACCAGCGTCAAGGAAGTTTCCTTGAGGGGCCTAGGTCAAGAGGCCCTCACCAGCGTCAAGGAAGCTTCCTTGAGGGGCCTAGGTCAACACCAGCGTCAAGGAAGCTTCCTTGAGGGGCCTAGGTCAAGAGGCCCTCTCCAGCGTCAAGGAAGTTTCCTTGAGGGGCCTAGGTCAAGACCCCCCGTCACAGGAAGCTTCTTGAGGGGCCTAGGTCAAGAGGCCCTCAACAGCGTCAAGGAAGCTTCTTTGAGGGGCCTAGGTCAACACCAGCGTCAAGGAAGCTTCCTTGAGGGGCCTAGGTCAAGAGGCCCTCTCCAGCGTCAAGGAAGTTTCCTTGAGGGGCCTAGGTCAAGAGGCCCTCACCAGCGTCAAGGAAGCTTCCTTGAGGGGCCTAGGTCAAGAGGCCCTCACCAGCGTCAAGGAAGTTTCCTTGAGGGGCCTAGGTCAAGAGGCCCTCACCAGCGTCAAGGAAGTTTCCTTGAGGGGCCTAGGTCAAGAGGCCCTCAACAGCATCAAGGAAGCTTCTTTGAGGGGCCTAGGTCAAGAGACCCTAATCAGCGTCAAGGAAGCTTCCTTGAGGGGCCTAGGTCAAGAGGCCCTCACCAGCATCAAGGAAGCTTCCTTGAGGTACCTGGGTCAAGAGGCCCTCACCAGCATCAAGGAAGCTTCCTTCCTTGAGGTACCTAGGTCAAGAGGCCATCACCAGCATCAAGGAAGCTTCCTTGAGGTACCTAGGTCAAGAGGCCCTCGCCAGGATCAATTCAATTCAATTCAAAGTTTATTCTCTATAAGGATTACAATGCTGAGTTTACAGAATTTGGTTATTGTGTGGTTTACATGTGGTAAAATAATGATTACAGAGTGTACCACTAGAACACCTAGCATGGCTAGGCATTTCGGGCAGACTTTGATTAAATCTTAAATTTAAAATATTGCAAATTATGAGGTAAGTTGGTATTATGGCTAAGTGACTAAATACTAGTTTGTGAGTTTAGCAATGTGAATGCTTCTGTTTTGGCACAATACATAGTTTCAGTATTGGAGTGTCACAGGCAAACTTATGACTAGTTAAGATTCTGTTTATGGTCAAATGGGTGAGTGTGTTTAAGTGTGAACAACCAGGTGGTATTCGTGTAATTAGTTGGCAGGGTGTATCAGGGAGATAAGATGTTTTCTGTTGGTAGTTTTGAAGGTGATGAATGTGTCTGCTGTTCTAGAGTTCTCAGGTAGGGTGTTCCAGATTTTAGGGCCTTTGACATACATTGAATTTTTGTAAAGGTTTAGTCGGACACGGGGAATGTCATAGAGATGTTTGTGTCTGGTGTTATGCCTGTGGGTTCTGTCACAACTATCAAGAAAGCGTTTTAGGTAAAGGTTAATATTTGAATTTAAGGTCCTGTAGATGTAGATTGCACAGTAGTAAGTGTGGATGTTCTGAACAGGGAGTAAGTGTAGATCTATGAGGAGTGGGGGGAAGGGTGTTGCCTGGGATGGGATTTAGTGATTATTCTTACTGCGGCTTTTTGTTGGGTTATTATTGGCTTTAGGTGTGTTGCTGCAGTTGATCCCCAAGCACAGATAGCATAGGTGAGGTATGGATATATAAGTGAATGGTATAGTGTGAGAAGGGCAGTTTGCGGCACGTAGTATCGTATCTTGGAGAGGATCCCAACCGTTTTGGATACTTTTTTGGTTATGTGTTGGATATGGGTGGTGAAATTCAGGTTGTTGTCGAGGTATAGGCCTAGGAATTTGCCCTCATTATGTCTGGCAATTAGAGTGTTGTCGATCTTAATGTTAATTTGCGCAACTCCTGCTCTGCTACCAAACATAATGTAGTAGGTTTTGTCAGTGTTAAGTGTAAGTTTATTGGCTGTCACCCAAGTCGATATTTTGATCAGCTCCTCGTTAACAATGGTGTTGAGGGTGGCAAGATTAGGGTGAGAGATGACATAAGTCGTGTCGTCAACAAAGAGAATGGGGTTCAGATGTTGAGATACGTTTGAAAGATCATTGATGTATATGAGGAAGAGCAGGGGACCAAGGACACTTCCCTGTGGAACTCCAGTATCAAGTGTCCTTGTTGTTGATGCTGTGTCTTTAATGGTGACATACTGATACCTATTAGTAAGGTAAGATTTGAAATATGCAAGCGCATGGCCTCTTATACCATAATGATCAAGTTTGTGGAGTAGGATGCCGTGGTCTACTGTGTCAAAAGCTTTTCTTAGGTCAATAAAAATTCCTAGTGGATATTCCTTATTTTCCAATGCTGTGTAAAGCAGATCTAGCATTTTTATGATTGCATCGTTAGTACTTTTATTTTTCCTGAATCCAAATTGGCAGGGGTTGAGTATGTTTTGTGCCGTTATAAATGAATATAGTCTCCTGTGCACGAGTTTCTCAAAGATTTTGGATAGCAATGGTAAGTTAGATATTGGCCTAGGTCAAGAGGCCCTCACCAGCATCAAGGAAGCTTCCTTGAGGGGCCTAGGTCAAGAGGGACTCACCAGCATCAAGGAAGCTTCCTTGAGGGGCCTGGGTCAAGAGGGACTCACCAGCATCAAGGAAGCTTCCTTGAGGGGCCTGGGTCAAGAGGGACTCACCAGCATCAAGGAAGCTTCCTTGAGGGGCCTAGGTCAAGAGGGACTCACCAGCATCAAGGAAGCTTCCTTGAGGGGCCTGGGTCAAGAGGCCCTCACCAGCGTCAAGGAAGCTTCCTTGAGGGGCCTGGGTCAAGAGGCCATCACCAGCATCAAGGAAGCTTGCTTGAGGGACCTAGGTCAAGAGGCCCTCACCAGCGTCAAGGAAGCTTGCTTGAGGGGCCTGGGTCAAGAGGCCCTCACCAGCATCAAGGAAGCTTCCTTGAGGGAGCTCTTGTGGAACCTGGGAACTATTCCCTAAAAAGATTTAAAGGAATTCGTCTGAATATATTTCTAAAGTTCATTTTTTGTTACAAGCAAATTTAAGAAATTTAGTTAATATAACTGGAATATTATTTTAATTAGATAACTTCACATCTCACATAGGTTATAAGTTATAAAACTTTATGATCCTCAATAAGTGGGCAATTAAGCACAAAGTGTTCAAGATAGTGACCAGAGGGCTGGTCACATTCTTTGTATGAGGTTTAATCATCATCTGTGTGATGCCAGTAGCAGATTGTAACCCAAGTATCACTTCTCTTATTATTATTATTATTATTATTATTATTATTATTATTATTATTATTATTATTATTATTATTATTTATTATTATTATTATCATTATTATTATCATTATTATTATGTGTTTTAATAAGATTTAAAACCTATCGACCACGCTCGGGTCATTAGGACTTCACATAACCTTTAAGATGATAATAATAATAATAATAATAATAATAATAATAATAATAATAATAATAATAATAATAATAATAATAATAATAATAATAATAATAATAATAGTTACTCCTTGAACTCTAGGAGGTTCATGACTAATACGGGAATTTTAATGAGTCCAAATGAATATGCTATGATGAAGACTAACGAAAGATTGTTAGTGGTATCTTACACTGTTGCCGGAGTCGGAGTTTGAGATGCACATGTTATCTTGGTACTGGATGGTAATGTCAATGTCCTTACTGTAAGCGGAAACAGCGAAATTGTCGCAGATCCTTTTAATACGCTCCCTGGAGCGGTGTTCGTGCCCAGGCAACACTGCCAGGGTATGGATGTAGTAGTCAGCTGGGTTGAACGTTGCTGGGCACTTGTGGCCAAGGCTGCAAGCAAACACATCCTTCCATCACTGTTAAATTAATTGATAATTATATTTATGTTATTTATATATATATATATATATATATATATATATATATATATATATATATATATATATTATATATATATATATATATATATATATATATATATATATATATAAATATATATATATATATATATATATATATATATATATATATATATATATATATATATATATATATATATATATATATATATATATATATATATATATATATCATAGGTAGTAGGTTGGTAGACAGCAACCACCCAGGGAGGTACTACCGTCCTGCCAAGTGAGTGTAAAACGAAGCCTGTAATTGTTTTACATGATGGTAGGATTGCTGGTGTCTTTTGTCTGTCTCATAAATATGCAAGATTACAGGTACGTCTTGCTACTTCTACTTACACTTAGGTCACACTACACATACATGTACACATTTATTTATACACACTCATCTGAGTTTTCTTTGATTTTATCTTAATAGTTCTTGGTCTTATTAATTTTCCTTTTATATCCATGGGGAAGTGGAATAAGAATCTTTCCTCCGTAAGCCATGCGTGTTGTAAAAGTCAACTAAAATGCCGGGAACAATGGGCTAGTAACCCCTTTTCCTGTAAAGATTACTAAAAAGAATAAGAAGAAAATTGTCAAAGTGGGAAGTCTGAATGTGCGTGGATGTTGTGCAGATGATAAGAAAGAGATGATTGTGGATGTTATGAATGAGAAGAAGCTGGATGTCCTGGCTTTAAGTGAAACAAAGCTGAAGGGGGTGGGAGAGTTTCAGTGGAGAGGAATAAATGGGATTAGGTCAGGGGTTTCAACTAGAGTTAGAGCTAAAGAAGGAGTAGCAATAATGTTGAAGGATAAGTTATGGCAGGAAAAGAGGGACTATAAATGTATTAATTCAAGGATTATGTGGAGTAAAATAAAGGTTGGATGTGAAAAGTGGGTTATAGTAAGCATATATGCACCTGGAGAAGAGAGAAGTGTAGAGGAGAGAGAGAGAGATTTTGGGAAATGTTGAGTGAATGCATGGGGAGTTTTGAACCAAGTGTGAGAGTAATGGTGGTTGGGGATTTCAATGCTAAAGTGGGCAAAAATGTTATGGAGGGAGTAGTAGGTAAATTTGGGGTGCCAGGGGTAAATGTAAATGGGGAGCCTTTAATTAAGCTATGTGTAGAAAGAGGTTTGGTAATAAGTAATATATATTTTATGAAGAAGAGGATATATAAATATACAAGGTATGATGTAGCACGTAATGAAAGTAGTTTGTTAGATTATGTATTGGTGGATAAAAGGTTGATGGGTAGGCTCCAGGATGTACATGTTTATAGAGAGGCAACTGATATATAGGATCATTATTTAGTTGTAGCTACAGTTAGAGACAGAGGTAGATGGGAAAAGAGGAAAATGGCAACAACAAGTAAGAGGGAGGTGAAAGTGTATAAACTAAGGGAAGAGGAAGTTCGAGTGAGATATAAGCAACTATTGGCAGAAAGGTGGACTGGTGCAAGTATGAGTTGTGGGCGGGGTTGAAGAGGGTTGGAATAGTTTTAAAAATACAGTATTAGAATGTGGGGCAGAAGTTTGTGGTTATAGGAGGGTGGGTGCAGGAGGAAAGAGGAGTGATTGGTGGAACGATGAAGTAAAGGGTGTGATAAAAGAGAAAAAGTTATTTTATGATAGGTTTTTACAAAGCAGAAGTGTTATAAGAAGAGTAGAGTATATGGAGAGTAAAAGAAAGGTGAAGAGAGTGGTGAGAGAGTGCAAAAGGAGAGCAGATGATAGAGTGGGAGAGGCACTGCCAAGGAATTTTAATGAAAATAAGAAAAAAATTTGGAGTGAGTTAAACAAGTTAAGAAAGCCTAGGGAAAGTATGGATTTGTCAGTTAAAAACAGAGTAGGGGAGTTAGTAGATGGGGAGATGGAGGTTATGGGTAGATGGCGAGAATATTTTGAGGAACTTTTAAATGTCGACGAAGAAACGGAAGCGGTAATTTCATGCACTGGCCAGGGAGGTATACCATCTTTTAGGAGTGAAGAAGAACAGGATGTGAGTGTCGGGGAGGTGCGTGAGGCATTACGTAGAATGAAAGGGGGTAAAGCAGCTGGAACTGATGGGATCATGACAGAAATGTTAAAAGCAGGGGGGGATATAGTGTTGGAGTGGTTGGTATTTTTGTTTAATAAATGTATGAAAGAGGGGAAGGTACCTAGAGATTGGCGGAGAGCATGTATAGTCCCTTTACATAAAGGGAAGGGGGACAAAAGAGATTGTAAAAATTATAGAGGAATAAGTTTACTGAGTATACCAGGAAAAGTGTACGGTAGGGTTATAATTGAAAGAATTAGAGGTAAGACAGAATATAGGATTGCGGATGAGCAAGGAGGTTTCAGAGTGGGTAGGGGATGTGTAGATCAAGTGTTTACATTGAGGCATATATGCGAACAGTATTTAGATAAAGGTAGGGAAGTTTTTATTGCATTTATGGATTTAGAAAAGGCATATGATAGAGTGGATAGGGGAGCAATATGGCAGATGTTGCAAGTATATGGCATAGGTGGTAAGTTACTAAATGCTGTTAAGAGTTTTTATGAGGAGAGTGAGGCTCAGGTTAGGGTGTGTAATATATTTATAGATGGGGTTGTAAAAGAAGTAAATGCTAGGGAGTTCGGGAGAGGGGTGGGATTAAATTATCGGGAATCAAATACATTTTGCTGATGATACTGTGGTCATGGGAGATTCTAAAGAAAAATTGCAAAGGTTAGTGGATGAGTTTGGGAGTGTGTGCAAAGGTAGAAAGTTGAAAGTTAACATAGAAAAGAGTAAGGTGATGAGGGTATCAAATGATTTAGATTAAGAAAAATTGGATATCAAATTGAGGAGGAGGAGTATGGAAGAAGTGAATGTTTTCAGATACTTGGGAGTTGACGTGTCGGCGGATGGATTTATGAAAGATGAGGTTAATCATAGAATTGATGAGGAAAAAAAGGTGAGTGGTGCATTGAGGTATATGTGGAGACAAAAAACATTGTCTATGGAGGCAAAGAAGGGAATGTATGAAAGTATAGTAGTACCAACACTCTTGTATGGGTGTGAAGCTTCGGTTGTGAATGCAGCAGCGAGGAGGCGGTTGGAGGCAGTGGAGATGTCCTGTCTAAGGGCAATGTGTGGTGTAAATATTATGCAGAAAATTCGGAGTGTGGAAATCAGGAGAAGGTGTGGAGTTAATAAAAGTATTAGTCAGAGGGCTGAAGAGGGTTTGTTGAGGTGGTTTGGTAATTTAGAGAGAATGGATCAAAGTAGAATGACATGGAGAGCATTTAAATCTGTAAGGGAAGGAAGGCGGGGTAGGGGTCGTCCTCGAAACGGTTAGAAGGAGGGGGTAAAGGAGGTTTTGTGGGCGAGGGGCTTGGACTTCCAGCAAGCGTGCGTGAGCGTGTTAGATAGGAGTGAATGGAGACGAATGGTATTTGGGACCTGACGATCTGTTGGAGTGTGAGCAGGGTAATATTTAGTGAAGGGATTCAGGGAAACCAGTTATTTTTATATAGCCGGACTTGAGTCCTGGAAATGGGAAGTACAATGTCTGCACTCTAAAGGAGGGGTTCGGGATATTAGCAGTTTGGAGGGATATGTTGTGTATCTTCATACGTATATGCTTCTAAACTGTTGTGTTCTGGGCACCTCTGTAAAAGCAGTGATAATGTGTGAGTGTGGTGAAAGTGTTGAATGATGTTGAAAGTATTTTCTTTATGGGGATTTTCTTTCTTTTTTGGGTCACCCTGCCTCGGTGGGAGACGGCCGACTTGTTAATATATATGTATATATAATATATATATATATATATATATATATATATATAATATATATATATATATATATATATATATATATATATATATATATATATATATATATATATATATATATATATATATATATATATATATATATATATACATATATATATATATTTATATATATATATATATATATATATATATATATATATATATATATATATATATATATATATATATATATATATATATATGGCAGAGTGCTCTGAAAAAGGAGGAACACTTTCGTTGTAAGTCACTCCATCACTATGTTGTCAGAGACCTGCCAGTACTATTATTAATAAACTGTACATATCACCAGTACAGTACAGATACATACACCCTCCAACTCATTCTGTTTTGCTGAATCCTCTGTATCGTGGGCTTCTTATTGTGATAAAGAGGCTATCGGTCTGAGGAATTGGACGTTTTGGTCTTCTTCCTCATACTGAACCTAATTAACCCCCCAATCCCCCTTCCCTATCCCATCCTCCTTATCCCTCCTTTTCCCTTTCCTCCTCCCCTCCCATCCCTCTCTTTTCCCTGTCCCATTTGTAGCCTCTGGGGTCCTCCCCTCTGGCATTACAGTTTCATTACAGTCTCCTGAGAGACCCCTCTCCATGGGGTCTCTCAGGAGTGGTGTAGTTTCCCGTGACATCTGGATTGTCTGGGGCGCCATGCTCCCTTCCTGGATTTCCACGAGGTGGAGTGGGGTGTCCTGCAGGTGACGGGTGTATCTCCGGAGACTGCCTGTTGGTTTTGGGAGGTGACAGCTGAGGGAGGAATGCTTTGTGGCGGGTATCCAGTTACACAGATACACAGAGATTCTGCTTTTAACTCTCGCCTCGGCAGGTCATAGCAGCTCTCCTTACGTACTCAGTCTCCCTACGATCCCCGTTGGGGAGGGGAACCTTTACCAGCGTTGTCTTCGCCTTGACTTGCACGATGAGCTACGCAAATCGTGTAAAGATTAGGCCAAACAGTGGTACTGTTGATGATTCAACGAAGCTTGCTCTTGCAAATGTTGTGCAGGGAGCATTGCATGTTAAATTCAATGCTATTCTGACACTCAAAGAAGCATTCATTGTTGTGTGTCACGATGATGCTGAAGCAGAGAAGTTACTCTCTACAGAAGCCACCACTACTCTTACTGCTCAAGGATTTACTGTTACATCCTCTCCTGCCCTCAGGGCAAGAAAATCAGTATTCCTAAAAAAACTGGACAAGATTCTGACTTCTCAACCAATTGCTAAACTCAAGTCATCCATTGAAACTCAAAATACTTGGGCTACTGTTGACAGCATTACTAAAATCCCGAATGCATCGTCTATGCTCAAGGTCACCTTTACCGACGTGAACATGGCTGCCACTGCTCTGAACGAAGGTCTTGCTGTTTACTACTACTACATCAGTCCCACCTACATAGAAGCAGAGAGATACCACTACATCCAACATTGCTGGAACTGTTATTCTTATCTTCACACCACCAAAGCATGTCCAGTAAAAGACAAGAACTTCTGCACTACATGTGGTAGTGAGGGACACACCTTCAGTTCCTGTACCGCTGCTGCTCCAACACAACCAGCGTGTTTAAACTGCAAAAGTAATGATCATCATACACTGGCAGCAAAATGTCCTACTAGAAAGGATATAATGAAGAAAACACAAGATGCAGCAAAGAAAAAATCTACTAACAACACACCAACGTATGCCGCAATTGCAAAATTACAAGCAGACACTACAAAATTACTTCAAGCATCTACTCAGCCCGCCTCCACCACCACCATCATCACTCCTCCAACATGTGACGTAACGAAGATCCACTAGTGTCTACTATACGCTCACATGAAGAACATGGCTGTACCTGGATCCTTTAACTCTACCATCAACGAGTTATTTGCATTAAATAATATGCCATCATTTATATTTCCAGCATCTCCACCTTCTGAAGAAATTCTCAAATTCACCAAGGACTTAATAACCACCTCTGCTGCAGAAGGTCCATCAACACCACCAACTAGTGACGTCACTCTAACAACGTCCAATGAGAAGCCTCCACCGCCACCACTCCTCACTGAATCCAACCAATCAGAAGCCTTGCCACCAGAAACATCTTCACCTCGCTCACATCGATTACCTGGAACACCATGGGTTAAACACAAAGGACTCACATTCTACACCACGACGCAATACCCCGCAAGAATGACTCGCCTAGAACTCATCCAACATCTCCAAGACAACACTGCATCGTACTAAAGTGAAGAAAGACCATATCCTACCTACAACCAGATACTCCACCAACTCCAAACCAACGAATACTACTACAGCTCTCCCATACGTGTGCTACAAATCTCTCGAACAAAATTGAATGCACTGAAAAACAGTTTAAGACCATAACCAACTCATCCTGCTTGCTGCCTTCTGACACTCCCAGCTCCTACCGCTGCCTTCGCCATTCTCTCCTAGTGAGCCAAGTAACGACATCATTCAAGCCTCTCCATCTACGTCTCCAGTACTTCGATACCACATGTCCCAAAGTGGTTGGGCCACTTGCCTTAATTCCTCCTCTTCCCCTCCTTCCAATCCTTTTCCAGTTATTTCCATCCTTCCTTATCCTTCTTCCTTCCCATCTCACGACAGCTCTCGTCGTCTTATTCGATTCGATTCGATTCGGTATCCGGCCACCTTTTCTTCTGTCTGCCGAGGTGTCTCGGTTGATGTGAGGTTGCTTTCCCAGAGTACTGGTTTACTGGTGTGGAGGGTAGGGTATAGGGTATAGCACGGGTTTCACGCTGCATCTGCGCTGCTGGCGATGTCAAGGTCCTCTTGGATATGGGGGGGGGGTGATGTTACAGCCCTTTCATGCCTTCTATTAACTGTCAATCTGCTTTCTCTCTTTCTTTTTTCTTCTTTCCTTCTTTCTTAAAATAATAATGAGAAAGAAGTACCACCATCACGGAGACTCTGTTCCACGACCTTCCTCCTCCTCCCAGACCCCTTTCTGTTACGGCATCCTGTTTTGGTATGGCTTTGTTATTGAACTATTCTTTGAACTTTTCCCATACGCCTGTACCTATTGCTTGTGACACCTCGTTACCTGCTCCAGGTGCTGAAGCTCCGCTCATTTCTTCTAGTGTCTCTGACCCTTGCACATCTTTAAATATGCATTTGCCTTCCCCAAATACGGTGCGACTATTTTCGGATTGTCCACCTGCCTCAAGTCAGGCCACCCGCAGTCCGACTCCTAAACATTTCAGACCATTTGCTGACAACCGTCCTTCGATTTCTGCTCATTCCACCCAAAAATGACCTACATGACATCCACTTCCTTTGAGCACCATGTTTACATGTACACAATGGACCAAATTCTTTTCTTTGCGACCGACGTCTCCTACAGATTATCTTTCGGATCATAGTATTGGTAAAGCTCTCTTACAACATATTGGCCAAAATATATCTTTTCACACTCTTCAGAGTGGTGCACTCATCGTTACAGTTAAGAACACAGGCCACGTTAACGAGCATGCTACATTAAATTCTTGCAGTGGTACGGTGGTCTTGCTGTATACTATTGTACAGTGTGATTTTCTGTCTTGCGGTGATGATATTTTAGAGCAATTGTCCCTTCAAGACCTTCTGATTCTCAAACTGGATATGTATGTCCTGCCCGCTCGTGGGCGGAGGCACTTTCCCAGTCACATTGCCCACTTAACCTTTGACTGTCATGAGCTCCTGTCCTTCTTTTATGTCGCAGGACATCACTTAGGGGTCCGTAAAGTGGTCCCTACGCTCCAACAGTGTCGAAATTGTTGGCCTTCAGACATCCATCTCAATACTTCAGATCTACGGCGGAGTGCCCAGTCTGTAGTGTCGCAGATCATGCCGATACATCTTGCAGTCTTCCCCCCACTTGTCTTAATTGCAAGTAAACTCGCCCTTCTTTTTCCAGCCGATGTCATAATTAGCCATAGTATTAGCAACGCCTTCGCTCTTAAGGAGAGCAAAGGCCTTACTAATGCTATGGCTGTCTCTCATCTCCACCTTCAGAGGAATCTTCCTGTCTATGTCCAGCATATCAATTCCTCTCAATATTTTATATGTTGTTATCATATCCCCCTGTCTCTCCTGTCCTCCAGTGTCATCAGGTCGATTTCCCTTAACCTCTCCTCGTAGGACATGCCCTTTAGCTCCGAGACTAGTCTTGTTGCAAAGCTTTGCACTTCTCTAATTTCCTTATTTTCTTGGCTAGGTATGGGTTCCAAACTGGTGTTGCATATCTAATAGGCCTGACTTACACGGTGTACAAGGTCGCGAACGATTCCTTATTAAGTTGCCGGAATGTTATTTCTAGGTTTGCTAGGTGTCCATATGCTGCAGCAGTTATTTGGTTGATGTGCGCCTCAGGAGATGTGCCTGGTGTTATACTCACCCCAGGATCCTTTTCCTGAGTGAGGTTCGTAGTTTCTGGCCATCTAGACTGTACTCTGTCTGCAGTCTTCTTTGTCCTTCCCCAATCTTCATGACTTTGTACTTGGTGGGGTTGAACTCCAGGAGCCAGTTTCTGGACCAGGCCTGCAGCCTATCTAGATCCCTTTGTAGTTCCACCTGGTTCTCGTCCGATTGAATTCTTCTCGTCAACTTCACATCATCTGCAAACTGGGACACTTCTGTGTCTATTCCTTCCAACATGTCATTCACATATTCCAGAAAGAGTACCGGTCCTAGGACTGACCCCTGTGGAACCCCACTTGTCACAAGCGCCCACTCTGACACCTGGTGTCTTCCCGTCAAGTATTCCCTGATCCATTGCAGTGCCTTCCCTGTTATACCTGCCTGGTCTCCCAGCCTATGTGCCAATCTCTTGTGTGGAACTGTTTCTAATGCTTTCTTACAGTCCATGAAAACGCAATCTACCCACCCCTCTCTCTCTTAGAACTCCAGTAGGTTTGTACCACAGAATTTCCCATCCCTGAATCCATCCTGATTGTCGTTGATAAGTTTATTCTTTTCTAGGTGCTCCACCAGCCTTCTCCAGATAATCTTAATGACTTTGCATACTATACATGTTAGTGAGACTGGTCTGTAGATTAGTGTTTTGTGTCTGTCTCCTTTTTTAAAAACTGGGGCTACATTTATTGTCTTCCATACCTCAGGTAGTCGCCCTATTTCGATAGATGTGTTGAAGATTGTTGTTAGTGGCACACATAGCATCTCTGCGCTATGTGTGTCGGGTTACAAAAGCTTAAAGTTCCTTCAACTGTTATCCATCCTGTTTCAGGCTATGTGCTGTTGAATTCTTCTGATCCCCTTCCAGATTAAAGTTTTAATGAGAGTGCACTTCTTGTGTGCGTTGGTATACCGTTTCAACAGGTCTTTGTTCGTTTTCTGCTGCATTATACTGCAGCCAGTATTTATTTGTACAGGTCTTATACAGTTTGCTCTCTATATCTCTCCCCTTCCCGTGCATTCTGTATCTCGAATGTTGCGTTCTTGATCTCTTCTCTGCTGCCTCCGATCTTGTTGTAAGGTGAATTTAACACTCATCTTTGGGGAGGGTCCCACTGTTACTCTCGTGGTGATCAGTTGGAGACTCTTCTCGCTTCTCATCCTCTTCATGTTAAAAACACAGGTGCTTCCACTCATTTTGAATCTCACACTCAGTCTCTCTCTTGCATTGATATTTCTATCTGTTCTTCGTCAATTGCACTTGATTATGCTTGGTCTGTTCTCCCGGATTTGCACGACAGTGATCACTTTCCTATTCCTCTTACTTCTACCATTTATTTCCGACCTCCTCGTAGCCCCCGCTGGCAATTTGGACGAGCGAATTCGGACGTTTACTCTCATCTTACCGCTTTTTGTGGGGACCCTCCTCTGTTGATGAACTGGTGCACCAGTTTTTGACCTTAGTTTTGACTGCAGCGTCACTTCTATTCCTCGAACCTCGGGCAGTCATTCTCAGACATGCATGCCTTGGTGGTCTCTCCTGTGTGACCGTTATTAATGTAATCGGACCGAAGACCGTAATTTGGATTTTAAGCAGGCGAGGGCAGTCGCTCGCAGCGTCATACGCGATGCTAAACATAATTGTTGACAACATTACGTTTCTACCGTTACCTCAACTTCCCCTATATGTGAGGTTTGGAAGAAAGTACAGAAGTTGTGTTGCAAGTACGCTCTGGACCCATCTCCTGTTTTAAGGGTTGCTGGTATTAGTGTCGCGGAACCTCTTGAATTTGCCATGGAAATCGGGAACTATCTTGTTCATGTCTCTCAAGAGCTTCACCGCTGTCCCTCGTTTCTTGCTTCTAAGTCTGCCAGGGACCAATCACCCTTTAATCTTTTTTTCTAATAGGA
>NC_069447.1:6510928-6538428 GCF_026875155.1 Cherax quadricarinatus | reverse complement strand
TGGGGTGTGAGCATTGAGACCATTGACAAATTGTTCCCAGTCTGTTTGCCGCAGCTCTGTCATACGCTCTCTGGCAGCAGCAAGGGCAGTTTGGAAGAGGCTCAGCATTTCAGGGGTACGATGGTTTCTATAGGCTAGGCCTAGTCTGCGAGCAGTACGTTTCAATGTTCGAAGTTTAGAATCATTGTAATAGGTATGATTTTTATAAGACTTATGATTATTATGGAAGTCATTTGGATTTAGAGTAGTAGGAGGTTTCGGAGGCGGCTCTAAGAAGTTCTGAATACTGCTCACAAGGTCATTGTTAAAAGTCTCGACAGAGGTACACTCATAGGAATTATACCAGTCAGTCACATGTGCAACAAAGTCATCATGTTGATCAGGGGAAACATTAAGACGTTTCCGTTTGAATATCCCACCAGGGAGAATAGTATTACCAATATCTAGTGAGGTTAGCCTAGGGAAATGATCAGACGGTATATCTGTTACAATGGAAGACTCACAGCTGGCAGAAGTAATGTTGAAGCCCAGACACAGATCAAGGACACCTCCATAGATATGTGTGGGTTCAAGGTCACCTACAATTTGCACATTATCATGACTGTTTAAGAGTGACAACAGTTGATTACCATTACGATTACCAAACTGAGAGTTTCCAATGCTTTTGTGTCTTGCATTATAATCACCAATAATAAGAGTAGGTTCAGACTGAGCACAAGTTGGGAGCTCCAAGTAATTAAACTTATCAGCAGGAGCATGCCAGTTAAATATGTTGAGAGCAGAGTTCCCAATATAAACCCTAACACCGTGATACTGTAGCCCCTCTGTTTTCTTATGTGGAAGTTGATGGGGAAGTGATTTCTTAATATATAGAACACAAGAATTAGTAGATTTGAGGTTATATGCAACAAATGATGGCAGTTTAGGGGGTTGGGATTTTTCAGGGACTCTGCACTCTTGTAGACACACAATATCAATGGATTCAGTGGTTACTTTATGATGCAGGTCAGAAAATCTTTTTCTAAGTGACGCAATATTCCAACTTAAAATGGATAGTTTATACGAGTTTGGTTCCATTATGAAAGTCCAGGGATAGTATTCAATTTCTCAGCAAAATGAAAAAACTTACTAAACAGCAAACAGACATAATCAATATCAATATCATCAGTATTATCCTTATCCATGAGTCTCTTAAGTGCACTTCCACTATGGAGACCTCTTGTTTACAGAGGGCACGGCATTCTTTGTCTGTGTATGTATGGAAAGTGACACTATCCCTCGCACTCACCTCTCCGCTTTTATTACACTCATCACTATCATCACATGTATCACTTCCCTCATCATTATGACCAGTGATGCATACACCATTATCAACAACCGGGTCATCTCCACACTCAGTATCTATCAATACATTACACTCATCAATTTGACTATCATGATGGTCTTCACTGCCCTTATCATCTTCACTGTGATTGTAAACACCACTATCAGATTCATCATTTTTGTAATTATTAACACCACTGCAATCATCAGTTTGTTCATCATCATCACACTCATTTTCATAATGGCTGACATTCTGTGGGTTGATGTACTCATTTGCAACCTCTCTAAGTTTTTCCTCGTGGTGCTCAAGTTGTTGTTTCAAACACCATTGTTGCTTCTCCAGTACTGTTATGCGCAGCTGCATGTTGTGTACCACCCCAGCAAGACTAGCGTCATCTGGAAATATGAAGTCCCGATCAGCTGAGTCAGGTGGCTGACTGACAGCTGACTCAGCCAGACAGGTGGTGTCAACACCAGCAGCATTACTAGTGTTGATAGTAGACGTGATCGTGCTCTGTTGATGTACTCCCAGAGTGACTCGCTCAACCATATAATCTCTGAAATCAGGCATGGGTCAGTATTCAGACAGGAAGTATCTGGTAGGCCTATTGCCTCATCATGGGGGGTGATGGGTGAGGCGGGAGTTCTGCGGCTGGCGATGTGAGCAGCTTTCGCTCTGCAGTCAGCATGAGCAGCTGTGACTCCTGGAGTCTTACAATTGATACATTGTAATGCAACAGTCTGGTGTTTCTTGATCATATCATAGCACTGGTGAGAAGGATGGGCCTTGGCACACACTGCACACCAGTATGACTTAGCTGGGCATTTCCAAGCAATGTGACCCCAGCGCTGACACTTGTAGCATCTACGGTGAGGTGGTTTGTACAAAGCTATTTTGTAACTCCTGTTAAGCGCTGCACGAGAGTAGATATATGATGGTGGAGTCCCTTGACCAATCCACTCAGCCAATATCAGATCATTTGGAAGTCGACGAGGGTTTGCAACTTGATCTGACAACAGGAATTTAGGATCCAAGTACTTATTGACATTGTGGATAACAATAAGTACTTTAGGTGATCTTGGTGGGGCAGCTTGGAGTTGGATGTTAGCATATTTATGAGTAAGAAGTTTTTCTATGAATGTTGGGTCGTTAGTAACAAAAACGTAATTATCCTCGTCATGACGAAAGCGAATCCGAAGGTTTTCCTCTGGGTTGTCTAGTGTATCTTCGTAAAACCATCTAAACTTGACCTCAAACTCAGTGTTAGCAGGGAAATCAAGCCTAACCGTTCTGCGATGGTTGTTGTTTCTCTCGTTGTTTCTTGCAGCCTCCTTTGAAATCCTCTTTCTTTTTTCAAAAGCTCCCTTACTTCTATAACGTTCGAATTCGCCTTCACCATCATTTACTTCGTTCACATCCAAAGGTCACTTCTAGTTCAGCTGCTTAAGGTGGAAGAGGTAGTCTGTTACTCTTGGGTCAGCGAAACCGCCTTTATTCCATAAGAGAGAAGGGACAAGGAAGGGATATTCACTTCGCTAGACACAGGCAATATGGGTGTAGTGGCCTGTGGGTCACAGTGCCATTTTCAAGGTCATTCACTGGGCCCACAGTCGTCTCGAGAGCTACCAACACTGTACTACTCGTTAATTACTACAAACCCGCAGCACTCAACACATCTAGCACACCTGTCTTGGAATGACAGACAAATTTTCACTCTGTGGACAAACAAATCAGCACAAACTTACTATGTTTATAGATGAACCTCGGGCATGTTACAGTTAAAAAGCCGTCTCCAAAGGAGTTACCAGGTACTGCAATGCTCGTTAAATTGTTCTTAACCACTCTTGTTGTGTTCCAACTATGCAGCATTCCTCCCAGAAACACTCAGTGCATAGAAGAATAACAGGTCATCTTCCTCAGTTAGAGATGTAACACATTTTGTACAAGCTGCACAGTCAGGTCTGGATCACCAACTCACGCAGGATGGGAGATTCGTCCGTATTTCTCAGGTAGGCAGAGGTCGACTTCCCTTAACCTCTCCTCATAGGACATACCTCTGGGACTAGTCTTGTTGCAAATCTTTGCACTTTCTCTAGTTTCTTTGCGTGCTTGGCTAGGTGTGGGTTCCAAACTGGTGCCGCATACTCCAATATGGGCCTAACGTACACGGTGTACAGGGTCCTGAACGATTCCTTATTAAGATGTCGGAATGCTGTTCTGAGGTTTGCTAGGCGCCCATATGCCGCAGCAGTTATTTGGTTGATGTGCGCTTCAGGAGATGTGCCTGGTGTTATACTCACCCCAAGATCTTTTTCCTTGAGTGAGGTTTGTAGTCTTTGGCCCCCTGGACTGTACTCCGTCTGCAGTCTTCTTTCCCCTTCCCCAATCTTCATGACTTTGCACTTGGTGGGGTTGAGCTCCAGGAGCCAATTGCTGGACCAGGTCTGCAGCCTGTCCAGATCCCTTTGTAGTTCTGCCTGGTCTTCGTCCGAATGAATTCTTCTCATAAATTTCACGTCATCTGAAAACAGGGACACTTGGGAGTCTATTCCTTTCCGCGTCTTTCACAATACCAAAACGCACGGTCCTAGGACTGCCCCTTTGGAGCCCCACTCTCACAGGTTCCCACTGTGACCCCTCGCCACGTACCATGACTTGCGCGTCTTCCGACAAATTCCCTGATCCATTGAGTCCTTTCCCTGTTACCCTGCTTGGTCCTCCAGTTTTTGCACTAATCCTTTTTTGGGAACGTGTCAAACGCCTTCCATCCAAGAAAATGCAATCTACCCACTTCCTTTTCTTTTTCGTCTGCTGTCACCATGTCTGAACCCAGTGGGTTTTGGGGACACAGGTTTTCCCCGCCCTGTAACCATTTGGTGCTGTTGATGAATCTCCTTTCAGGTGTTCCAACCACTTTTTCCCCTTTAAAAATTCTCCATGATTTGCATACTAAATGTCAGGACCTTTTTTTAGTTTAGTGCTTCATGTTGTCTCCTTTTCTAAAGATTAGAACACTTTTTGCTGTCTTCCACCTCAGGAAATCCCTGTTTCGATAGATGTGTTAAATATTGTTGTTGGGGGGGCGCATAAGCATGACTGCCCTTCTCTAGGCCCCTGGGGAGATGTTTTTCCCCCCTTTCCCTTTTTGAGATCTAGCTCCCCCAAAACCCTCTCACTTTTTTTCCGGTGTGTGTATTGTGCCCACCCCTTGGGCTGTGCCCGTCTTTCGGAGTCCCTCTGTCCCCTCTCTGAACATTTTCTTTTCCGTTGGCCTCACATATTTTCGCAGCCATTTTTTTTGTCTCTCCTCTTCCTTTGTTAGCCGATTCCTGGTCCTTGACTTTTTTTTTTCCTCTGTGGGGCTGTATAACACTTCGGGTCGATTTGACTTTCGCGCTATTCATTTTCATATTTCGATGGGCCCCCCTTTTTTACCTGTGCACATTCTTTTCGGCTCTACGACGTCTCCTTATTCTCCGGCCCCTTTGCCTCTGTATTTTCCATTTCCAAGCACACTTGGTTTTGCCCCCCTGCACCTTGGGTGAACATAGCCATCCGGCTTTTTTTTAATTCCTGTTACCCTTGGGGTAAAACCTCTCCCCCCTTCCTTGCGCATTTTTGCTATATACCCATCTTCCTTTTTACGGGTTCCCCTGCAAGTTCTCTTCCTACTTAACCCCCTTTAAAAAGTTCCCCATTCCCGCGTAGTCCCCCCTTTTTGTAGTTTGGGGTTCATTTGCCCTGGCCCTTCCCGCTTCCCCCCCCACTTGTAACTCTGCGGTATTCGAAGCCTAAACCCCAAAAGATGCTTGCCCCAAGGGGTCCCTTTTATATGTATTCCCCAATATCTTGCTACTCAAATGATACAGGTCCTTCTCGGGTTCACCTTTTTTCTCTTCTGGGAGGTCCCCTTTCGTGTTGGTACATAAGTTTTCCAGTACCACCTCCTTTTTTTAGCCCCCCATGTATTTGGCCCCCCATTTTCTCCAATTTTCCCAATCGATTTCCTTGTGGGTTTAAAATCACCAAAGATCATGCCTTGCCTTCATGCATGGCCCTTTTGGCCCCCGCAGCCCGTGTGTCAACCATCCTCATTGCTCTCATAAATTTCCCTTGGCCTCCGCGTTGGGGTGTGTTAACATCACTGCAATTACCACCCTTTGGGGCCTCCAGGCTGAGCGTTCCATTTGTAAACTCTTGCTTTTCCATGTCTTCCCTCTCCCCCTCATCAAAATTCCCTCTTTTTGATCACAGTGCCAATCCTCCACCCCACTGTTCCCTCTGTCTTTCCTCGGGATCTGATTCCTTGGAAAGATGGCATCGTTTCAACCTGTGAGCTTTTGGTTTTTTGTGAGAGCTAGATCCGGTACGCCCCTTTTACTCTTTCATGCCACTCCCCCACTTTCTTTTTATTCCATCAGCGTTTTTGACCAAAACCCCATTTTTCCCCTCCAACACTGTGTTTTGAGGGGGTCTGTGAGGAGGGAGACCTGGTAGTGTATTTGGGACAACTGGATGTTGGGGGGAAACTGTGGTATGGAGAAGTTTTTGTTGGGGTGGTGTGATAGATTTGGAGTTCTGGGGAGGTTTGCTATTTTTGACCATGACTCCCCACGCATTTCGTAATTGGGCCCCTTTTTAGCCGCTCTTTTATTCTTTTCCGCGCCTGAAAGGGAGGCCGCTCTTTCATTTACACTACTCCTCCTTTTTTTTTAAAGGGAAAATCCTTTAGCATACATCGGTGCCACCGAGTTAATCTGTTTTAGGGATAAGAGGGTCGTTTTTTCTTTGTTAAACTTTCCCCGTTTGGCCACGCAGCCAGTGGCAAACCACGCTCATTGCTCTCATATAAACCCTTTCCTTCCCCCGCGTTCTGTGGTGTGTTATACATCACTGCAATTACCACCTTGGGACCTCCAGACTGAAGCGTTCCTATTATGTAATCTCTTGCTTCTCCACTGTCTCCTCTCTCCAGCTCATCAAAATTCCATCAGTTTTTGATCAGCAGTGCCACTCCTCCACCCAACTGTTCCCTCTGTCTTTCCTCAGGATCTGATATCTCGTTGGAAAGATGGCATCTGTTATCATACCTGTGAGCTTGGTTTCTGTGAGAGCTATGACGTCCGGTGACGCCTCTTTGACTCTTTCATGCCACTCCTCCCACTTATTTGTTATTCCATCAGCGTTTGTGAACCATACCTTCCGTTTCCTCTCCAACACTGTGTTTTGAGGGGGTCTATGAGGGTGGGAGACCTGGTAGTGTACTGTGGGATTCTATAGCTGAGTGTTGGGTGGGAGCTGTGAGTATGGACTGAAGTTTGTGTTGGGATGGTGTGATAGATTGTGGAGTTCTGGGGATGGTTCTGTGTGTGCTTGCTCTTGTTGCTCTGCTCTGGTTGACCTCTGCTGAGACGAATGTTCCTTCCTCAGCCAATTGTCATGACGCTCATTGCCTTTGTTACTTTGTCCACTCTCATGACCTTCGTGTTCCTTCTAAGTATAGGTTGGTCTCAGACGTTAGTAGAGGCCCGTTATTTTATCAGCTCCCCTGCCTACTCCGTCCGTTTTCTCTTCGTCTTCAAGGAACTCCTGGGTTCCTGCGTCACACTCCTCCTTACTTGTCAAGGAACTTCTGGGTTCCTGCATCAGATTCCTTCTTACTTGTCAAGGAACTTCTGGGTTCCTACGTCACAATCCTTCTTACTTGTCAAGGAACTCCTGGGTTCCTGCCTCACAGTCCTCATTTGTCAAGGAACTCCTGGGTTACTACGTCAAACTCCTTACTTGTCAAGGAGCTACTGCGTTCCTGCGTCACACTCCTCCTTACTTGTCAAGGATCTCCTAGGTTTCTGTGTCACAATCCTTCTTACCTGTTAAGGAACTTCTGGGTTCCTGTGTCACAACTCTCCTTACCTGTCAAGGAACTCCAGTGTTTCTACGTCACAGTACCCTTACCTCTAAGAAGTCAGGATTCCTAAAGTCACGATCTTCCTTACCTATCAAGGAACTCCAGTGCACCTGCTGAGGAACCCATGTACGCCACACGTCCTTCAGCCAGCAGTAAGAGCTTGTCGAACATAGCAAAGACCTCAGAGGAAGGCTGGTGTATAGTACATAGGATGGTCCTGCCACGACTAGTCATGTCCTTCATGATCCGGACCAGCTTCCTGGCGTTGAAGGAGTCGAGTCCTGTAGTAGGCTCATCACAGAAGAGCAGCGGAGGATCCGTCAGGATCTGAAGTGGAAAGAGCTTTAATAGTTCTTCTAAGACGACAGAGCTTCATTAACAATTTCCTAGACTGCAGACAGAGCATTAATTGTTCCGTCTAAAGTCTAAACAAAGCTAAATCAGTCTCATTTTGATCACAAGCACAGATTTTAAACCCAGACAATTGGTAAGTCACACATTATAGTCAAACAGTTGGTGCCCCGTGGCCTGGCAGGTAAAGCTCTCGCTTCACATGGCGATGGTCTAGGTTCGATTCCCACCGAGGGTAGTAGCAGTAGTAGTAGCAGTAACAGCAGCAGTAGTGATACTAGAAGTAGCAGTAGTAGTAGTAGTAGTAGTAGTAGTAATAGCAGTAGTAGTAGTAGCATTAATAGTAGAAGTAGTAGCACTAGTAGTAATTGAAGTGGAAGTAGCAGTAGTGATAGTAGTAGTAGTAGTCATAGTAGCAGTATCACTCTGTTATTCTGACAGTCTTAAAAAAATTGTTGTTTGGTGTAAGGTCACAGTTCACAGTCAACACATTAACTGGTCCTCTGCTAAAACTGTCTATCCTTCTTCTCGCCTTTAAAGGCACCTTCTTGTTGAAGCCTCCCCTCAGTTCTGGCTTTGTTTCTGTAGGTATCTCCCTTTTTAAAAGGTAAAAAATAATAATAATAATAATAATAAAAATTTAATAAATAATAATAAAATAATAATAATAATAATAATAATAATAATATTTTTTTATTATTTTATTATTATCACACTGGCCGATTCCCACCAAGGCAGGGTGCCCCAAAAAAAGAAAAACTTTCAACCATCATTCACCCATCACTGTCTTGCCCGAAGGGTGCTTTACATTACAGTTTTAAACTGCAACATAACACCCCTCCTTCAGAGTGCAGGCACTGTAAATTCCCATCTCCCGACTCAAGTCCGGGCCCGCGGTTTCCCTGAATCCCTTCATAAATGTTACTTTGCTCACACTCAACGCACGTCAATATTAAAAACCATTTTTTCTCCATTCACTCCTATCAAACACGCCACGCATGCCCGCTGGAAGTCCAAGCCCCTCGCACACAAAACCTCCTTTACCCCCCCCCCTCCAACCTTTCCTAGGCCGACCCCTACCCCGCCTTCCTTCCACTACAGACTGGGTACACTCTTGAAGTCACTCTATTTCGCTCCATTCTCTCTACATGTCCGAACCACCTCAACAACCCTTCCTCAGCCCTCTGGACAACAGTTTTGGCAATTTCCCCCACCTCCTCATAACTTCCAAACAAAAGAATTCTCTGCAAATTTTATTCACACCACACATTTTCCCCAGACAAAGACATCTCCACTGCCTCCAGCCTCTCCTCGCTGCAACATTCATCACCCATGCTTCACACCATATAAGAGCGTTGGTAAAACTATACTCTCATACATTCCCCTCTTTGCCTCAAGGACAAAGTTCTTTGTCTCCACAGACTCCTAAGTGCACCGCTCACCCTTTTCCCCTCATCAAATTTTATGATTCACCTCATCTTTCATAGACCCATCCGCTGACACGTCCACTCCCAAATATCTGAATACATTCACCTCCTCCCTACTCTCCCCTCCAATCTGATATCCAATCTTTCATCACCTAATCTTTTTGTTATCCTCATAACCTTACTCTTTCCTGTATTCACTTTCAATTTTCTTCTTTTACATACCCTACCAAATTCATCCACCAACCTTTGCAACTTCTCTTCAGAATCACCCAAGAGCACAGTGTCATCAGCAAAGAGCAGCTGTGACAACTCCCACTTTATGTGCGATTCTTAATATTTTAACTTCACACCTCTTTCGAAGACCCTCGCACTTACTTCTCTTACAACACCATCTATAAATTTATTAAACAACCACGGTGACATCGCACATCCTTGTCTAAGGCCTACTTTTACTGGGAAATAATCTCCCTCTTTCCTAATAATAATAATAATAATTAATGCTGAGGTGGTTCGGAAATTTAGAGAGGATGGTACGAAATAGAACCGCATAGTGTATAAATCTGTAGTGGAGGGAAGGCGGGGTAGGGGACGGCCTAGGAAAGGTTAGAGGGGGGGGGGTAAAGGAGGTTTTGTGTGCGAGGGGCTTAAACTTCCAGCAAGCATGTGTGAGCGTGCTAGATAGGAGCGAGTGGAGACAAATGGTTATTAGGACTTGAGGTGCTGTTGGAGTGTGAGCAAGGTAACATTTTTGAAGGGATTCAGGTATTCTAGGTATACCTGGAGATATACCTAGAGAGGATTTTGGGGGTCAACACCCCTGCAGCCTCGTGGTGGGTCAGGGTCTGATCAACCAGGCTCCTACTGCTGGCCGCATGTAAACCGACGAATTTGCCACATCCCGGCTGATCAAGTACTGACTTTAGGTGCCTGTCCAAAGCCTTCTTGAAGACAGTCAGGGGTCCATTGCTAATCCCCCATATGTATGCTGAGAGGCAGTTGAACAGTCTTGGGTCCCTGACACTATACAGATGCGACAGAGTGAACAGGCAAAAGAGGGAGGAGGTTAGCCTGTATATCGCAGAGTCATTTGTTTGCACAGAACTGCTTAATGCCTCAAATGATGTAGTGGAAGTTTTAGCAGTAAAGATCGAGAACCAAAACCTAGTCATTGTGGTAGTCTACAAGCCTCCGGATGCAACGTCCCAGCAATTCCAGGAACAGCTGTTAAAAATTGACCACTGTCTGGAAAATCTGCCAGCTCCTGCCCCCAACATCTTGCTCCTGGGGGATTTCAACTTAAGGCACCTAAAATGGAGGAATATAGCAAATAATATTGTTGCAGTGATAACACCAGGAGGCAGTTCTTAGGAGAATTCACACACACACGAGCTTTTAAATCTCTGCACAAAATTCAACTTAAACCAGCAAATAATAGAGCCTACTAGACTGGAGAATACACTAGACCTCATCTTCACTAACAATGATGACCTGATACGAAATGTCACCATATCAAAAACAATATACTCAGATCACAACATAATCGAGGTTCAGACATGTATGCGTGGAGCCCCAGACCGACATAATGGGATCAGTCACGAGGGAGCATTCACCAAATTCAACTTCAATGATAAGAACATAAAGTGGGACCAAGTAAACCAATTCCTAACCAATATAAGCTGGGAAGATAGACTAAGCAACACAGACCCTAACTTATGCCTAGAACAGATTAACTCGGTGGCACTCGATGTATGCTCAAGGCATATTCCTTTAAGAAAAAGGAGGAGTAGATATAAAATAGAAAGAGACAGGCGCTCCCTTTACAGGCGACGAAAAAGAATAACAGAGCGGCTAAAAGAGGCCAATATATCTGAAATGCGTAGGGAGTCACTGGTCAGAGAAATAGCAAACATCGAACTTAAGCTGAAGGAATCTTATAGGAGTCAGGAATTGCGGGAAGAACTAAAAGCCATAAATGAAATCGAAAGAAACCCAAAGTATTTCTTTTCCTATGCCAAATGAAAGTCGAGAACAACGTCCAGTATTGGGCCCCTACTTAAACAAGATGGGCCCTACACAGATGACAGCAAGGAAATGAGTGAGCTACTCAAGTCTCACTATGACTCAGTTTTTAGCAAGCCGCTAACCAGACTGAGAGTCGAAGATCAAAATGAATTTTTTATGAGAGAGCCACAGAATTTGGTTAACACAAGCCTATCTGATGTTATCCTGACGCCAAATGACTTGGAACAGGCGATAAATGACATGTCCATGCACTCTGCCCCAGGGCCAAACTCATGGAACTTCGTGTTCATCATCCTATGGAGAGGGAGCATGGACACGGGGGTCGTCCCACAGTTACTAAAAACAACAGACATAGCCCCACTCCACAAAGGGGGCAGTAAAGCAATAGCAAAGAACTACAGACCGATAGCACTAACATCCCACATCATAAAAATCTTTGAAAGGGTCATAAGAAGCAAGATCGCCACCCGTCTAGAAACCCATCAATTACACAACCCAGGGCAACATGGGTTTAGAGCAGGTCGCTCCCGTCTGTCTCAACTATTGGATCACTACGACAAGGTCCTAGATGCAGTAGAAGACAAAAAGAATGCTGATGTGATATATACAGACTTTGCAAAAGCCTTCGACAAGGGTGACCATGGCGTAATAGCGCACAAAATGCGTGCTAGGAATAACAGGAAAAGTTGGTAGATGGATCTATAATTTCCTCACAAACAGAACATAAAGAGTAGTAGTCAACAAAGTAAAGTCCGAGGCGGCTACGGTGAAAAGCTCTGTTCCACAAGGCACAGTACTCGCTCCCATCTTATTTCTCATCCTCATATCTGACATAGACAAGGATGTCAGCCACAGCACCGTGTCTTCCTTTTCAGATGACAACTGATTCTGCATGACAGTGTCTTCCATTGCAGACACTGCAAGGCTCCAGGCGGACATCAACCAAATCTTTCAATGGGCTGCAGAAAACAATATGAAGTTCAACGATGAGAAATTTCAGTTACTCAGATATGGTAAACACGAGGAAATCAAAACTTCATCAGAGTAGAAAACAAATTCTGGCCACAAAATAGAGCGAAAAACCAGCGTCAAAGACCTGGAAGTGATCATGTCGGAGGATCTCACCTTCAAGGACCGTAACATTATATCAATCGCATCTGCTAGAAAAGTGACAGGATGGATAATGAAAACCTTCAAAACCTGGGGATGCCAAGCCCATTGACACTTTTCCCGGGTCACTTGTTCTATCTAGGCTGGAATATTGCTGCACACTACCAGCACCTTTCAAGGCAGGTGAAATTGTTGACCTAGAAAATGTACAGAGAACCTTCACGGCGCGCATAACGGAGATAAAACACCTCAGTTACTGGGAGCGCTTAAAGTTCCTGAACCTGTATTCCCTGGAACGCAGGAGGGAGAGATACATGATTATATACACCTGGAAAATTCTAGAGGGGCTGGTACCGAACTTGCACACGAAAATCATTCACAACGAAAGCAAAAGGCTTGGCAGATTATGCAACATCCCCCAATGAAAAGCAGGGGTGTCATTAGCACGTTAAGAGACAATACAATAAGTGTCAGGGGCCCGAGACTGTTTAACTGCCTCCCAGCATACATAAAGGGGATTACCAATAGACCCTTGGCAGTCTTCAAGCTGGCACTGGACAAGCACCTAAAGTCGGTACCTGACCAGCCGCGCTGTGGCTCGTACATTGGATTGCGGCAGCCAGCAGTAACAGCCTGGTTGATCAAGCTCTGATCCACCAGGAGGCCTGGTCACAGACCGGGCCGCGGGGGGGTTGACCCCCGGAACTCTCTCCAGGTAAACTCCAGGTAATACTGTGTTGTCTCTTAGTGTGGCCCAGTGGCCTGATGGCTAAAGCTCTCGCTTCACACACGGAGGGCCCGGGTTCGATTCCCGGCGGGTGGAAACATTTCGAAACGTTTCCTTACGCCTGCTGTCCTGTTCACCTAGCAGCAAATAGGTACCTGGGTGTTAGTCGACTGGTGTGGGTCGCATCCTGGGGGACAAGATTAAGGACCCCAATGGAAAAAAGTTAGACACTCCTCGATGACGCACTGGCTTTCTTGGGTTATCCGGGTTGGCTAACCCTCCGGGGTTATCTTATCTTATTCGTGGCACTCCTACTTTTCATTTGGGGAATGTTGCATCTCCTGCCGAGTCTTTTCCTTTCGAGGTATGATTTTCGTGTACAAGTTTGCTGCTAATCCCTCTAGAATTTTCCCAATGCATATTATCACGTATCTTTCTCGCCTGCATTCCAGGGAATACAAATCAAGAAACTTCAACCGTTCCCAGTAATTTAGGTATTTTATCGTACTTATGTGTGTCATGAAAGTTCTTTGTACATTCTTCAGGTCAGGAATTTCGCCTGCCTTGAAGGGAACAGTTAGCGTACAGCAGTATTCCAGCTAGAGAGAACAAGCGATTTGATGAGAATCACCATTGGCTTGGCGTTGCTACTTTTGAAGGTTCTCA
Source organism: Cherax quadricarinatus (assembly GCF_026875155.1). Lineage (NCBI taxonomy): Eukaryota > Metazoa > Arthropoda > Malacostraca > Decapoda > Parastacidae > Cherax > Cherax quadricarinatus. The sequence goes on along the minus strand of NC_069447.1, from coordinate 6,524,893 downwards.
CTATCCATCCTATCATTTTCTAGCAGATGAGGTAGATACATTGGTGTGGTCTTTGCAGGTGAGATCCTCTGACATTATCACATCCAGGTCCTTCACCTTAGTTTCTCGTTCTGTTGTGTTTTTAGAATCTGATGGATGCTCTGATACAATTTTAATTTACACACGTTTTCCGCATCGGAGTAGTTGAAATTTCTCTTCAATGAACTTCATATTGTGTTCTGCGGCCTATTTAAAGATTTGGTTGATGTCCGCTTGGAGACTTGTGATGTCTTCGATGCAGGACACTGTCATGGCAATTCGGGTGTTATCCGCAAAGGAAGACACGGCGCTCTAGCTTACATCTCTGTCTATGTCAGATATGAGGATGAGGAACAGGATGGGGGCGAGTACTGTGCCTTGTGGAACTGAGCTTTTCGCTGTAGTAGCCTCTGACTTTACTGTTTACTATTACTTTTTGTGTTCTATTTATTATGAAGTTAGAGATCCATCAACCTACTTTTTTCTGTTATTCCTTTATCACGCATTTTGTGTGTTATTACACAGTGGTCACACTTGTCAAACATTTTTGCAAAGTATGTGTATACTCAGCTGCTTTTTGTTTGTCCTCTAAAGCATCCAGAACCTTGTCATAGTGGTCCAGTAGTTGAGACAGACACAAGAGATGCTCTAAACCCGTGTTGTCCTGGGTTGTCTAACTGATGGGTATCTAGATGGTTGACAATTTTGCTTCTTAAAACCCTTTCAAAGATTTTTATTATAAGGGATGCTAGCATTGTCGGTCTGTAGTTCTTTGCTATTGCTTTACTGCCACCTTTCTGCAGTTGTGCTATGTCTGTTGTTTTTAGTGAGTGTGGAATGACCCCTGTGTCCATGATCCCTGTCCATAGAATGCTGAAGGCACGTGACAGGGGCTTCCAGCAGCTCCTGAAGAACACGGAGTTCCATGAGTCAGGACCTGGGGCAGAGTGCATGAGCATGTCATTAACTGCTTTTTCAAAGTCTTGTGATGTTAGGATAACATCAGAGATTTCTAAACATGACCGTATTTTGATTTCCGGTCATAAAAAAATTCATATTGACTGTCGACCCTTAGTTCGGTTAAGGGCTCGCTGAACACTGAGTCATATTTTGAATTTAGTATCTCACTCATTTTTTAGCTGTCATCTGTGTAGGTCCCATCTCTTCTAAGCAGAGGTCCAATACTAGATTTTGTTTTCGCCTTTAATTTGGCATAAGGTAAGAAGTATTTTGGGTTTCAATCAATTTCCTTTATGGCTTTAAGTTCTTCCTGAGATTCTTAAGCTTAATTTCAATTTTTACTGTTTCTCTGACCAATACCTCCCTTCGAATTTCAGATATATTGGCTCCCCTCAGCAGCTCTGTGATTCTTCTCCTTTGCCTATATGTGGAGCATCTCTCTTTCTAGTTTACATCTTCTCTTTCTTTTTTCTTAATGGAATGTGCTTTAAGCAGACTTCAAGTGCCACAGTTAATGTTTTTCTAGGCAAAGGATATCTTCCCACCTTGTTTCATTTAGGACATGGTTGACTTGGTTCCAATTTATGCTTTTGTTATTGAAGTTAATTTTGTGAAGACACCCTCATAACTGATCACATTATGTTGGTCAAGAGCCCAGCACATACATGTCTGTACCTCTATTATGTTGTGATCTGAGTGGGAAGTACAGTGTCTGAGGCTGAAGGACGGCTGTTGAAAAGTTACAATTTTATAACTGTAGTGTAGGCATAGGCATGCCTCTGGCAAGACAGTGATGGAGTGAATGGTGATGAAAGTGTTTCTTCTTTTCCCGGGTCAACCTGACTTAGTGGCAAATGGCCGAAGAGTTAATATAATAATAATAATAATAATAATAATAATAAATAATAATAATAATAATAATAATAATAATAATAATAATAATAATAATATATAATAATAATAATAATAATAATATAATAATAATAATAATAATAATAATAATAATAATTATAATAATAATAATAATAATAATAATAATAATTATAATATATAATAATAATAATAATAATAATAATAATAATAATAATAATAATTTAATAATAATAATAATAATAATAATAATAATAATAATAATAATAATAATAATAATAATATATAATAATAATAATTAATAATTTTAATAATAATAAGCATGCTTTGTTAGCTTAATTCTCAGATGTTCCTAAGTTAACACCATTACCCAGGATACTATCTACAACAGTGTTATCTAAGGTATATTACCATCCCCCAGGATACCACATACTACACTGTTATCTAAGGTATACTACCATCCCCCAGAATACCACCTACAACAGTGATGTGTAAGTTATACTACCAACTAGTTTTGTGGACAACTTACCTCAGTGGCGAAGGCCAGTCTCTTACGTTCTCCACCAGAGAGAACAACTTACCTCAGTGGCGAAGGCCAGTCTCTTACGTTCTCCACCAGAGAGAACAACTTACCTCAGTGGCGAAGGCCAGTCTCTTACGTTCTCCACCAGAGAGAACAACTTACCTCAGTGGCGAAGGCCAGTCTCTTACGTTCTCCACCAGAGAGAACAACTTACCTCAGTGGCGAAGGCCAGTCTCTTACGTTCTCCACCAGAGAGAACAACTTACCTCAGTGGCGAAGGCCAGTCTCTTACGTTCTCCACCTGAGAGAGACTTGTCCTGGCCTGGGTTACCAATACGTGTGTTCTGGGACTTCAGCAGACCCAGTTCTTTCATAAGCTCCATAACTCGGGCCATGCGCTGTTTGTGCGTTCGACGACGGTCCATTCTCAAGCGAGTCTAGACAAACACAAGAAGTATGTAGCCAGTAAGAGGGAAATCAGGGAATGAGTTGGGGTGTGAACCCATGGCAATTGAGTCCTAAAATATACAGGCCAGTGCGTTAACTATTGGACTAGCTGGCTCTAATAAGATTCTTTCAACTAGATGTATTTTTATACAACATAGGGAGGTTAGCATGGGACACCACTGTGACGACATATGCTATACTTCTCCAGGTAACAATGTTCATGATCCAACATGTTATACCTCTCCAGGTAACAATGTTCATGATCCAATATGCTATACCTCTCCAGGTAACAATGTTCATGATCCAACATGTTATACCTCTCCAGGTAACAATGTTCATGATCCAATATGCTATACCTCTCCAGGTAACAATGTTCATGATCCAATATGCTATACCTCTCCAGGTAACAATGTTCATGATCCAACATGCTATACCTCTCCAAGTAACAATGTTCAGAAACTTAATTCTTTTCACGAGACTTAGTGAGAGAACTGCACTAACTTGACCTAGAAAAGACATCGCCATTTATTTTCTAAAATCTGGGAAAACAGTGTTTTCAGTTCGTCAATATTGCTGTTTAAAGAGACGATGCTTGTTAAATTTAACAAAAAAATCTTTATTCTGAAAAGTCGGAGGAGTTTGTGTGTATGATAAATAATGCGATACATCTCTCCTTTTTTACGATAATTAGTGTTTTTGTTTAGAATTATTACAATTATTATATCCAGTGTACATGATTCTGAGGAACTAAATGAGATATTTAAAAATATAAATTTCACAAATAATAGACAGCAGCTCATTTTTTTTTAGTGTTGCTGTCTACAGACATAACATATTCTGTGTGTTAAACATTGATCTCAACAGATGGATGAGTTTTTTTAAATAGATTTTCGTCAATTTTTTACAAAACACCCAAAATTTTTAGTGCCCAAGTGTTGCTATCCAGAGACGTAACACTTACGACATCCAGAAGACATTACTACAAGATTTTCTATATGAATGATGAATATATAACAAGATCAACCAAAATCTTTTATATATTTATGATATTTTAATCGAAAATCATTGATCAAACAGAATTTTTAATACTTCAGTCTGTTGTTGCTGCCATCTTGGAAGGCAACACCTGTTGTATCATTAACATATACCAGGGTGTTGCTGCCATCATGGAAGGCAACACCTGTTGTATCATTAACATATACCAGGGTGTTGCTGCCATCATGGAAGGTAACACCTGTTGTATCATTAAGCTCTGTTCCACAAGGCACAGTACTCGCTGCCATCTTGTTTCTCATCCTCATATCTGACATAGACGAGGATGTCAGCCACAGCACCGTGTCTTCCTTTGCAGATGACACCCGAATCTGCATGACAGTGTCTTCCATTGCAGACACTGCAAGGCTCCAGGTGGACATCAACCAAATCTTTCAGTGGGCTGCAGAAAACAATATGAAGTTCAACGATGAGAAATTTCAATTACTCAGATATGGTAAACACGAGGAAATTAAATCTTCATCAGAGTACAAAACAAATTCTGGCCACAAAATAGAGCGAAACACCAACGTCAAAGACCTGGGAGTGATCATGTCGGAGGATCTCACCTTCAAGGACCATAACATTGTATCAATCGCAGCTGCTAGAAAAATGACAGGATGGATAATGAGAACTTTCAAAACTAGGGATGCCAAGCCCATCATGAAACTCTCCAAGTCGCTTGTTCTATCTAGGCTGGAATATTGCTGCACACTAACAGCACCTTTCAAGGCAGGTGAAATTGCTGACCTAGAAAATGTACAGAGAACTTTCACGGCGCGCATAACGGAGATAAAACACCTCAATTACTGGGAGCGCTTGAGGTTTCTGAACCTGTATTCCCTGGAACGCAGGCGGGAGAGATACATGATTACATACACCTGGAAAATCCTAGAGGGACTAGTACTGAGCTTGCACACGAAAATCACTCACAACGAAAGCAAAAGACTCGGCAAACGATGCAACATCTCCCCAATGCAAAGCAGGGGTGTCATTAGCACATTAAGAGACAATACAATAAGTGTCAGGCGCCCAAGACTGTTCAACTGCCTCCCAGCATGCATAAGGGGGATTACCAATAGACCCCTGGCTGTCTTCAAGCAGGCACTGGACAAGCACCTAAAGTCGGTACCTGTCCAGCCGGGCTGTGGCTCGTACGTTGGATTGCGTGCAGCCAGCAGTAACAGCCTGATTGGTCAGGCTCTGATCCACCAGGAGGCCTGGTCACAGACCGGGCCGCGGGGGCGTTGACCCCAGGAACTCTCTCCAGGTAAACTCCAGTTCCTCACATGAGAATAGTGCAGAAGCAGGAGGATCAAGCGCGTATAACAGGAAGGGAACTTCAATGGATCAGAGAATACCTGACAGGGAGGCAACAATGAGTCATGGTACGTGATGAGGTATCACAGTGGGCACCTGTGATGAGCGGGCTCCCACAGGGGTCAGTCCTAAGACCAGTGCTATTTTTGTTATATGTGAATGACATGACGGAAGGGATAGATTGAGAAGTGTCCCTGTTCGCAGATGATGTGAAGTTAATGAGAAGAATTAAATCAGATGAGGATCAGGCAGGTCTCCAAAGAGACCTGAACCGGCTGAACACGTGGTCCAGCAATTGGCTTCTCGAATTCAACCTCCACAAATTCAAAGTCATGAAGATTGGAGAAGGGCAAAGAAGACTGCAGACAGAGTGTATGCTAGGTAGCCAAAAACTGCAAACCTCACTAAGGAGAAAGATCTTGGGGTGAGCATAACACCGAGCACAACTACGGAAACAACATCAACAACCAGATAACTGATGCAGCATTTGGGCGCCTGGCAAACCTGAGATATAGCGTCTCTGATACCTTAGTAAAGAATCGTTCAAGACACTGTACACTGTGTATGTCAGGCCCATACTGGAGTATGCAGCACCAGTTTGGAACCCACACCTGGTCAAGCACGTCAAGAAGTTAGAGAAAGTACAAAGGTTTGCAAGAAGGCTAGTCCCAGAGCATCAAGGGAATGTCGTACGAGGAAAGGTTAAGGGAAATCGGATGACGACACTGGAGGACAGAAGGGTCAGGGGAGACATGATAACGACTTACAAGATACTGCGGGGAATAGACAAGGTGGACAGAGATAGGATGTTCCAGAGAGGGGACACAGGGACAAGGGGTCACAACTGGAACCTGAAGACTCAGACGAGTCACAGGGACGTTAGGAAGTATTTCTTCAGTCATAGAGTTGTCAGCAAGTGGAATAGCCTAGCAAGTGAAGTAGTGGAGGCAGGAACCATACATAGTTTTTAAGAAGAGGTATGACAAAGCTCAGGAAGCAAGAGAGAGAGGATCCAGTAGCGATCAGTGAAGAGGCGGGGCCAGGAGCTGAGTCTCGACCCCTGCAACCACAATTAGGTGAGTACAATTAGGTGAGTACACACATACACACACACACACACACGCACACACACACACACACACATACCATGAGGTGAGATGCTCCTTGACTGTGAGTGAGCCGACGAAGAGGTCATCTTGGTGCACATAACCAGCCAGGGAGGTCATAGAGCGGTTAACTCGTCTGCTGTTGACCAGGATGTCTCCATCTACCACCACTCCGCTGGATGTACGGTGAGCCAGGGCGTTCATCAAGGTAGACTTGCCGGCACCACTGTATAATACAACACAGTCTCTGAGGGTAGACTTCAGCACCGCTGTATAATACAACACAGTCTTGGAAGGTTGGCTTACACACCACACTAGATAACACAACACAGTCTCGGAGGGTTGACTTGCACACCACACTAGATAACACAACACAGTCTCGGAGGGTTGACTTGCACACCACACTAGATAATACAACACTGACCCGGAGGGTTGACTTGCACACCGCACTAGATAATAAAAACACAGTCTCGAAGGGTTGACTTACACACCACACTACATAATACAACACTGACCCGGAGGGTTGACTTGCACACCACACTAGATAACACAACACCGACCCGGAGGGTTGACTTACACACCACACTAGATAACACATCACAGACCCGGAGGGTTGACTTGCACATCACACTAGATAACACATCACAGACCCGGAGGGTTGACTTGCACACCACACTAGATAACACAACACAGTCTCGGAGGGTTGACTTGCACACCACACTAGATAACACAACACAGTCTCGGAGGGTTGACTTGGACACCACACTACATAATACAACACTGACCCGGAGGGTTGACTTGCACACCGCACTAGATAATACAACACAGTCTCGAAGGGTTGACTTACACACCACACTACATAATACAACACTGACCCGGAGGGTTGACTTGCACACCACACTAGATAACACAACACCGACCCGGAGGGTTGACTTACACACCACACTAGATAACACATCACAGACCCGGAGGGTTGACTTGCACATCACACTAGATAACACAACACCGACCCGGAGGGTTGACTTACACACCACACTAGATAATACATCACAGACCCGGAGGGTTGACTTGCACACCACACTAGATAATACATCACAGACCCGGAGGGTTGACTTGCACATCACACTAGATAACACATCACAGACCCGGAGGGTTGACTTACACACCACACTACATAATACAACACTGACCCAGAGGGTTGACTTGCACACCACACTAGATAATACATCACAGACCCGGAGGGTTGACTTGCACACCACTCTAGATAACACAACACAGACCCGGAGGATTGACTTGCACATCACACTAGATAACACAACACAGACCCGGAGGGTTGACTTGCACACCACACTAGATAACACAACACCGACCCGGAGGGTTGACTTACACACCACACTAGATAATACAACACAGTCTCGGAGGGTTGACTTGCACACCGCACTACATAATACAACACAGACCCGGAGGGTTGACTTGCACACCACACTAGATAATACAACACAGTCTCGGAGGGTTGACTTGCACACCGCACTACATAATACATCACAGACCCATAGGGTTTGACTTACACACCACACAAGATAACACATCACAGACCCATAGGGTTGACTTGCACACCACACTAGATAACACATCACAGACCCATAGGGTTGACTTACACACCACACAAGATAACACATCACAGACCCATAGGGTTGACTTACACACCACACAAGATAACACATCACAGACCCATAGGGTTGACTTGCACACCACACTAGATAACACATCACAGACCCATAGGGTTGACTTACACACCACACAAGATAACACATCACAGACCCATAGGGTTGACTTGCACACCACACTAGATAACACATCACAGACCCATAGGGTTGACTTGCACACCGCACTAGATAACACATCACAGACCCGGAGGGTTGACTTACACACCACACAAGATAACACATCACAGACCCATAGGGTTGACTTGCACACCACACTAGATAACACATCACAGACCCATAGGGTTGACTTGCACACCACACTAGATAACACATCACAGACCCATAGGGTTGACATTGTTAGTACAGTGTGTACATAATCTTGTTAGTACAGTGTGTACATAACATTGTTAGTACAGTGTGTACATAACACTGTTAGTACAGTGTGTACATAACATTGTTAGTACAGTGTGTACATAACATTGTTAGTACAGTGTGTACATAACATTGTTAGTACAGTGGTGTACATAACATTGTTAGTACAGTGTGTACATAACATTGTTAGTACAGTGTGTACATAACATTGTTAGTACAGTGTGTACATAACATTGTTAGTACAGTGTGTACATAACATTTTTTCACTTATAAACTTGGGATGGTAAAGAATTATTTTACGTTTTGTTTAGACGCTGGTGAGTGGATCTTGATCCCAGGAACTGGAGTTGTCGTCCCCTCACTTGTATTAATCTCAATACCTCCATTCCACGTCGGTTTTTTAAGCCATTTATCACATGTATCAGACACTGCAGCATCATGGGATCTTGTTACAAAGAATTCTTCAACACTTGTTCAACCTTTGGACGAAGACCTACTTCGACTAGTGGATGGTACCACTATGACCCCGCCTCCGCCTGCTTCACCTCACCTCACTACAGTATATAAGCCACGTCTACGGCCCTATGCTGTACATTCTACAAGATTGATGGACTGAACACATCGACTCCAGGCTGAGGGACTGATTACCTCAAACTCCTCTCCTGACACCTTTCTGCTTCGTATTGGACTGATAAAGCCACTGTGTGGCGAAACGTTTCTTCAATAAAGATTCCCATATGTTGAATAAGTGTCTCAATCTTCAACTTGTCTGTTTTTTAAACTGTTTATCACACCTCCATTCCACAGGTGATATGTGATGCCTATTGGTTTAGCGTTTCTTCTGGTTTATATAAAGTAATTATGAACATCATTGATGTTTAATGGTCGTTACTGTGTATGAAATAATTGCAACGTTTCTTTGTATACTGTATGCTAGTATCTGCAGTTTTTTGTATTCTGAATCGTAAATTTTGAAAGCTGATGCGTTTTTCAATTTATTTTTTTTGTAAAATAATTAGATAATGTGTCTGCTGGTCAGAAATAATTCACACCCGGCCAAGCATGTCAGGAAATTAGAGTCCCGACTAGTCCCGGAGCTGAGAGGGATGTCTTACGAGGAGAGGTTAAGGGAACTCGACCTGACGACACTAGAGGACAAGAGAAATAGGCGGATATGATAGCGGCATATAAATTACTGAAAGGAATCGACAAGGTGAACAGAGACAGGACAATCCGAAGATGGGACACAGCAACACGGGGTCACAGTTGGAAGTTGAAGACTCAGATAAATCACAGGGATGTTAGGAAGTATTTCTTTAGTTATAAAGTTGTCAGGAAGTGGAATAGTCTGGAAAGTGAGGTAGTGGAGGCTGGTACAATACATAGCTTTAAGAAGAGGTATGCTAAAGCTCATGGAGCAGGGACAGAGTGGACCTAGTAGTGACTAATGAAAAGGCGGGGCCAGGAGCTACGACTCGACGCCTGCAACCACAATTTGGTGAACACAGAGTTGAGGAGATATGAACTATAAGAAAGGCTAGAGGAACAAAGGCTACAGTAATGATAATAGAGGACACAAAAATCAGGAGCGACATGATTGCGACATAGAAGATACTGAGACGAATGGTACGACGGATAGAGCTAGCATGTTTGGGAGGCAAGTCTCAGGTACACGAGGGCACATCTAGACGTTACAAAGGCAAATGAGTTTGAGGGACGTTTGGAAACACCTCTCTAGCCTTTGGATTGTCAAGGAAAGGAACGACCTCGAGAGAGAAGCTGAGGAAGCAGGATCCATATATTGTTTAAGAATAGGTACTCCAGTGTTCCACAGCCAGGAGTGAGTATAGTAGCAGCCAGAGAGCCGGGGCCAGTGTTCCACAGCCAGGAGTGAGTACAGTAGCAACCAGAATGGCGAGGCCAGTGTTCCAAAGCCAGGAGTGAGTACAGTAGCAACCAGAATGGCGGGGCCAGTGTTCCACAGCCAGGAGTGAGTACAGTAGCAGCCAGAGAGCCGGGGCCAGTGTTCCATAGCCAAGAGTGAGTGCAGTAGTAGCCAGAGAGGCGGGGCCAGTGTTCCACAGCCAGGAGTGAGTACAGTAGCAGCCAGAGAGCCGGGGCCAGTGTTCCACAGCCAGGAGTGAGTGCAGTAGTAGCCAGAGAGGCGGGGCCAGTGTTTCACAGCCAGAAGTGAGTGCAGTAGCAGCCAGAGAGGAGGGGCCAGTGTTCCACAGCCAGGAGCGAGTGCAGTAGCAGCCAGAGAGACGGGTCCAGTGTTCCGCAGCCAGGAGCGAGTATAGTAGCAGCCAGAGAGGCGTGGCCAGTGTTCCACAGCCAGGAGTGAGTGCAGTAGTAGCCAGAGAGGCTGGACCAGTGTTCCACAGCCAGGAGTGAGTATAGCAGCAGCCAGAGAGCCGGGGCCAGTGTTCCACAGCCAGGAGTGAGTACAGTAGCAACCAGAATGGCGGGGCCAGTGTTCCACAGCCAGGAGTGAGTACAGTAGCAACCAGAATGGCGGGGCCAGTGTTCCACAGCCAGGAGTGAGTACAGTAGCAGCCAGAGAGCCGGGGCCAGTGTTCCACAGCCAGGAGTGAGTGCAGTAGTAGCCAGAGAGGCTGGGCCAGTGTTCCACAGCCAGGAGTGAGTATAGCAGCAGCCAGAGAGCCGGGGCCAGTGTTCCACAGCCAGGAGTGAGTACAGTTGCAACCAGAATGGCGGGGCCAGTGTTCCACAGCCAGGAGTGAGTACAGTAGCAACCAGAATGGCGGGGCCAGTGTTCCACAGCCAGGAGTGAGTACAGTAGCAGCCAGAGAGCCGGGGCCAGTGTTCCACAGCCAGGAGTGAGTGCAGTAGTAGCCAGAGAGGAGGGGCCAGTGTTCCACAGCAAGGAGCGAGTGCAGTAGCAGCCAGAGAGGCGGGTCCAGTGTTCCGCAGCCAGTAGCGAGTATAGTAGCAGCCAGAGAGGCGTGGCCAGTGTTTCACAGCCAGGAGTGAGTGAAGTTAGTAGCAGCCAGAGAGGTGGGGCCAGTGTTTCACAGCCAGGAGTGAGTGAAGTCAGTAGCAGCCAGAGAGGCGGGTCCAGTGTTCCGCAGCCAGGAGCGAGTATAGTAGCAGCCAGAGAGGCGTGGCCAGTGTTCCACAGCCAGGAGTGAGTGCAGTAGTAGCCAGAGAGCCGGGGCCAGTGTTCCACAGCTAGGAGTGAGTGAAGTCAGTAGCAGCCAGAGAGGTGGGGCCAGTGTTTCACAGCCAGGAGTGAGTGAAGTCAGTAGCAGCCAGAGAGGTGGGGCCAGTGTTTCACAGCCAGGAGTGAGTGAAGTCAGTAGCAGCCAGAGAGGCGGGTCCAGTGTTCCGCAGCCAGGAGCGAGTATAGTAGCAGCCAGAGAGGCGTGGCCAGTGTTCCACAGCCAGGAGTGAGTGCAGTAGTAGCCAGAGAGGCTGGGCCAGTGTTCCACAGCCAGGAGTGAGTATAGCAGCAGCCAGAGAGCCGGGGCCAGTGTTCCACAGCTAGGAGTGAGTGCAGTAGCAGCCAGAGAGGCTGGGCCAGTGTTCCACAGCCAGGAGTGAGTATAGCAGCAGCCAGAGAGCCGGGGCCAGTGTTCCACAGCTAGGAGTGAGTACAGTAGCAGCCAGAGAGGTGGGGCCAGTGTTTCACAGCCAGGAGTGAGTGAAGTCAGCAGCAACTAGAAAAGAGGCGGGGCCAGGAGCTGAGACCGAATCACTACAACAACCATTATGTAAACCATACCCCCGGCCGGGATTGAACCCGCGGTCATAGAGTCTCAAAACTCCAGCCCGTCGCGTTAGCCACTAGACCAGCTAGCCACAATAAGATTCATCCAACTAGGTATATTTCTACACCATAGGAAAGTTAACACAGGCACCACTGTGACCACAAATGCAAGTTTTTACAGACGAATCTCCAGCTAGCGTGGCCGTGACGAACTCTAGCTCAAGTCCCTTCACTGCCGTCCCCCCGGCCGGGGGTATGGTTTATTTCTTGAGTCTACCATTATGTAAGTACAAATAGGCAAGTACATGTATACGCACAAGCTTATATAAGAACATGCATACATATGCACATCATGGACACATATGTTCACATTTTTTGTCTACATATACTCCAGAGTACATCTGTATAGTTTTAGTCTTACATAAGCATACATACACATAAGAATACGTATGCATACTTATGCACATTAATACATTCCCAGAAGTGTACATACATAAATTCCCATATGAATACATGCACTCATACATGTGCACACTATGCTTACAGACATGTAAATAATAAAAACACATACATTCGTAAATGTACACATACCCTAATACTCATACATACTCAAATACCTACAAATACAAACATATATTTGCGTGCATACATACACAGGCACATGCATGTACGTATATATATATAGGAATACGTAGATTTATAAGTTGTTTCACTAGGATTACATCACCCCTCTGCACTGTTCCTTTCACCTGCAGTGAAGTAGAGGCGGCTGGGTATATAGAATGCGGGGATAACTTTCTTGGATTGCTAAGTGACTGAAATACATTTAGTTATTATTATTGTAGGCCTTTATGTAAATTTTATGAGCCAGAATTACTAACAAAGACCCTGAAAAGAGTCATTAAACTCAACCTCAGACAATTTAAGGATAATAGATAAACGACTTACCTAGATCCCATCAGAGCCACCAAACTGCCCGGCCGAACAGCACCAGAAACTGAAAATGTCCAGTGACCATTCAATATACATTTTAATTTATTCATATATATATATGTCGTGCGAAATATGTAAAACTGGTCATTAACAAGAACTCATTTAAAATTAAGTCCTATTTAAAATTTTCTCTTATACGTTTAAAGATTTTTTTCATTAATGTTAATGTAAAAATTTATAAAATTTTGCACCAAAAAGAATCTTAGAAAATTACTAACCTTAATAACAACAGCAATATATTTTAAACCAACCCAACTAAATAGATTTTAGATTTGTTTATAATAATTAATACTAAAAAACACAGTGAAATATATTTTTACGTTAGTTCAGAATGAAATTTGAAGAAATTATTGCATACACAAATTTTCACTTGTCCTATATGGCAAGAAAAGCCTTGTATTTTAAGGCCCAAGATCGCAAGTTCTCTATTCGGCACGACATATAATATATATATTATATATTATTATATATAAATATTATAATTAATATATATATATAGAGAGAGAGAGAGAGATGAGAGAGAGAGAGAGAGAGAGAGAGTAGACCGTTATTTAAACTGTAAATTTACTTTCCGGAAAACACCATGCTAGTTAAACCTGTCAGATGAAATGAAGTAACTATAGAGGAAAATAGGGTTACGTTCCTGAGAGGCCCCAAAAAAAGCCAAACAACTTTTTTTTAGGCCTCTACATCTAACAAAAATAAAAGTGAATATGTAATTATAGTTCATTGTTGTGATGTGTTATGTTGTTATTACTGCTTAAGACTACAAATGTAACAGAAATAATTATGGATGATTGTGGAGAGAGTGGAGAGTTATGTTGTGGTCCTACTGGTCTGAGGTGGATGGTGGAGGCTCTGGTACTGAAGTTGATGGTTGTACTGGAG